>BTPG01000006.1:127457403-127567102 GCA_036245525.1 Semisulcospira habei
AAGTATTATTGTATCTGATTAAACTGCCATATTTTACTGCGAACATCAGCCAGCTGCAAGAGGTAAAGCAACTCGTGAGACTCGAGACAGTAAGAGAAAGGTTAAAATCCCTAAAACAATTTGCTGATTTTCAGCAGTCTTTTGTTGTTTTTGCAGTCCAGAGCTCATGTTCCGAGTGGCCGAGGCGACTGGCGTGGAGGTGAGGGGAAAGCACAACGACTTTGTAAAGCAGGGCGTCTTCCAGTCCCACACTGGGGCCAGCTGTTTTTCTCCTGTCATCAACATCATGAGGGATCCAAGATGGGGGAGAAACCAGGTCAGTATACACGAGCGACGAAACGTTTTCAATATAATTTTTTATTCTTTTCCTGCTGAGTTGGCAAACGATAAGGGTTTAGTCGCTTTCCAGCATTGATACTCTAGACCTTGGTGGGCGATTAACCACTTCCCTGCTAACGGACGTACATTTTGTTTCTGAAATATGTGTTCACTGAACGACCAAAAGCCAGAACTGTGCAAACAACATGGACACAAAGTGCTCTCAGCAAGAGGCATAGATCATCATGAGCCCCTGCAGTAGCGGGGGGCTCATGAGGATATATGGCTCTTGCAATTAGTCTCCGTTCACTTTTTCTCGGCTGTGAAAGCAATAATCCCTTTTTCAAAGTTTTCCAAAGCGTTAAAACCTTTTCATAGTTCTAGTATTCTGCAGATCAGCTTGCAGTCTGGGAATAAATAAATAAATAAATAAATAAATAAATAAATAAATAAATAAATAAATAAATAGAAGCATAGTGAGTGAGTGAGTGAGTGAGTGAGTGAGTGAGTGAGTGAGTGAGTGAGTGAAGAACGCATTCGCAACACATTTATTACTAGCCATCCGTGTTGCGTACTTTATTATAACGTGCATTTGTACTGTAACGTGGCCGGTTATGTTGTTATCTGCAGGAGACATACGGAGAGGACCCTTTCCTGAGCGGTGTATATGCCGACAACTTCATCCGGGGACTTCAGGGCAACGACTCGCGCTACGCACGTGCAACTGGCGGCTGTAAACACTTCGACGTCCACGGTGGACCAGACAATATTCCTGTGTCGAGGTCCTCATTCAATGCAGAGGTAGGATTGTTTTAGTTGTTCAGCGGTGCTATTTGTGGTGGCGGTGTCTGGGAGATCAGCTGTGTTAACTGGCAAATAAAAGAACCTGGATTTTGTTTAACTCATTCAGCTCGGCGCACGTATTTCCCAAATTTTGGAGGCGTCATCTAACGATTATGCACCTGTTGCAGGAGATGGATCGACCATGATAATTCAATGGCGGTGCCAGATTAGCTTGGCGCCGACAGGCGCCAATCTAATCTGGCACTACCCTTGAATTATCATGGTCGACCCATCTCCTGTTGTAGTGCGTCAGGGCTGAATGGGTTAAACAATAATTATTTGCTATTTTAGGAGTTTTGTCACGAATTCACAGTTCTACAGTATTCCTTGTAATAAGTAAAATTAACTCTTTATCTTTACTGATCATTTCTTTCCCTTGTGTTTCTTTCAGGTGTCGGAAGCAGACTGGCGGACGACGTTTCTTCCCGCGTTCAGAAAGTGTGTTGAGGCCGGCACCTACAGTGTGATGTGTAGCTACAACAGGTAGGACAATTTTGTTTCTGTTGATATCAAAGTCGACGCCCTAGTATAGTACAGAAAATGGGCGCGAGTCAGCTGCGACCTGTGTCGGCCCGATGAACTTTTATGTACTGACCATAAATCAAACATCAATCCGTCTTGATAACAGCCAGCCGTCAATCGATCAACCCCCACGCACCGACTCAAATTACAACCCAGCTGCAAGAGATATAGATCCTCATGAGCCCCCGCGAATGCGGGGGCTCATGAGGATTTACGTCTCTTGATAATCCTATATTCTTTTGTCCTGTTTTTGACCCATTTACATCTGTGATCTTCACGCGCATTTCTGTAAATGCGCAGTCGCTTCAGACGCGAAATCCGTGACCACTGGCAGCGAAGGGGCTAATTACCCCACGGGCACTATCGCTGAACTATCATGGTCGATCCATCTCCCACAGGTAGTAGGCAAACGTTCGCGAACGTTTGGACCCTTTTTTTTTTATATTTCTACTCTCTCCATTGCCTGACTGACGAAATGCCAACATTACCCAAGTGCACGAGGCAAAAAAAAAAAAAAAAAAAGAAGAAGAAGTAAAACAAACAAACGCAGAGGACACATGATTTTATCTGACGTTGTATTTGTCATGGTTTCAAAGGCGTGCTGTGTATTTCCTGTCCGTGAATTTACTATTTTCTACGCCTCAGTATTAACGGCGTGCCTGCTTGCGCTAACTCTAAACTGCTGACGGACATTCTTCGTGGCGAGTGGAACTTTACTGGGTATGTCGTCAGCGACGGAGGGGCCATCACCAACATTATTAGAGCGCATCACTACCTCAACAATACCGTCGACACAGTGGCAGCGAGCATGAATGCTGGCTGCAATCTGGAACTGACTGGAGGGAATAATAAAGTCCCAGTGTTCTACTCGGCTGGTAATATTTGCCCCGGCTTCGTTAGAGAGCGTGCATTAAGTTCATTCATCCTAGATAATCCTAGATCTAAACATTGTTTTATGTACACATTCTATCCGTATATGACACACGAACGGGGAAAAAACCTGCATAACAGGTAATTAATTATTCATGAATTCATGAATTCGCTCGAGATGCTTTCCTTCCCAACAACTTTTGCTGCGGGGGTAAACCTGAATGGATTCCATTGCTCTGGTGAAATAAAACCATACACTATTTTCAATTTTATTCTTTGACTTACTTGGAACGGAAGACACTGTTCAGTCTTAACCCCTTAACTGCCGGGGCAAAGCGAACTCTACCTAGCTACAAGAGACATTAATCCTCATGAGCCCCCGCAGGCGGGTGTAAATAGTGTTTTACTGTAACTTTCGCTTATGATATAATATCTACTTACATAGCTTACTAGCCCAATCAGATAAGCTTCGATGAATGTTGAGTGCATTGGAATACTAAACTGTGTACTTTTTACATCATGCGACTAATGCTATTGTAATGTTTTGATTATTATTTTTTGGGAACCGGCAAACGTCACATTACACTGACATGACTTAACCCATTCAGCCCTGACGCACTACAGCAGGAGATGGGTCGACCATGTTAATTCAAGGGCAGTGCCAGATTAGCTTGGCGCCTGTCGGCGCCAAGCTAATCTGGCACTGCCCTTGAATATTGTGGTCCATCCATCTCCTGCAACTGGTGCATAGTCATTAGATGACGCTTCTAAAATTTGGGAAATAAGGCCGTCCGGCTGAATGAGTTAACAAGGATACTCATTTTACAGTGGAAGCTGTCAGCCAAGGGAAGCTGACGACGAAAAAGGTGCAGGAGCTGGTGGCGCCCCTCTTCTACACCAGAATGAGGCTGGGCGAGTTCGACCCACCGGAAATGAACCCCTACAGCAAGCTAAGCTCGGCGGACGTGGAGACCCCAGACCACAAAGCTCTGGCTGTGGAGGCCGCCATGAAGTCCTTTGTGCTCCTGAAGAACAACGGCATCCTGCCTCTTAACCACACCGCCAAATATGGAACAGTTGCCGTCAGTATCTGTAGGCCTATGTATTTATTGTAGTATGGTTTAAATACCAGCGTAGGCTGTAAATGTTGGACCCCACTGATACAATGATAGCGCGTTATTACTCACCAAAAAAGAATTCTCTGCACTCATTACAACAGTGACCTCTTCTTGATTCACAGACTGCTCAGTGGATTCCCTTGAGCCCAGAGTCAACCTAAAAACTGCTGGTGCACGTTATATCAGTTACTATATCAGGCCCCTCACGTCTGAAACTCACTTCCACTGAATGTTCGTCTATCCCCTACCCTGATGACTTTCAAAACAAATTTGAAGACCCATCTTTTCCAGGTAGCATATCAGGATTAGCTTAGTCTGAATGTGCTGCCTGGCAATGTTGGCTGTTGTCTTATATGTGTAGCCCATGTATGTAGATTGCGTGTGTGTCAGTGTGTGTGTGTGTGTGTGTGTGTGTGTGTGTGTGTGTGTGTGTGTTTGTTTGTTAGTGTATGTGCGTGTGTGTTTCGTGTTAGGAATGTGCCTACATGGCGCCAGCTAGTGTTTATTTAAAGAGTGAGTGCGTGTTTATTTTGTTCTAATTTTGTTCCTAGTAAAATTATTTCTATGTGTTGTAAAGCGCTCCGAGCTTGCTGTGTGTGGGGAAGGGCGCTATATATAAACTATGTATTATTATTATTATTATTATTATTATATTATTATTATTATTATTATTATTATTATTATTATTATTATTATTATTATTATTATTATCTTTCTTACCAGATTGTTGGCCCCATGTCCAACAACCCTTCTCAGTTGTTTGGTGATTACTCCCCGAACCCTCCTTCTGAAGACGTCATTACCCCGCTCGCAGGTCTGACTCCGATCGCCAAGACAGTGAAGCACGCCAACGGCTGTGACGACACTAAGTGCCAAACATATGACGCCAGCACTATAATACAAGCCATCACGGGAACGGACATCAACATCGTTGCTCTTGGAACTGGTATAGACAAAGATTTTTTTGTTTGTGCATTAACGTTTCTTTCGCAAGACAAAGACAAACTCATCTTCTTGCTTATACATTGTCAACTCGTGTGATTTTATTAAGCCTTCGGCAAGAATGTTTTATATCAGCCAACTTTTCTTTCGTTTTTGTTTTCGGAATTGCATAACCCAACACACTTTGCATTGTAGCTGTACACGTTGGTTTTTTTTTTTTTGCGCCATAATGCGTGGTTGTCAACACTGCTCTGTGAAAAGCGATATGCAATTAAAAAAAAAAGATATCACTTTTGGAATTGTTGTCTTTTGCCTTCACAGGTCAGATCACTATCGCTTCAGATAATCTTTCTGACGCAGTCCGTTTTCAGGAGTGTGTTCTTTTTGTCAGTTTTTAAAATGAAGAGTGCCTTAGTTTTCATTTTGAAAAGGCAAGATTTAAATACATAACTCATTCAGCCCGGCGCACGTATTTCCCAAATGTTGGAGGCGTCACCTGTTACAGAATATGGATCGACCATGTAATGGTCGACTCATCTATTGCTGTAGTGTGTCATGGCTGAATGGGTTAACAGTTAGTTATTGGGGCTTTAGGCCATCTTATGGCTGTTAGTCAGGCACTTTGTTAGCTTTCAACTTTAGGAATAGTACTTTATTTACGACTACTTACGATCGCACATGATACTTCCAGGATAGTGCTTGAATAGCTTGGCTCATAAAAAGGCGCCTAAGCTAATAAGATACTATACGTAAGCTATCGTGGTCGATCCATCTGCTTCTCTTGTGTCGTGGCTGAATGAATTAATCCTTTGACTGCCAGGGCTAGGCGAAACGGAATCCATCAAGAAGAGACATAAATCTTCATGAAAGCCTATAGTCGCGTTGACTCATGAGAATTTAATTCTCTTAGTTCTGTGTCCTTTGTGCCCATGCTTGGCCCCATTTCATTTGTGTTATTCACTCGAATGTCGGTCGGTGTGCACTTGTATAAGACGCGAAATCCATGATCACTGGTGTCGAAGGGGTTAATATACAACCCGAATGCGAAACTATTTTCCGACGGCGTTACTGACTGCTCATTGATTGCAGGTCAAAGTATCGAGGCGGAGGCCAATGACAGACCGGACCTTGAGCTGCCCGGACACCAGAAAAACCTTCTTCTGGACGTTATCAACCATAGTGAGTCCCAGTTTCATACTGGTTCAATCGGTCTAGTCCGGATCATGCAGCAGAACAGAGACAGCTGAAGATTTGTAGATTGTACTCTTGTACTACTACCATTATTTTCACACAAAACAGTCTGTAGCAGGAATATTTGAACAAAATCGAAATGCAAATTGCTTTTTTAAATCTCGAGTAGGCATCGTCGTCGTCGTCCTTTCTTAGTGAGGTTTCGTTTGCAATTAACGGCTACCAAAAACGAACAAGAGCGAAATCACGGCTGATGACCAGCTTGTTCCGTAAGCATAGAGAACACTCCAAATATCGCCAAGAGGCATAGATCCTCATGAGCGTCTTCTAGATATTTGGAACGCTGTCTCTCCGCTGTGACCTCGCTCTTGTTCCTTGCTGGGAGTCGTTTGTTGCATACGAAACCTCACTATTGCTGCTTTCATCGTTGTCCATTCAGTGTTCCTGTCGTCGTCTTCGTCGTTGTCATTCATTTAGAGTTGTATTGTCTTATTGTGAATTTGGCCTCCTCAGCTCCGGCAAATGTGCCCATCATTTTGCTGCTGTTCAACGCTGGTCCCGTCAACATCTCGTTTGCCGACGAGGATCCGCGAGTGTCGGCCATCATGGAGTGCTTCTTTCCCTGCGCAGGCCACCGGCGACGCACTGCGTCATATCCTGTTGAATGACGTGAACGGCGCAGTGCCTGCTGGGAGACTTCCGTATACGTGGCCCATGCTTGCCTCACAGGTCTAACTGAGAGACGATCAAACTGTTTCACCTTCTCCCACAACCAACTCCCTTGCTTCCTCTCGCCCCGCTCCCTCGCCCGTGCGCCGCACCCCCTTTCAAAGGCCGTACATATGTTTCTTCATAATATTAGGAATATTTGGATGTCGTAACGTATTTTGTATTTTAATTCATAAACACAAAATGACTTCCTCGCCATCTCTCCTACTCCAAGCTTTTTTTTTTGGTGGTCTCTTTCTGTCAATAGAAAATTATCTCGTCTTACGTGTATTTCAACAAAGAAATAGATTGCAGTTAACTCATTCGAGACGTGCCGCCTCCGGATACGCTGCATAAGCCGCGTATCCGGAGGAGGCACGTCTCGAATGACTTAAAGTTATGATTGAACGCTCTATAATCATACTTCGTGGGTTAAAATTATCACCTGTTTCGTTTCTTGTTTTATGATAAAATATTTCTTCTTTTTTGTACATTTTTCCTGTTTAGTCCACAACTGCATGCAGATGGGGATTAAACAGAACAAAGTACAAGATGAGGATTTCATCCCGAAATCTACCTTATTGTTTGGAGCTCACATGCGTTTTTCTTTTAGGAACATTCAGAGTTTATGTTCATATTTTTAAGCTTATCCTGATCCATTTCCCTCCTCTCCAACCCAACCTCTGATCAACTGCAAAACACACCGGCGCACACAAATAAGGACGGACACATGGCGCTTCCCGCCATTAGTACGGTCTGTGGGCTGATACAGCGCCTGATAGGAATTCTGAAAAGGAAGAATAGCACAAGCAGCAAAATGACGTCATATAAGTTTCACGCCATATCATCGCTAGTCCTACGACGCCGCGTACACAGTGAAGAATTTGATGTCAACTCAGAAACATTGTATAACACTGACAGCCGGTGCTTTGCGACAAAATTTAGGAATACTGTGTAACACTGTCGTGTTTGGCGCCTTCACGTCACGGTCACTGTCTGATCCTTCTCGAGAGTCGAGAATTCTTACTTTTTAATTTATCTCTGCAATAAATTACTTTTTACGAAAAAGTTGAAAAGGTACAAAGCTGGCTACCGAACTCATCTAATGTCTATTTCCAAGGTAGCTGTATGCAAAAGTTCGGAGTGAATAGAACGAAAATTACGGGTCAACCGACTTTATATAAACGGCAATTTTGCTCTTTTACGTGTCTACCATTTAAAATATGCTCGGACGCTTTCCAAAATGCATCTCGATCAAAGTATTTCCTAAAGTTTCAGGCCTGTACGTGCACAAACACCGGAGATACTCGTGTCTACACACACACACACACACACACACACACACACACACACACACACACACACACACACACACACACACACACACACACACACACACACACACACACACACACATATGGCGTTTCCCGCCATATGTACGTTCAACAGCGCGGTTAGCTACGAACACACACACACACAAACACACACACACACACACACACACACACACACACACACACACACACACACACACACACACACACACACATATGGCGTTTCCCGCCATATGTACGTTCAACAGCGCGGTTAGCTACGAACACACACACACACACACACACACACACACACACACACACGCACGCACGCACGCACGCACACACGCACACAGCGCGGTTCAACAGCGCGGTTAGCTACAAGAAAAAAACACACACACACACACACACACACACACACACACACACACACACACACACACACACACACACAAACATGGCGCTTCCCGCCATACGTACGTGCAACAGCGTGGTTAGAGTAGCTAGGCATGACGTCATTTTTTAAAATTCATTTATCGCGTTACTTCACTGTCAGTGTCCGATGTGCGTCCGCCTATTTTCGTTATTTGCATGCTACGGAACGTGCTCCGACCAGCCCCATCTCAATATTTTCAATACTGTAGACAAAAAAGAAGAAATATTTTATTGCAATAAATATTATTGGCTGCATATACAAGGAGGTCAAATTGAAAACAAATCCTCACCGTTTTTTTGTTGTTGTTGTTGTTGTTGTTGACTGCAGCTTCGTCCAATGACAAACTACTCAATGGAAGGCCGGACGTACCGTTATATGGACGACGGATTTCCTCTCTACCCGTTCGGCTACGGCCTGTCCTACACGACGTTCCGTTACACTATACTGGAACACGCAACGTCCGTGAAGGCTGGAGAACCTCTTATCGGGACTGTTTGGCTTGACAACTCGGGGCACTACGATGCGGATGAAGTAAGCACAAATAGAATGTCTTTTTCACATTGTTGGGTGTCTCAGGTCACATAGCTTTCGACTCTCGTTTGAAAGGTGACAGGTCACGGGTTCAAATCCAGCTGGGGTAAATCTTTATTCAGACCATATTATTCGGTGCTTCCTATTCGAAATATCACCTTCGTCCTGGAAAAGGACGTAAAACACCAAATGTTTAAACTTTTTTCACGTTGTTTATACATATTCTGTTCTTAACGTTTTCTGTACCATACGGGTTATGAACACTGTAAAGTATGTCCGCCGTGACCGCCAGGTGGTGCAGGTTTACATTCGTTGGTGCGAGCTGACGCCGCTTCCGCTCTCCACGCCGATACTTCAGCTGGCCTGGTTCAAACGCATCAGCCTGAAGGCGGGGACCCAGGACCTCGCAATAGACTTCCAGGTGGAACCTCACACCATGGCCTTGTGGAGCGAGGACGGCTGGTTTATCAGAGAGGGTAGGTGTTTTCATGGTCTTCACTGCGGCCGACTTCAGCCCGTTAGCCTTTTCCACAATTCTTGTTTTTACTGTCAGTTTTGCTGTTGTCGTCTTACACCTCCTGCACCATTACCTTTGACCTCTGTTTTGATACCTTTGTTTCTGTATGTCACGAAGGGATGCTGGACCTAAGATACCTGTGTTTCTGTCTTTTTCTGTAGACACGATGAACCCGTTTGATGCGCATTATTTTAATTGCCCTTTGCCTCGATACCTGTGCTCCTGTTTGTCGTGCAGGGACGATGGACCTGTTTGTTGGAGGACAGCAGCCCTACCAAAAGCGGCAAGTTCCCAGTGACGTCATCGGCGATCAGTTTCAGATCGTGGGGTCCAAGTACTTAGGAAAATACTGACATTGTCAAATCTGAATCCAAGTACTCAATGCAATCTTAAACCATTCTTTGGTGGCACCAACGTTTCCCCACTTGGGAGCTATCTCATGCAGCTGCAATACAAGGGTCGACCGGGATAGTTCAAGGATATGGCGTCGTGAATGATTTTATTGGTGCCAGAATAAAACGGATTTGTCTCGGTGATAGTTCAGAGGAAGTATCTAATTATCTTGGCCTCAGAGTGAGGGATCCCTAATCCACCGAACATGACAGGTGTGAATTGTCTGTTGTCAGGGGTGCACGGAACACAGTGTTTACAGTGAATGACAACTTCCGCGAGATAAACAACAGCAGAGGCTGTCCACTGCTGTCACAGCTATTCCTTGTACACTGTGGTCACGTGATAAACCATCCAACCCAGACACACTGCAACAGAGATATAAATCGACCATGAGAATTCAAGGGTAGTGCCAGAATAGCTTGGCGCCGAGGCGCCAAGCTATTCTAGCGCCACCCTTGAACTATCATCTTCAAATTATCTCCTGAACCATAAAGACTTTTAGCGGACAATTCTAAATTTTTGAAATTGCGACCCTATGGCACAATGTGATACCTGCCGGATGAGGCCGCATGGTGTGTGTATCATGCAGCTTCAATTGATTGTCTAATCTAATTGTATAATCGTCACGTCCTATTTCAATTATTAGACGGGACGGCTGATTCAGTTTCGTTGTATATTAACGAGCAAAAGACATGCGACATTTTTTTGAATGATGATCATTCGACCATTCCAAAAATGTCGCATTCCTTTTGCTCGTCAGTATATATATATATGGTCTGCGTATGGTTCGTTGTACTGCTTATCAAAACCAACAGTGGGCACAAATCACGACAGAATAAACAATAAATGCAAACATTATCTATAGTATGGTAATATTCATCGCCCTGCCTTTGTGTGTATGCATGTGTTTTGTGTGTGCGCACGTGCGTGCGTGTGGGTGTGTCTATGTCTGTGTGTGTGTGTGTGTGTATGTGTGCGTGTGTGTGTGTGTGTGTGTGTGTGTGTGTGTGTGTGTGTGTGTGTGTGTGTGTGTGTGCGCGCGCGTGTTTACTATTACAACAGGTTATAGTTATAGTTTCTTGCCAAAAGTAAGCCTCTTCTACCCTTTTTGTCACAATCGATGTGACTCAGCACACGTACCAGTGGGTTTCACTGCCTTTTGAGCCTAACGGAAGGAACTTTCCTGTGTAGAAAAGCAAAACGTATGTCAGTTTACGACATTTAAACTTCATAATTTAACCCATTCAGCCCTGACGCCTTACAGCAGGAGATGGGTCGACCATGATAATTCAAGGGTAGTGCCAGATTAGCTTGGCGCCTGTCGGCGCCAAGCTAATCAGGCACTGCCCTTGAATTATCATGGTCGATCCATCTCCTGTAACTGGTGCATAGTCATTAGATGACACCTAAAAAGTTTGAGAAATACGACCGTCGGGCTGAATGAGTTAAGTTAGCCCTTTTGTCCATTGTTGTAAGACATGCTAAGAACATTTATAAAGAATTTATTGCGAACTAATAACCCTCTACTGTCTGGAGTGGGTCACTTTAAATCATTCAGCCCGACGCACGTATTTCCCAAATTTTGGGGGAGTCATCTAACGACTATGCACCTGTTGCAGGAGATGGATCGACCATGATAATTCAAGAGTAGTGCCAGATTAGCTTGGTCGACCCAACTCCTGCTGTAGTGCGTCAGGGCTGAATGTGTTAAGCGGATGCTGGTGAACGAGGTTGGGGAAGGGGGGGGGGGTAGTGGGGATATTGTGTGCGAAGGTAAGGAGGAAAGGAAAAGCGTAGTTAAGTGCTATCGGTATGGTAATGGAGGGTTGATTAAATATGCTGTAAGCTTACGGACGTATTTACAAAAAAGGCTTTCCCGGATGTGTGCTTTTTCGAGCGAATGAAACGTGTCTAAATAGTGGGGATGGCTGGATTGGGACCGTATATATTATGTTGTCGCAAACTCCAGATGTTTTCAGAACATCGATCCCAATCTTGTCTGCTTCATTTGGTGACGGCGGAAATTTTTTAACAAGGCCAATTTACATTTAACAACAAGATCATGATGCAGATTGTGTGTCTTCTTGCGGTGCTGGTAAGTAAACTGTTTGCTGTAAAAAAAAAAAGAAGAAGAAGAAATAACAGATCGTTCAAGGCACCCGCATCAATAGCTGTGAAAGTGTCGTATAGTGTTGCCGGTGGCAACGCTATAGGACGCTTTCGCAGCTATTGATGCTGGGCGCCTTGAATGAGTTAAAGAATATAAAACACCAATCTTCTGCCAGAGGCATTACACCTCATGAGCACCAACAGGCCTAAACTGTCATGCTTCATACTGACCCAATTTGTATCTAGGTTCCTTTGATGGATGAAGTATTTGGCATTGTTTTACAGCTGGTAGCCATTGATGTACTTGGTATGAAACAAACTCTCTCTGTCTTAAATAATTCAATACAATTTTTGTTCTTCCCTTGCAGATGCCGCTGGCAAATTGTTTGTCTGTTCGACCTATCTACCCAGTAGATCCAATTGACCGTACACGTAAGATTTACTTTTTTAAAAAACTTATTGTTTACTTCTTTTTCAAATTTGTTTTCTGTTTCATGTCATATAGATTTATGCAGTGATCGCGTTTAGTTTTGAAACCGAAACGTTTAATTGAAACATCTTCGGTTTTGAGAGTCAAATGACACATTTCAGAATGATATTATTCTTACTTTACTGTGGTAGTTTTTTTTTGTTACCATGCCATTGCAATTTCAGTAGACTAAATGTATTTCCTTTTTTAAGACTATCTTTCCATTAATTCACGAGCTTGCGTTGTATGTTTACATGTATCTTGTTGGGGTTTTAACCATTTCACTGCCGAGGAAAATTGAAGGCCACCCAACTGCAAGACGTATAGATCCTCATTAACACCCGCAATTGCGGATGCTCATGAGGATCTATGCCTAAAGCTGAATACACTTTGAATCCACGCTCCTTTGACGGCTGGGGATGTTTGACGTTAAATTTACAATTACAAAAACACAATCTGCCTAAAACATTACATTACAGCGCCATGCCCATTGCCTGTGTGTTTGCCTCCTTACCTGAGTCCTCGCCCTGCTTGCCAGAGTCAGTGTAAGACTGATCAAGACTGTAGTGGCGGTGGACCGTGCTGCAATTTGTGTGGCTGTGGCAAGTGTTTTGGAGGTACCAGACCCGTCACAGAGCCTCCGCCACCTGCTGATCCTTGCCAGACAAAGGTAGATAATCGTCCCAAAATGGGTACATTAATCTATAGGTCGAAGAAAAACTACCTATAGGTCTGACCCAATAAGCAAAGTTCCTCTGGCCCACGACGGCCGCAGTCGGCCCGCGCACGGCTGTGCGCGGGCCCACTGCGGCCGTAGTGGCCACGAAGACTTTTTGCTGCTGCGAGGAGAAACAGTTTACAAGTGTTTTTCTCATGCTTGGTGGTCCGCATCAGTAACTGCTGGAGTGTCGTATAGCTTTGACGCCGGCAACGCTAAATGGCACTTTCGAAGCTCACACGCGAACGCACGTGAGTTTGCATTGGTGCATCAGTGCCCTCCTTAACCCCTGGGCTCATCACCCCACCCCCTCCTACCCCTTACCCATTCCTCTACCACGACACTTCACGCCAGAACTGCCTCTTACCTGGTGCTTTTTGTTACAGAAGTGCCCTGCCGGTCAGGTTTGTACTGTGGAGACCATATTCTGTTTTGCGGCACCCTGCCCAGGACCAATCGCAACATGTGTACCAGACATTCGTAAGTTCCACTCACAACTCACAGCATATGCTGGCATGGGAATTTGTCGAAATGAGGTCACTTCAAGCTTCACGTCATGGCATCATTAGTCCCACGACGCCGTGTTCATAGTGACGACTCGATGTTATACATCACTCATCGCAGCACTAACATTTGACATATCAAAGAATTAACTTTGCAATTTTCTTGCTGATTTTCACGCCTAGGGCACACAGGTCACAATTTGACCTAATCCTACCCCAGGGCCGGGACAAACAGCAGGCCTATGCAAACACAGTTTATGAAAAAGCATGCGGGTATTAATGAGAAGATAGTTTTTTTGTTCGTAAAAGAAAAATTAAAGTTATGTTAGCTGTTTTACAAATGACTCCTAAAAAGAGTTGCAGAACATTGTCTGATTTTCACACCTAGGGCATACAGATCACAATGAACCTAATCGTACCCGACAGCCGAGACAAACTGTAGGCTTATGTAAATATCATATACGAAACAACATGCGATTATTAATGACAAGATTTTTTTTTCGTATAAAAGATTCAATTGTTTTAAGATTAACTCATATAATTCGTGAAATTAATCCCAAGAACGTGAAAATATATATTTTTAAGCATATTTAATTATCACTCAAAACGTTATAGAGATACAATGCTGGTTAACAAACTCATTCACTATCTCCCGTTTGTTTAGCTATGCGCAAAATATCTAGTACAAATAAGAAAAATTACGGACTCCCGGCAGTGTGGATCAACCGGTTTATGTGAAACGGCCATTTTCTCTCGCCAATGACCATCTTAATAAAAACAATCGAAAAAAAAAGGTCCCGAGATAATTCTTTTAGGGACAATATTCTAAAATTTCAAGTTTGTCCGTCCTCAAACGCGGGCTCTAGTCTCTGTTACACACACATACAGACACACACACACAGACACACACACACACACACACACACACACACACACACACACACACACACACACACACACACACACACACACACACACACACACACACACACACACACACACACACACACACACACACACACACACACACACACACACGGCGCTTTGGCGCCCAAAAGGCGTTCTCTAGCAAGGTTTGCGTAGCTAGACGTGACGTCATTTTTATCTTGTTACTTCTTAGCCAGAATTTCTGCCCCGCACGCCGCATGTGCATTCTCCGGAATGCGCTCCGACCAGCCCCATTTCAAAGTCTACCGTATTTTTAAAATACGGTAGACACACACACACACACACACACACACACACACACACACACACACACACACACACACACACACACACACACACGCACACACACACACACACCATCACACACACACACACTCACACAAAATCAAACTTCAGGCCAGAATGGATAGATATTATTAACCCCTTAACGGTACTCATCAGGAATTATGTTTCTTGTTAGTCGTGTGTTCTTTTTACCTGTTTTTCGTCCCGTTTCATTTTATTCCTTCAGGCAAACGTCACTGTACATTGGTTTCAGACGCGAAATCAGTGATCACTGGCAGCGAAGGGGTTAAGATTATTATATTGAAGGTGCTGAGGGTCTGAGCCCAGTTGCAGAAAACTTTTATGAGTCAGTAACCGCCAACCAACTGCCCCTCTGCATTGCAGCGAGATTTTTGTTGTTTTTTTTTTTGTTTGTTTGTTTGTTTGTTTGCTTTTGCCTGGGACTAAAAGTAGTATAGTTGAAACCAAAGTCGTTTGGAATAAAAATGTCAGGAAGATACTGGCTATTAAAAATTTCGTGCACGTTGAGCTTGGATTACACGCAGGGATATTGATATTGATGATAGGATAGAGGAGTTTTGAGTACATCAATATAGCCCATAAAGCTGCAGGGACTAATTAGAATCTATGTCTCTCGCTCAGGACTGTGTAAGCGGAGGGGGATGGGGGGGGGGGGGGGAGGAGGGACAGGAGGCGTGGGTTTGAATGCATAGTAATGTGGTGGGCTGAGTGTTTGTTTATGCTTATTCAACATACAGCAGTAACCTGACACGTTTAACCTTTTAACTGCCGGGGCAAGGCGAATGCTACCGAGCTGCAAGAGGCATAACTGAATCCTCATGAGCCCCCGCGAATGCGGGGGCTCATGAGGATTTATGACTCTTGTAAGCTCTAGGCTCTTTTATATGTCCCATTTAGATCTGTGTTCTTCACGCGAATTCGGTTCAAACGCGAAATTCGTCATCAATGGCAGCGATGCGGTTGAATGAAGTCTGAATACCCTGATGTGTGAATGCGTGCGTGCGTGCGTGTCCGCGAGTGTGTGTGTATGAGTGCGCGCGCGCGCGCGCATGCGTTAGTGTCTGTGTTGTGTGTGTGTGTGTGTGTGTGTGTGTGTGTGTGTGTGTGTGTGTGTGTGTGTGTGTGTGTGTGTGTGTGTGTGTGTGCTCGTGTATAAGTTGCTTTGGGCGTTTGATTGTGTCGCAATGTCGCACACAAAGTTTGTATTGTGATTTGCAATTTAATGATTTCCCCAAACGTCACAAAAGGATCACGGTGTTTGAGCGCAAAGTCCTCATGGATTTATCAAATGCAAATTTTGCACGATCGCAGTAGACCGCTTGTATAAGTAAGTCCTAGAAGCCCCCCCCCCCCCCCCCCCCCGACCCATCCCTCCTACAACCCCTTCCCCTCCTCCCGCCTCTCGCCCCCCAAATGACTGAGATTAATCCGGGGTTAGGTTTTGAAGGCGGAAGTCAGTTGCCTCGACAGATCCCAACCATAACCAACCTAAAGTATGGCAGACCTTAGAGCAAGGACGGTATTTCTTTTATTCTGTTTATTCTTTTGTCGTAGTCGAGTACAGTAACTCTTAAACTCATAACCCGTTCAGTGGAAAGAAAATTTGAACACCACCCAAATGCAAGAGGCATCGGACTGCGGGGGCTCATGAGGATCTATACCTCTTGCTAAGACCTTTTTTATTCATGTTCTTTGGACAGTTGTGGCCTTCGGTCGTTCAATGAACACAGATTTCAAAAACAAAATGTACGTCCTTATGCGGCAAAGGGGTTACGCTCTTTAACTACAAGAACTAAGTGATGATTGGAATGGAAGTCATTGGTGCTGTCCCACTGTAAGCGCTTTCGTTGGTCTGGCGAAAGAAAATGAACAGTTGGGCGTGGGTTTTGAGTGGGTTGATGTAACATATGTTAAAACACTTGCAAGATGTTTCGATTTTTCACGGAGTAGTTCCTTGGTCGATAGCTCTGTGAGCAGCGTGGGTATTTAAACTTGATGGAATTGTTTGTTTGCTTATTTGTTTGTTTGTTTCTTTATGACACATGCATTATTCCCCAGTTGACCTATTCACTCCCGAGGCACAATAACAAGACATGGGTCGAGTGTGATATGAACTTCAAGGCTGGTATTAGAATAGATTGGCGGCTTTGACTAAAAATTGCTTTAAAAAAAGAAAAAAAGAAACAGATGTGGCAAGCCTAGTTGCAAGTGCCTCCGCCTTGATTTAAACGATAGAGAGCACACTTAACTCACTCAGCCCGGCGCACGTATTTCCCAAATTTTGGAGGCGTCATCCAACGATTATGCAACTGTTGCAGGAGATGTATCGACCATGATAATTCAAAGGCAGTGCCAGATTAGCTTGGCGCCGACAGGCGCCAAGCTAATCTGGCACTATTCTTAAATTATCATGGTCGACCCATCTCCTGCTGTAGTGCGTTAGGACTGAATGGGTCAACAATATATATATTTAGTCAAAGGTCCTCTTGTTTCCAGGCCCCAGTCATTTGGAATTCTCTTCCGAAGCACATTCGTGATGCCCCTACATTCAGTTTTTCCAAACGTCAGCTTAAAACATCTTTTCCAATCTCACTACTCTGTCTTACCAAATTCCAGTCTCTTTTCTGTTTCACAATAACACCATAACTATGACCCTGTGTCAGTTCTTGTTGCGATGGTTGATTGTGCTTTGGGTGTGTTTATGTGCGTTTAAGTTTTGAATTTGTATTGTAATATTTGTATTTTGTATTGCTGCTGTCGATTGATTTGTGTTTAGTTTTTAACTTTGATTTGCATTGTACAGCGCTTAGAGCCTGAACTGCAGGGAGTTTGCGCTTTATAAATATATTATTATTATTATAATTTTTAAATGAACTGAGTGGGAAATGAAGTCATATGCCCTAGTTGATTTTCATTCATTTATTTATTTCTTGATTTTTGGTGTGTGGGTGTAACAGAGGTGCCGTGTCCAGTTGCTTCCTGCCTCCCCTTTGGCTACAATAACCCGGGGTGTCAAAACCAATGTCAAACGGACCAGGCGTGTGGCACAGGAGGAAGATGTTGTCCTCTATGCGGCTGTAACAAGTGTTTCGGAGGAACCACACGGCAACCACCGCCTATAACTAGAGAGACGTGTGCTGCTAAGGTAGGTTACTACAGACCAAAGATGATAGTAAACATATTGCCGCAAGGGTTTCCGATGAAAAGAAAAACAAAGCAGAGAGATTGAAAACCCTTACGGGCATGAAAAATGAAACACAATGTTTCGGATCTCAGATCCAAAACATTGTGTTATAGTTTTCATTTACTTAAATGGTTCCCAACCTCTCTTCTTATTCTGTTTGTAGACCAAAGATAATACTAAATGAAACAAGTACACACACACACACACACACACACACACACACACACACACACACACACACACACACACACACGCACACACACACACACACACACACACACACACACACACACACACACACACACACACATACACACTCACACATGGACACACCCGTGATTACCTACCTTTTGCTCTCGCTCTCTCTTTCTCTCATACTCTATCTTCCATTACTACCTTTACGAAAATTAGTGAGACTTGAAAAGTGTTAAACCTAATTATCTGAAACCAGTTCTTTCTTCTCCACCACCTGCCATCCGCTCCCCAAACCATCTCTTCTTCGCGCCGAATGTTCCCACGTGTAGATAATGTAAAATTGATTGCTTTTTTCCCCTCAGCAATGTCCGTATGGCAAGACGTGTGTTGAGCAACAGGGCAAAGCCCGCTGTGTTCGTCAATCAGTCGAAAGTAAGCATGAAAGTTGGAGCAAATGACGATGCTGATGACGATGACGACGACAAAGACAAAAAAAATATACACAACATTGCAAAACAACAACCAAAAAAATAATTATAAAATGATGATAATTGTGACTGTTCTAAACCTTCGGCTGTCGGTTGCGGTGTTTGTCGAGATGATTTCTGTAGAAATCATCGCGACAGAAACCGCGACGGACAGCCAAAGGGCTAATTTAAAAAAAAATCCGTTGATCAAGAGGTGCCTGTGCTCAATCAATGAATCAGTGAATCTTTAGACTATAACGGAAAAAGATATGAGCAAAGACAGACTAGTATATAGGCCTACCTTGGATACATAACCTAAGAGTACGAGGGTGTGGGGGAGAAGAACAATGGAGGAAAAAAAATGCACGCACACAATTACACATAATCATGCGCGTACAATCTTTCACACGAAAGTGTCAGATATGTATACATTCATGATTATTGAATAAGTGCCTACTAACAATGAGCAAACTGAGCATGCTATGTCAGTATAACTAAAGATTGCAATTTTTATCACTGCGATGCTAGGTATGTACGAGCAGGAAAAAAGGCTTTTCTTAAAACACGATAGCGTAGGAGTGATCTTTATATAGGATGCAAGTTGTTCCGTACCGTTTGCGGAAGTGTTCCCCAGATAGACCCAATCGGGAGTACGCCACAAGTACAATTCTATTCAAATTAGATGCTCTCTCTGGGGAGTTCCCCGCAAAGCAAGGTACTACCCAATGCGCAAAAGGCAATCGGTACTACAATCTATATGTTCACTCTTTTCTCCAGAACCCGGTCTGTGCCCCATCGCCGCCATTCAATGCGCATTTTCGGGCAATTCCTTCTGCCCGGATCGTCAGTGTACCAACGACTCCCAGTGTCCAGGAGCCCAGAAGTGCTGCCCGAACTGCAACGGGTGTAGGACATGTGACTATACCATCTTCTACTGACGGATTCGTAATACTAAAGGTAAAGAGCAGACCTCCATTTGACTTTACTATACGTAACCTGTCATAATGAGAGACAAGCAAGCTATCAACGAAAACGAAGTGCATGGTGCCAATTCTGAGCATAGAAAAGCAGGTCCTGTAACAATAACGTATTTTCATCTTAAATTTTTTTTAAAGTACAGAACCTATGAACTTGTGTCACTGTGGTAAGCTTGCATTTTGTGACAGCGAAAGGAAAGACAGACGGACGGATAAAACAAAGGAACGGATGAACGAAAAGAAGTGCTGACGAGCCAAACAAAAACAGAACGGACAAATAGACAAAGACACGTGAACGAGCAGACTACTTAAACAAACGAGCTAATGCACCAACAGCCAACGAACGCACGAAAGAACGATAGAACTCCGTGCCACTAACGTCGAAGAAAATGATGATTCTGTACTGGTATTATTTTCCTTATACACCACAGTGTTAACCCCTTTACTGCGGGGGCGAGGCAAACGCTACCCATCTGCAAGAGACATAAATCCTCATGAGCCCCCGCGACAGAGTTATATCTCTTGTTAATCCTGTGTTCTTTGTGTCCATTGTTGGTCCCATATTGCACTTGTGTTCTTCACGCGAATATCGGTAAGTGCGCAGCGGTTTCATACGCGAAATCCGTGATCACTGGCAGGGAAGGGGTTAAAATCGAGAGCAAAGACATTGTGGTCCAACATGTAAAGGCGTTATGTTTATTTTTTTATTACCATTACATTTGCTTTTTCGTCGTGTTCCTGCAGGAAAACGTGCTGATGAAGGCTGCGGCATTACCTGCAAGCAACAAATCTTCAGCAAGAAGTTAACACATTCTACCCCAGGACCGAAGTCCCCACATTCTGAAGTTGCCCTTTGAAGGACTGTATTACAATTCCAGATACAGATCAAGCATGATAGTTCAAGGGTGGTGTCAGACTAGCTTGGCGCCTATGGGCGCCAAGCTATTCTGGCGCCACCCTTGAACTATCATGCTCGATTCATGTCTTGCTGTGGTGAGTCGGAACTGAATGAGTTAAGGAAATACGGTATATAACGCTGAGACACATGAGTCTTCACACGTCATGAAAGCTCATCATTTAAGTGTTGGCTGTAGACACCTAAATAAGGTTCTTTAATGTCACGTGACACGTTTTGCCCTTCGAGATTTCTCTATTGAGAGAATCTATCTTTGATAATCACATTTTTCTTGGAAAAACTGGCTGCTGCATTTGTAAAATGTTGAACCATAAAGTCGACATTGTTAAATTTAAGAGTTTCATCTGAAGAACACTTGAGGAGACAGATTGACTATGATAGTGAGTGGTTCCAGAGTAGAATAGCATACAAGAGCGCTTAGTTAGTCTGAAACCAAACTTAAAATGTCATGTCTATTTGGCAGTCACATTTATGGGCTAGATTTGGAAATGCCCGGGTCGGGTCCGTCTTCTGTTGTGGTGAATCATTCAAGACGAACGAATGTGTTAACTCATTCGAGACATGCAGCCTACGGATACGCGGCGGTTCGCCGCGTATCCGTAGGCGGCAGGTCTCGAATGAGTTAATATGTGTGTGACACATGTCTTAGATTGTTTTGGGTATGACTATCAGAGCTTGTATCTGTTTTGGTATTTCTATATATGAATTATCATTAAGAGTTGAATATTTTGCAGAATAAATAAGAGAAATAATATTGTGCTCGCTTGCATTTTTGAGTATGCCTGCGCGCGTCATTCGTGCTCGTCATCTGATACATTATGTGCCTGTGTGTGTTTACGTGCTCTCGCGCGCATGTGTGTGTGTGTGTGTCTGTGTGTGTGTGTGTGTGTGTGTGTGTGTGCGTGTGAGAGTGCGTGTGTGTGTATGTGTGTGTGTGTGTGTGTGTGTGTGTGTGTGTGTGTGTGTGTGTGTGTGTGAGAGAGAGAGAGAGAGAGAGAGAGAGTTGACCACAAACACACGCACGCATGCGCACGCACGCGCACGCACGCACGTACACACACACACTTGTTTATAAACTCTCACACCGTAGCACAGGACTACCACAGAGCATATGACAGATTTAAATATATTTTGCATTTATTTTTATTCTTTCGCCAATCAAAAAACTGAAACAGGAGGCCTTCTCCTTTAATGGACGTGACAATCAGAAGAGAACATAAAAATAAAAATAATATAAACAATCAACATACAAGTGTATGATACAATCGCTAGCTGGCGCATCACGGGCGAGAAGCCGCTGGTGGTTATCAAGTGATCACATTCGACACGCGACAGTGTTAATATTTTCCTAAGTACTTAGACCCCACGATCATAAATTCGTCTACCATGACGTCACTGGGGGCTCGCCGCTTTTGGTAGGGCTGCTGTCCTCCAGCGAACAGGTCCATCATCCCTGCAGGTGACAGAAACGCACTTTCTCCATTCAAAGGGCAATACAAAATCCCAATGCGCAAAGGTCATCGGACCGACGTCGGCAGCCGTTGGCCCGTCGGCAGCCGACGTCGGACCGATGGCCTTTGCGCACTGGGATGGTCTACATCAAACATGTCCATCATGCCAACAGGAGAGACAAAAACAACGAAGGTCCGATCATCACTACAACAAGAGGGACAGAAACAGATATCAAAGCACAGTACAGCCCACCACGCAAAAGGCCATCGGGCCGACGTCAACCGCTGTTGGCCCGCGCACGGCCGTGCGCGGGCCAAGAGCGGCTGACGTCGGCCCGATGGTCTTTTGCGTACTGAGAATAATATTTGTACACATCGGACGCGTCATCATCGAGTACAGGTATCAAGTTCGTTCACCCCTACTGTACAGAAAGAAACAAAATCGGACCAAAGAGGTGACAGTGAAGCGTGCCCAAATGCAGAGAACATCCCAACGCCAGAAGAAAAAACACGCTTAGAATAGACAGTTACAACACAATTTATTGATATTGATGTGTATTAACGATAGCCATCACAAAAAGACAAGTAGCAAATTGTGTAAGAGTTTGTATGGCTATTTTGAAAAAGAACTTTTAGAAAAAGAAATATTAATAAATTGTGGTGTAACTGTCTGTTCTTAGCGTGTTTCTTTCTTCGTTTGGGATGTTCTGACAGAGAAACACGTATCAAAGCAAAGAACAATACTAATAGCGGAGTAATCAATGTGTCAGAAAAATGCAGGAACACACTCCGACTTTAGGAAATAACGACATGAACACAACCACCAATAGCAACGACAATGTTCAACATCAGCACAACAACAAAACGACAAAAACCCAATGATTGGGCCTCATAGAAAGCCTCTAGAAATGAGGTGAGGAAAACCATCACCCACCCTCTTTCATGTACCAGCCGTCGTCCGCCCACAAGGCCATGGTGCGAGGTTCCACCTGAAAGTGCACCACGTGGTCCTGGGTCCCCGCTTTCAGGCTGATGCCGCGTTTGAACCAGGCCAGCTGAAGTTTTGGCGTGGAGGGGGGAAGGGACATATCTCGCCACCGGATGTACACTTGCACCACCTGGCGGACACAGTACGCTTTTACGTGTTCATTACGTAGCCTACGTTCTAGTTCCCAGAAATTATTGGTCCAACCTAGAATTAGCTTGAAGACCGCAGGTGCTCGTTCTTTTCAGTACCAGGTCCCTCATGTGTGGAGCTCACTACCTCCCCATGTCGGTCAATCCCCGACACTCTCAAAACCAACCTGAAAACGTATCTTTTTAATTTGGCATATCAGTGTTAATTTTCCTTTGCTTCCCATCATGTGATTTTTGGATGGTGTTACTGTAAACAGAACGTGTTCGTTGTGTAAAAGACTGTGGTTAGTATGCCTGAAAAGTTTTTGTTGTTGTGAATTGTAATTTACTGTGTGTGTTTATAATCATTTGTAAAGCTTTCCGAGCCTGCGTAAGTGGGGAAGGACGCTATAGAAAAAGCGCTGTATTATTATTATTATTATTATTATTATTATTATTATTATTATTATTATTATTATTATTATTATTATTCATTAACGGCGTAATGCACAAAATGTGGGATCGGTGTTCAGTAATTTTTACAACTGACCTTTAGAACAGTGTTCAGTAATGGTTGTTGTGAAGGTGAACATAATTATCAACATTAGCAGCCGTAGCAACAGCAGCACCGAACATCGTCAAAAACGGCAACAACAACAGCGTAACCTATAAAGCCCCGAAAGTCTATGACAGGATGTGGATAGACCATGATATTTCAAGGTTGGTCTCAGAATAGCAATGCGCCCGTAGGCGCCAAGTTATTCTGACACCAACCTTGAAATAGCATGGTCAATCTGTCTCCAGAACTGTGATATAGGCCTCAGAGGATATCTACACAAATCTTGATAATATCGTCCTCAGGGCGTAAGGAGTTACAAAAAGACATTATATCTCGTACTTCATCTGCATCGTAGTGCCCCATGATGTTGTCAAGCCAAACAGTCCCGTTAAGAGGCTCTCCAGCCTTCACGAACGCTGTGTGTGTCATTATAGTGTAACGGAACGTTGTGTAGGACAGGCCGTAGCCGAACAGGTAGAGAGGGAATCCGTCGGAGTATCTGTCCAGATCAACTAACGGTAGGTCCGGCCTTCCATCGAGTAGTTTGTCATTGGACGAAGCTGAAGTTAAGATATCACGTTAAACAGTGAGGAAGATAACAAAAACAAACGAAATATTGTATAATTTATTCTCTTTTACTGCCTGGGCACAGCAAACGCTATCCATTTGCAAGAGACATAAACCCTCATGAGCCCCCGCAGTCGCGGGGGCTCATGAGGATTTATGTCTCTTGTTAGTTAAATGTTCTGGACGCTTATTTTGGCCCCAGTTACATTGTGTTCTTCAAGCGAATGTCGATCATTGTGCAGTGGTTTCAGACGCGAAATTCGTGAACATTGGCAGCGAAGGGGGTAACAGAGGGCTCATGAGAAAAGCTATTTCGTTGAAATAAGATAAAGTTGATAGTTAGTTTTTACTGGAGTAACCACAAACCACAATTATAATCCTACAACACAACTTTAAATGCAGTCCATTCAGAAATGTGAGAAAAAATCATTTCTTAACAAAAAACAAAAACAAAAAACAAAAAACAACAACAACAACAACAGCAACAACAAAACACTCAACCCTAAAGAAAACACGGAGCAGAAGAAGAAGTGGGCGGATCAGTTACCTACCGGGGGTGATGGTGGATTTTTTGTTCGGGACTTTCAAGATGATACAAAATACCTCCCGACACGCTAGACCTTGCTTCCCTGTGGCCCAAAAAAAAAAAAAAAAAAAAAGAGGCGGTAGGAGGGCGAGCCTTGGACTCCCCCTCCCCCCTTCCACAGACCCGCCCTTAAAGTGGGAAAAGCGGTTGATATTCATTACTCAAAATACAATATGATATTCCATTAGGCCGGCATCCAACATCCAAAAATGACAAATAGTAAGAACAAACACCTGAGGGTTTGAGGGTTGCGGGAGGTTAGACGGAGGTGGGCAGAAGGTTAACACGGTGGTGGCGTGGGAGAGAGTGAAGACAAGAAACTGCGAGACAGAATCGTCAACTAGACCTGTGAGGCGAGCAAGGGCCAAGTATAAAGAAGTCTCCCAGCAGGCACCGCGCCGTCCAAGTCACTGAGCAGGATATGACGTAGAGCGTCGCCGGTGGCCTGTGCAGGGAAGAAGCACTCCATGATGGCCGATACTCGCGGATCCACGTCGGCAAACGATATGTTGACGGGACCGGCGTTGAACAGCAGCAAAATGATGGGCACATTTGCCGGAGCTGACGAGGACAAATTTCACTATTACATTGACAACGCAACGCTCACGACGTCATAGTGGCGACCTCTGCGACTTCGAAAACAGTAAGAATGACGATGACGACGATGATAATGTTCTAGTGCATAATTTTCCCTGTGAGGACAAAAGCCAAGCATGTAGGTCCATATTTTTGCGAAAGCAATATTGTTATTGTTATACAATGAAAAGATTGTTTTTCACAAATGGACTTACTCTTCTCTGCCTTGACAAGACTGTCCCAATGCGCAAAAGGCCATCGGGGCGACGTCGGCCGTCGTTGGCCCGCGTACAGCCGTGCGTGGTCCAACGGCGGCCGACTTCGGCCCGATGGCCTTTGCGCAGCGGGGTATTCATGATTTCTTCTTTCTTCTCAAAGAAGGTGCTTATTCTTGCTGGCATTTTATTTTGAAATATAGAAAAACTTTACAAAAGGTACTAGTCAAGGAACTCCAAAACCACAGATCCTGAGATATCACTGTATGCAGAAAGTTTTCCCTTGTGGATCACGAATGTCCTTTGTCTCTTCAGGATCAGACAAAGACAAAGCAAAGAGAAGCAGAAGAAGAAGAACTGACTATGGGTGATAACGTCCAGGAGAAGCGTTTTCTGATGTCCGGGCAGTTCAAGGTCAGGTCTGTCATTCGACTCCGCTTCCACGCGTTGGTCTGCACTCAAAGTAGCAAATGGTGGTGTCGGGGGAAAAAGTGCATGGTAGGAAATAGATCGAGCGCAATAGTTCAAGGGTAGCACCAGATTAGCGTGGCGCTTAAAAAGGTGCCAATCTGATCAAAATCTATAATGAACTGTCGTGGACGATATTTCTCCCACCGCCTTACTCCACGTCGCACTGTGAAAGGAGTGTTTCCAAAAGTTCTAACACAACAGTTTACTATTGATGAAAACTGAAATTTGTGCACATCTCGCCTTTTATGATTAACCCATTCAGCCCCAAAGCACTACAGCAGGAAATGGATCGACCATGATAATTCAAGGGTAGTGCCAGATTAGCATGGCGCCTGACGGCGCCAAGCTAATCTGGCACTACCCTTGAATTATCATGGGCGATCATGGGCGATCTATCTCCTGCAACTGGTGCATAGTCGTTAGATGACGCCTTCAAAATTTGGGAAATACGGCAGTGGGGTTGCATGAGTTAAGCGATAATTCACAGAAGGCACAGAATTCGTCTTTTGAAAACACACATGAACGGGAAGCAGATCTGTTTCAATTCAGATTAGATCGATAGTGTTGACAACCATCGAATATGGTGCACGTGAGACGCGTGCAGCTGCCGTGCCAAAATAATTACGTTGAATCGTGCAGTGGTAGGTCATGCATTTACGTACAACTTTTTCGAAAAAAAGAGCAGCAGAAAAAGAGACGAATTCACGCGTAACTTACAGCATTTCTGTCAACAACAACAACAACAAAAAAAAAAAAAAAAAAAAAAAAAAAAAAAAAAAAAATTAGGAAAAAACGTAAGCAAGACGTTGCGTCCTCACCAGTTCCAAGAGCAACGATGTTGATACTCGTCCCCGTGACGGCCTGTATTATGCTGCTGGCGTCATATGTTTGGCACTTAGTGTCGTCACAGCCGTTGGCGTGGTTCAGTGTCGTGGCGATGGACTTCAGACCTGCGAGAGGCGTGATGGACGTCTTCAGGAGGAACAAGGGTGGCGTAATCACCAAACAACTGAGAAGGATTGTCTGACATGGGGCCCACAATCTACAAAAATCAAGAGAATGCCGTATTTAAATCAATGAAGATGTCAGGCCTGTAAGTATGATCAAAAAGTGATGATACTTATGCGTAAAACGGAAACTGTTGGCCAAATTTACTTGATATTTTCACATTTTGCAACAACACTATCCTCCATCGTTTATGCACAATTTCAGCTACATCAGGCAAGATTTAAAAGCAATATGATATTCTGATGAAGGTCGGGGTCGGACATGCAAATTTACGGCTTTCGCTAGGTCCTGGATGCGGGGAAACTCCGCCCTGCCAGAGTCAGTTTCAGTTTAGGGAAGAACCGAAAGTGGCTTTGGTCGCGGCAAGGACTGTATGATGATTGAGAAAGAACACGAATGTTTTGCTTCTCTGTGTAGGACACATTGACTTTGGCTTTGCGGTCACTGGCATTTTCATGAAACAACAAGACGTTCTGACCACTGACAGTTGGTCGCTGCTCATGAACAGACTTCAACACTTTGGGAAAAAGAATTTCTTAGATGATATTTTGCTTTGTCTGCGCGCTCCGCTGGTAAATTATGAAAAATGACATGGACCTCTAAGTTAAAAAAAGAGAAAATGTTGCCGTCCATTCTAAAAATCTGACAAAAGTGCCCCTTGTCTCTTATCATCAGAGGCCAACCACTCCTGACTGGACTGTTCGCTGGGGATGCTGTTACAGGAAAGCAAGTTCCGCCTTCAGGGATGACATCACACGGGCGTTAGAGGTCATTTTAGTCCATAAGCTAGGAAGATCTACAGTGCACCCCCCCCCCCCCCCCAGTACTCAATAAGATGGGTTTCAAAGTGTTCCTTAGTATGTCCTGAGATGTTTAAGCCATGTTCCCCGAAAATCCTTAGGAACACACCAGAGATATAGCCGATGGCGCAAGGGTACCCCCATTCACGCTCTTCGCAGGTGCTAAAATGAGGTTGAGAAACATTTTCCTCTAAATAAACCAGAATTCATTCCAGAAGCCCAAATCAGGCAATATTATGTCAAGGCACACCTTCTGCATCCTCTGCAAAAAACAGAATGAAAAAATATTGAATCTCTGGGTCACAGTGAAGGTATTTGTGCACCCAGTAAACGACCATTTCCGCGAAATCGCAAAAAAAGACAAAAATAATGTGTCAGATGCCTTCAGACATTTTCTGTAGCACTGACAGTCCATTTTCAGGTTTACATCATTAAAAGAGGATGTTACAATTATTATAAACTTGACTAGGTGATGCTGTGATCACTGTGAGTGCCACAGTGGTTGATTTTGTATCCCTACCCCCAAGTTGTAAAAATACACAAAATTAATTAGAAAAAATTGCTTAAGTTATTCCATTTTATTTTGACCTCTCTTTACCTATTAGGTTTCAATAATGTGAGCATAAAGTGCAAGAAAATAAGGAAAGTCGGCATCCTTTACGGTATTTTCGGGGTAAATGATAGCTTTTTCCCATTTAAAAATGCCGAATTGGAAAACGTACCTTGTTTCTGATGCCCTCAGAAATTTTGTATACAACTGATAGGTCTTTTTTAGGTTTTATTGGTTAGGATAGAGTACCACAGTTACTCCCAACCTGATTTTATGATGCTTTGATGCATTTAGGGGGCCACAGTGGCTAAATCTGCTGCCCTACCCCCATTTTGCCTGTACGCAAAGGAACGAAAAATGATCATAACAATTGCTCCTCTGATTAAATATTTTTGTTGCCAGTTTTCTTAACAAAATATGCATATTGAGCATAAACATTTGTGATCATTTCATTAATTTCAATGTGACCCATCAATTTAATTGTAATTCTTTTTATTTAAGGCATGCTTAACAAGGGCTGCCGCTGAAGCTTCTACCGTCTGCACATTCAGCACTCTTGTCAAACTCGGGGAAGGTGTACCTCAGGGAGATGTTGTGTCTGATGTTGTTTTTGGTCTACATTAATGACATCAGTACAACAGTACCAAGGTTCGTCTCGAACATCTTCCATGCAGATGACTTTGCAGTGTGGAGCGCAGCAGAACATAAAGAAATAGCATCCTCTAGAATCCAGGATGCTGACTATAGAGTCAGCAGCTGGACTGAAAGAGGCAACTCAAACTGAGCTAGACCATCTCTTTCAATCAGACGGAAGAGGTCACCTCAAAATTGGAAACCTTCCAGTACCAAAGACAGACAGGCCAACTTTAATGGCAACAAATAAATTACTGGCTTCACGTGGAGGCCTCACATTGAAGCCATGGAAGCTAGAGCTGCAAAAAAAAGTCTCTGATGAAGAAACTGGTGGGGACCACATTGGCGCAAATTACAGCATCCTGGCACAAGCAAACACCTGCTCGGTCAGACCAGTTGTGCGGTACCACGATACATCGACAACATCAAACACTGCCTGCAAAACCCAAAAAGCCAGGCTTGACAAGATGCAGAACATGATGCAGTGACATTCTTAGAGCCATCTGGAGCACCCCAATTTAGGAAATGGAGGACATTGGAGCCACTGGAATGCAGAACAGCACACACGATGAAGAGACTTACTAAACATCGACAGCATGGGAGACTACAGGAGCAGACCAAGAACCATCAGAAATGCCCAAGTCTGAACCGCCAACTGAAGGTCCTGCAAAGGGCTAACACTGACAGCCTGGAACCAAGCCCAAAGATGTGTGAACAGCTCCCTTCAGATACCTGGACATCTTGAAAGAGCCTTCAAGACAACATAAACAATATTCTAGGACTCTTTGCCAAAGGTCGCGGCACTGCACACAGCCATCTTGCTGGAGGTTGTGCACAAGCGCTACCCTCACAGCAGCTGTGATACCACACAAGATGCCATGCAGAATGAAGGAAGTGGCGTGTACATCTGTTGTGCAGACCGTACTACCTCCCTCTCCTTACCAGCTAGCGGCAGCAGCTCCAACTATCGTACAGATCTGCAGGTGCTGAACACAGCAGCAGAACACTAGCTAGGGAAAGGCAGCAGCTTGATCCACTGATCTCACCAGGAAGCTTCAAGATAGACTGGATGCCCTGTCAACAAAATAGTGCTGCAGTGGATTCCAGTGCATTCTGGACTAGCTGGGAATGGAGACACTACAACAACAAAGTGATTGGCAACAGCAGAATAGCGGCTGCAGCCCGTGGGCAGATGACATCAACAAGCTGAACAGGGAGAGCCAGGCCACCATCTTTCATCTACGCACTGATTACTCTCGACTGGGTCCATACAGAAAAGCAGGAACGTTTCACAAACCCAAACTGAAGCCTGAAGGTTTACACACTTTAATCAGATCACTCTGTATCAGCAATTATTTGAAGCTTCCGTGCCTAATGCATGAAGAGATACCAAAATACAAGAACGCTTAGCGAATGGCGGACTTCAATAGAAGCGTAAACAACCAATCAGAATGTTCGGCAGAAAGACCATGCAGTCACTTTATGATCAGAGCTAAATATAGATCACTTGCAACAAGCGTCAGCATGATCGTTCGCAATGGAAAAGTCACAAATTGGGGGAGAAAAAAAGAAGTAGACAAAAGTTTGCCAGCACGTTGTCATTTTTTACAAACTTTCACAGACCTTAAGGAAAAGGACTAAAATTGACAGACTTTCCAGGGCCCTGAAAAAGCCTTGTCATTTTTTAATCAACTTTCACAAATGTTCACAGACCGTAAGGACCCTGCTGGACTCACCTCGTGAGACTGGGTCATGCGGAAACAGCCCTATGCGAATTTGGCGTCGAAAATCAGTCTCCTTAGCACATTCTCCAAACATGTCCATACAGAGAAGCGGTCTGCTGGCAGTTCTGACCAGAAGACACGCCCCTGTACACCAAACTCTGAAAACATGCTGCCTAGCTCTTGACAGCTCACTTATTGGCAGCCAGAACAATATAAGATTTAAAGACGCCCATAAAAAAATTGAACGTTGCAGGTGGAAGTGGTGATCTCGTGGTCGACATGTGGAAACTAAGTATTTTGATAACATTGTTTTGGCTATTAGGAACCATGAAACTTTATTACGCATATTCATATTTACACATTTCTAGATGAAAATAAATGAAAGGAAAAGGGGAGACCTTACTAGACCCACCTTACGCTAGGTAAAATATCACCTAAAAGACCAGCCAGTTAAAAATAGTTACATTGATTGATTGTACATTGCTTAACATCCCGACAGCAACAAGGCTTTCTCAGGACGTGCCTGCACTGCTTCTGAAAAAAAACTAAACAGAATATTGAATGTATGTCTTCAGCCAGTCCAATACGTTAAATAAACCTACGCCATGGGGCCTAAATAAAGCTAAGACCATTTAGCAACACACATCCAATATCAAGAGCTACAGGCAGTGCAGACAGTTGGGAGAGTTTTAAAAAGGCAAATACAGGTGAATGGACCAAGGGTAGACAGAAACACATGCCCCAGAGTAGAAGGGAAACCCACCCTGTGGGGCTGACCAGGGTGACCCTGGGAACTAAAAAGTAGTCAACCCCACCCAAGTCCCCCAGGGCAGACCCGGGTGGGGTCTAAAAATAGTTACAATTAAATTGATGGGTTACATTGAAATTGATGAAATGATCAATCAACAGCTGAAAACAGGCACCAAGATCAGCGTGTACAGAGCTGTGGTCCTCACCACCCTGCTGTATGGTTCCGAGTCCTGGGCCCTCTACCGCAGCCAACTACGACTCCTCGAACGCTTCCACCAGCGCTGCCTGCGTACCATCCTGGGCATTCACTGGAGTGACTATGTCACCAACGTCGAGGTCCTTGAACAGGCTGAAGCTGTGAGCATCGAGGCTTTGCTGCTGCGGACACAGCTCCGCTGGGCGGGGCATGTCTCCAGGATGGAGGATCATCGCCTACCAAAGATCACCCTGTTCGGCGAGCTTGCTACTGGACACCGTGACAGAGGGGCACCAAAGAAGAGATACAAAGACTGTCTCAAGAAGTCACTTAGTGCCTGCCAAATCGACCACGATCAGTGGTCTTCGCTTGCTGCGGACCGTGACACCTGGCGCTCCACCATTTACAAGGCAGCTGTCTCCTTTGAGGACTCTCACAGAGCTAGCCTTAAGGACAAGCGGCTCAGGAGAAAAAACAGAGATGCCGCAGCTCAGAACCCTGGCCATACCTTCCCCTGCAGCCACTGCGGTCGAACCTGCCTGTCTCGGATTGGCCTCCGCAGCCACGAACAAGCCTGCAGACGTCGTGGGCAACTCCTATAAAATCTTCGTTCGCGAAGTCAAGCCAAGAGAGACATTGAAATTGATGAAATGATCACAACTTTTTATGCTCAATATGCATACTTTTTATAAAAAAAACTGGCAACAACAAATATTTAAACAGGAGTATGACGTAAGCAATTTTTATGATTATTTTGCGTTACTTTGCATACTGGTAAAATGGGGGTAGGGCAGCAGAATCAGCCACTGTGGCCCCTAAATGCATCATAGCATCACAAAATCAGGTTGGGAGTAACTGTGGTACTCTATCCTAACCAATAAAACCTAACAAAGACCTATCAGTTGTATACAAAATTTCTGAGGGCACCGGAAACGAGGTATGTTTCCCAATTTGGCAATTTTAAATGGGAAAAAGCTATCATTCACCACGAATGTACCGTAAAGGATGCCGACTTTCCTTATTTTCTTGCACTTTATGCTCACATTATTGAAACTTAATAGGTAAAGAGAGGTCAAAATGAAATTGAATAACTTTAGTAATTTTTTCTAATTAATTTTGTGTATTTTTACAACTTGGGGGTAGGGATACAAAATCAACCACTGTGGCACTCACAGTGATCACAGCATCACCTAGTCAAGTTTATAATAATTGTGACATCCTGTTTTAATGATGTAAGCCTGAAAATGGACTGCCAGCGCTATAGAAAATGTCTAAAGGCATCTGACACATTATTTTTGTCTTTTTTTGCGATTTCGCGGAAATGGTCGTTTACTGGGTGCACAAATACCTTCAATGTGACCCAGAGATTCAATATTTTTTCATTCTGTTTTTTGCAGAGGCTGCAGAACGTGTGCCTTAACATAATATTGCCTGATTTGGGCTTCTGGAATGAATTCTGATTTATTTAGAGGAAAATGTTTCTCAACCTCATTTTAGCACCTGCGAAGAGCGTGAATGGGGGTACCCTTGCGCCATCGGCTATATCTCTGGTGTGTTCCTAAGGATTTTCGGGGAACATGGCTTAAACAGCTCAGGACATACTAAGGAACACTTTGAAACCCATCTTATTGAGTACTGGGGGGGGGGGGGGGGGGTGCACGGTAGACCTTCCTAGCTTGTGGACTATTTATGCTAAACGTTGTGAGTAGTTAATCTAAGCGATCAATTTTCGTTTGCATATAAGCCTCTGTACAGAAATGGGGTATCCTTTTTGCAGATAGTTTTTGGAGGTTAAGGTCATTCAACGGAAAGATCAGAAATGTAAGATAGTTCTCAAGATAAAATATATGTGTATTTATCTATCAATATGCAAATAAAGAGCAAAGGTTGCTCGTTCCCAACAGAAAATTGACAGTCAGACCAGTACTTGTCTTCAAAGTCCTCTCTTGCAGAGTTAAATAATTGCACATCCCACTTGCAGTCAGTGCCAGACAATACACAAGTACCATATCAAACAACTTTTAAATTTGTTTGGATTTTGACAGGACTGTCTGAAAGTTGCACTCTTTAAAACTGTAGAAATAAATTTATCATCTTGGTGAGTCAACTGTTTTCAAGCACAGCTGTTTGCATCACTTTTTCAAATGACGTCACACCGCGTCATTGCTGAAGATACTATCCCGGAGTTGTGCACGAATATAAAGAGCAAAAGCTGAAATTTGATTTGATACTAATTGTATTTATATGACTTAAGCAGTTTACAAATGGCGGCCCAAATATCATTACTTTCTGATCATACCTCGTAGTTCTCATGCAGGTCAGAAATTGTCAGATGCTATCAGCACCGACATCTACAGACCAGCACAATTATACAATTTTAACCATGATACAATAGATACAATACAATATACAGGTACTGACGGCAACAGTTCCATATTTGGCGGTGTGATTAAGAGGCAGAATGCCGTTGTTCTTCAGCAACACAAAGGACTTCATGGCGGCCTCCACAGCCAGAGCTTTGTGGTCTGGGGTCTCTACGTCCGCCGTGCTCAGCTTGCTGTAGGGGTTCATTTTCGGTGGGTCGAACTCGCCCAGCCACCATCTCCTGCACCTTTTTCATCGTCAACTTCCCTTGGCTGACAGCGTCCACTGTAAACAGAGTACGCTTAATGCATCATACATGTGTGTGAATGTAATAATTGTTTGTAATAACTTAATAACTCAATGCGCAAAAGGCCATCGGGCCGACGTCGGCTGGCGTTGGCCCGCACACGGTCGTACGCGGGCCAACGGCAGCCGACGGACAATTGAACTAAACATTTGTATAATGTTATCTAATGGGTCATGGGCGCCATCTTAGTAGATCTGATTTATAAGGTCCATTTTAAGACACAAGTTACCCATCGAGTTGTATACAGGATCGGCGCTATTTGACGTGATTTCCAGATTACAGCCAGCATTAACGCATGCCGCCACGGTGTCGACAGTGTTGTTGAAGTAGTGGTGCGCAGTGATGATGCGGTTGATTGCCTCCTGGTCGCTGACGACATACCCAGTAAAGTTCCACTCGCCGCGAAGAATGTCCGTCAGCAGCTTAGAGTTGGCACAAGCCGGCACACCGTTAATGCTGGAAAAAAGACGTCATTGGTCACCAAACAGAAATTCTGTCTTTGAAACCATGGCAATGCAACGTGAAATAATCGTACCCATCCATGGGTGTATCAGCCGCCATCAAGAGGGAAAGAACCATAGAAGTCCCTGACTGTGCCGGGTTTCATGAGGTAGATTGAGTGATGTTTATCAGCAGTGAAACAACTAAAGATGAAGGGTTCCAAACGTTGCTCAATAGGACGCTGCACTCGGTCTGTGTCTACAGTATTAAAGTATTAACTCATTCGAGACGTGCCGCTTCCGTAGGCGGCACGTCTCGAATGAGTTAAACGTCTTGTAACAACATCATCTTCAAACTATCTACAGGTTGTGGACGATTAAATGACAATGATCATTCAGCGATAAAGCCGGTATGAATTTCAAAGCGGGTGGTGTGGTGTGTGTGGAAGGGTCTGGGGGAATGTGGGTGGGGGTGGGGGTGGTTGGTGCTGGGGGCACGCCGTGGTGCAGGGCAGAAGTGTCCTTATCTGTTGTAGCTACACATCACGCTGTAGGTGCCGGCCTCAACACACTTTCTAAACGCGGGAAGAAACGTCGTCCGCCAGTCTGCTTCCGACACCTGAACAATTTGAGTTAAGTTACTACAAGGGACACTGTTGCGAAGCTGTATATCCATGGTACGTCCTCAGACAATCCGGCCGAAACAACCCCCCACAAAAAAAAAAAGAAGAAAAAAAAAAAAAGATAAGAAACACCCATCTGCTTTTTCAGTGCTACGAATGTAACAGAGCAACATTAACAATCATCAATACCACCACTGAGCAATAAATTCAAACGTACCTCAGCATTGAATGAGAACCTCGACACAGGAATATTGTCTGGTCCACCGTGGACGTCGAAGTGCTTACAGCCGCCAGTTGCACGTGCGTAGCGAGAATCGTTGCCCTGAAGTCCCCGGATGTAGCTGTCGGCAAACACACCGCTCAGGAAAGGGTCCTCTCCGTATGTCTCCTGCACACCGTAGTACAGCATGCGTAAAGGCTCCGCCACACATGCCCGAGCAGTTTCGAATCGGTAGGTGATCGGGCCGGACTATAAAAACGTGTGCACTGCCACACATTTCCCGACTTTTTTAGCCGACCGGTTTGAACCGAAAATCAAAGTCGTACCTGTTCTGCAAAATGGCTGCTAGTTTTGACAGTGATGATGATGTGCTTGCATTATCAGCAGTTTGCATCATATTCGGGAAGAGGCGGGCGAGACATCGGCAACGAAGGTGGTACTGATCTTCCGCCATTTTCAAACTGAAACAACGTGCTTTGCGAGACGCGCTCTGATTGGTTGAAGCTTACAATCGGGGCCGATTCGGATCGGAAAAATAGAGCAAGTTCTAGACACCCGATTCCCAGCCGATTGGGAACGGATCGGATATATGACGTCATCCGATCGCAATCGGATCGGAATCGACTTCAAAATCGGGGCACAACCGGCATGTGTGGCGGGGCCTTAATAGAGGAAATTGTCACTACACCGTGCAAGTTCGTGCACTAACACGGATAACTGTTTTTCCCCATTGCGCACAAGGTCATCGGACCGACGTCGGCCGCGGATGGCCCGCGCACTACCGTGCGCGGGCCAACGTCTTTATTTTTTTCTCACCTTACTGGCGAGGCTAAGCTGCTCTGAACCGTGAACTATAGGAGAAGCGATTAATCTCCCGCCAACACCAGTGCCAGTGCTGCTAAATGACTGGATGACATTAAAAAAAAAAACCAAAAAAAAAACAAACAAACAAACACCTGAGCTAAGAAAGCAATACGTTTTTGTGCCCGGTGCACTGACCTGGTTCCTCCCCCATCGAGGATCCCTCATGACGTTGATGACAGGAGAAAAACAGCTGGTCCCAGTGTGGTCCGAAAAGATGCCTTGCTTCACAAAGTCGTTGTGATTCTCACCTCCACGGCGATGACTTCGGCCACGCGGAATATCAGCACAGGACTACACACATACAAAAGGAATGTTCAAAATCAGTTTTAACAAATGCTGACTTTTCTCTGTCATGTACTATGATTGCCGGGTCTGTTGATCTGGACAATGGTCTGAGAAATACGGTGGATAGTTTAACAAAGAAAATAAATAACTAAATAAAAAAACAACAACGCACAACCTAGAAGAAAAAATATATGAAGAGATTTATATTTCGAATTTAAATAATTACATTCCACGCAAAAGAAAACATTTGACAGAAATTAATCATATGATATATACTACAACAGTTAACTCTTCAGGAATCATCACGACTAAAACCGCAAAAGGTTAAATAATGATAAGTGAAACAAGCAGTTAAAAAACTACAGGCCGTTGACTGAAAGCAGTCTCAAACGGTTAGTTAATTAGTCATTTGGGTTTAACGCCGAGCAGGCAACTAAGGCCATCTCACGGTGGAGTCTCAAACGGGCTTTAACAGCAGTAATATATAGTAGCAGTTGTGGTATTAGTATTAGAAGTAGTAGTAGCAGTTTAAATAGTAGTAGCTGGGCACCAAACACCGATAACGACACAGGAGTAGCGGATTAGCTAGCAAAACGTCCAGTTGCAGGCACCGAGACACTTAAGGCTTCGATGGCCCGTTGGAACTGCAGAGCATTGTTTATGTGATTAATCGCATGGTTCATGGTCAATTTTTTTAAGACCATAATCATAGACAACACTGCGAACATCTCCAAGAGGCATAGATCTATACCTCTTGGAGATGTTTGGAGTGTTGTCTACGGTTACGGTAGGTGCTGATTAACCGCAGCGACAAATCTGCGTACGCCGTTATTGGGGTTATATCTTAGTACATTTTGCGCAACAGAATAATAAGAAAGTTGTTTGGAAAAAATAATTCTGATAATTGCTGGTAACACTGTAAGATATAACGAGGCGCAGCTTTGGTGAGGAAGGTCCTGTCCTTGAACGGGGTGGAAGTGGGGGGGTGGGGGGTGGGGGTGGGGGGGGGGGGGAGAATAGAGTACAGTGCAATGCAGAAGGCCAGATACCGTGTGGTCTTTGTTGAACTGATTCCTGCTGCCAAACGCCCGTTTCTCAACCTCTAATGCACTTTTTAACAGACTTAGACGATAGTAGTGGGGTTAGTTAGCGATTTGGGTTTATCGCCGAGTAGGCGACTCAGGCCTCTCACGGAGGGTTAGCAGCGGAACAATAGATCTCTGCTGCTCTCGATCACCCTGATCTCGTCTGTTGACGGCTGTCATGCCTGCTGTTCAGTTGACTCTTTTTCGGATGGCACGTTGCCTTATGAACTTGAAATGCTTGGACCCTTTCTGCTGCGAAAGTTCCCTCAGTTGACCCTAAAATTTTCAGTGTCGCATTTATAGGATTTACTCATTGTGCCTGAGGTACGAAATACCCACATTTTGGAGTTATCCTCTGAGGACTTCATTACAATTCAGGAGACAAATCGACCATGATAGTTCAAGGGTGGTGGCAGAATAGCTTGGCGCCTATAGGCGCCAAGCTATTCTGCCATCACCCTTGAACTATTATGGTCGAGCCATATATTGCTGTGGTGTGTCGAGGGTAGAATGAGTGAAAGGCAAAAATCATTTTATAATTTTGTTTCTACTTATGCATGCTCCTTTTCCGGCGGGAATTTTCTCTTGCAATTGCACGTGATGGTTGTCGATGCCATGCTGGCTACCTGTACACATGTTTCAAGAACGTTTTGCGGCAAAAAGCGCTTTGTGATCAAACTTTGTAAAGGATATAATATTTATGGTATTTTGAGAAAAGGACCGCAACACTTTTCAGAGAATATAAATGGATTTCAAGCTCCGTACAAACTAAAGTGGATCCAGAACCTATGACTTGGCAGACGTAAATAAAATCATACGACATAACCTGTTTAGATTGTCTGCTATCGATTTACCCCCCCCCCCCCCCCCAAAGCAACATAAGAACGCAAAAAAATGAAGGGTTGAAAGCTCAGTTAGAAACAATAATATACCAACGAGCAAAAAAAATGTGACTTTTTGGGAATCATCGGAAACACTTTTGTCGCATTTCCTTCTTTGTCAGTTTAAAAGTTACTGGCCTAAAGGTAGCAGCAAGTCCCAACGCTTGAGGAAAAGCTGTAGCGTTTTTCAGTGACATCCCCTCTCAGACATTCCTGGTCCCACTGGTACGGACCGATACCCAGGCGTGGGATGGCAGGCGCCGGTCCTATTGAAACAAATGCAAACATTATACTATAAGCGTGAGAGGAAGTCGGCAACTCACCCCGTCTTTCTTTTACACTAAAGCAAATGGTTTGTTTGCGTGCAAACATAATGTAGGTCTTATACTTAAAACATTTTGCCCCAGGACCGAAATCCCCAAATGTTGAAGTTGCCCTCTGAGTACTGTATTACACTTCTGGAGACAGATCGAGCGTAATAGTTCAAGGTTGGTGCCAGAATAGCTTGGCGCCTAAGGGCGCTAAGCTTTTCTGGTACCACCCTTGTATTATCGCGCTAAATCCATGTCTTGCTGTGGCGTGTCGGGGCTGAATTAGTTAAAATATTTGTAGGTAACCATGCATGTCTTTCCTCCGTACAATACCGACACAGGGAAGAAAGGAATAAATCTTTTCTGCCTGAAAATAAAACCAAAGGAAATTAATGGAATCTGACATAGCCGTGCGTACTGAATGGTAACGATAATTGCAAGAAATCTGGTGCTCGATCATTAAGAAACGCGGCAGCCAGTTTGCTGTGCTCCCTTCCTGTTTCTCTCCAGATCGATTCCAGTTCTGATGCGTTCCGGAGACCTGAGGACGAACGTGATCACTCTGTGGATGTACATCAGCTTTACATAGTGTCATTAGCCCTTTCTCTTATATTTCATCTCATGTTTTCTTACCTGTTCCACGAAGGAAACATTTTATTGAAGTTTTAAACTGTGAACAATATAAATGGAAATTAGACTGGATTGGTTTGGAATGAATATGCCCCACTGTAGCGCTAAGCAGGAATAGGCCAGGATAAAGAGTGCACTATTTGTCTTGGTGCTTGAGTTTTATACCAATCGAGTACGCCTTCCAAGTAGACAAACACCTTTTGTAATAGACTTTTGCAAAGTAAACCGTCGCTTAACTGTCAAGTGTTTTAAGATGGTTGTGTCATTCTCAAACTTCGTTTTTCGTCATGTACGTTTCCATTTTTCAGTACCACTCAGTGTATTGCCTGTTGTGATTTGCGAGGTTGCGTTTGCAAAGAACGACTCCCAACGACGAACGAGAGCGATGTCACGGCGGTCTACCATAAGCATAGACAACACTCCAAACATCTCCAAGAGGCATAAATCCTCATGAGCCAGGAGGGCTCATGAGGATCTATGGCTCTTGTGGTGATGTTTGGAGCGTTTTCTATGCTTTTAGTAGACGCTGATTATCCGCCGTGACTTCGCTCTCGTTCGTTGTTGCGAGTCGTTCTGTGCAAACGCAACCTCACTAATGTTCAGAACAGAGGACGTACCGTTTTTGCCGGCCCCTCCATAGGCCATCTGTGCTTGTATCTCCTGCAGTGTCAGTCTGTTGACCAGGTCCGCCACCCGCTTCCCCCATGACAAGGACACGTTCCGGAACGGGTAGTCATCGGCAGCTGAGGAAATTAAGTAATATCTGTACACTGCGTGGTGCCCGGTGAGCCAACACAGAAGTAGCGGTATGGTTCAGTTAAGAAGAGAACTATGTCTGACAGATGCACCAGCTGAGCACAAATATTTCGGTTTGACGCCGTCCTTAACTGACCCAGGAAGAAAATCAGTCTGAAACATGAAGCACGACGTTTCAGATCAGAGATGCTTCTTCACGGTGGTGTGGAAACAACGTAGAACAGTAAAGCTAGAGAAGTTTTGCCTTTCGAGATGAATCTTGGTATTTACGCATCAAAGGTAACTCATTGGTATAATGCCCAGGAATGCACCGTTGTACGTCAGTCAGGCACTAATGCCCAGTGAAGGTAAAAGGCATCAAGTCCATTTTTATAAAAAGAAAAACCGAGATATTCATTGCAAATATAATGAAATCGAGCTTTTTTTTAATAGCTTACTTTTAATTCACAAGACAGGCAAAGCTTTCTTTGTAAAGCGTGAACTGCCTTGATAACTCAGGCCATCTACTGCCTGATCAGCCTGGCGCATCCCGCAACTCTGCTTAGTATTGACAGCAGAAATCAGCGAGCAATTGAACTCAGTTAACCAAATCACGGTACATTGCAATCTAAGTTATTAGCAGCAAGGGTTTGCTACACAGACCCTTGTAGACCTGAGGGAAGTCAAAGGAACCATTGTACCCCGAAGGTCAAAGGCCTGAGGGGTACTATGGTTCCTTTGACCTCCAGAAGGCCTACAAGGGTCCGTGCAGCAAGCCCCTGCTACCAATAACGTATTTGTTTTCATTCCTCCAAAATTTTCGTTAAAGAAATCAAGAAGAAATCTTCCGACCTGGATCACGCCAGACATGACTGACGTCAAAGAAAACTATATTTATACATAATAGACTTATGACGTAATTTAAAATCTTTCATGACGTTGCCGTCTCCAGTAGTGTGCCTGTTGTTTCAAAGAACACTAGTAACTTTGTACTTTAGAAAGTTTTCGTGGTCAGTTGTAGAGCAAAACTGGCATCCAAGACTCGTCAGAAAAAGGGCTACAAAAAGTCCGCCATTAGTCGCTACAAGGTTTTTTGTAGTGAAGCCACATGGTACGGTTTGTCCTAAAGCTATTGGTTGTGCGACGTAGGGATGAAAACAAGTAATTTTATAGCGATAAAGTATATAGCGATAAAGTATATAGCGATAAAGTATATAGCGATATCGTGACGCACCTGCAAAAGCGCCAGCGAGAACGCAAACGAAGACGCCAACAAGTCTCCCCATAGTTTTTAGTATGTCTGAACAAGCAAAGGAGAAGATGAAATGCTGAGCGTTTTTATCGCCTAGATAACTAAAATCACCAATGAGTGAACCGACGTTAAATAAAATTCTGAAAAAAAAGTTGCCTTGATATCTGATACAGCCCCTTTCTGTCGGTATGTGAAAAAGGTCATGCAGTGTTTAGCAAGGGGCATAGATTCTCATGAGCCCCCGCATCCGAAGGAGCTCATGAGAATCTACGCCCCTTGCTAAACATTGCACGGCCAATTTACCTCCTCAGCTTGTGGAATGTTATCCAAGGTTAACGTGACAACTGCGATCAAGGTCAACTGTACACCGTTCTTCGCCTTATGTTCTTCACGTCCAGCGCCATACATATTAGGTGGATTGATCATGCTAGCTCCAAAGTGTATATATATATAAAGTGTATATATATATACTCCGAACTAACTGTACCTACGCCTTCGTGGTCGATCTAAGAGGTTAAAACACGACAAGCACTACTATGGAGCTACCAGGTTTGCTGTATATTTCTACGCTGACCTGCCCGAAATGTTTTAGTGGGTGATCAATTGTTGAACGTGCGTATTGGCTCTGGACGTGAAAAAATTAGCCTATGTATCTTTTTATCAACGACCTGCTCATTGTCAAAAGATTAGATTAAAAGTGTCTGAGCCACCAATTATGATTGTATACCTGAGTTCGGTTAACCCTTTGGTTGTCGGTAGCGGGTTTTTCTCGCGATAATTCCTGTTAAAATCAGAATGAAATCTACCCAGTGGCAAGAAATAGGCTTTGGTGTTGGAAGACACTTGACCAGAGTGATTCAGTCAGTGACATTTGCCAGTGTCGAGGCGGCTAAGTGCCCAATGCGCACAAGGTCATCGGATGCAGCGCGTCTCGAATGTATTAACTATTAGCAATTCCCTTGATGAATGCAGCCGCCTTTACTATACCGCACTGTAGCAGTGCTTTACATTTTTCACTTCCGGCGGCTGGACTGAAATGATGTGTGTGTGTGTGTGTGTGTGTGTGTGTGTGTGTGTGTGTGTGTGTGTGTGTGTGCGCGCGCGCGCGCGCGCGTACACCAAACCACTCAAATGGGTTACTTTCTTTACCATCCTTATGCAAAATGGGTGTGTGTAAAATGCTGGGTGACCAAGTCAGGCACCCATTTTTTCTGAGGGTTGTTTCTGCATTATCTTTCATTCAAAAGTCAGAAAAAAATATCAAAATAGGATGTCCCCATTTCGCCAGATTTACTTCATGTTGTGTTTTGGCGATGCCCTGGGCCTGTGTGTTGACACGGAAGCGGAGTGTTTTCATATCAACTTGATGATCGCTGATTGGTTAGCCCAACACCGATGAACGGAGTTGTTTCCCTTGCCCTTCCTAAAACGTCGTCTTTCGTCCCCAACAGTTGGCCATTCTTCAGCGTTTGCAGAGGTACTTTATGCAATATTTCTTAGTTAAGAGCACGCCCAAATGTACTTGTTCAGTGCAGTTATTTAACTGAGAGATGCCTCCAATCCCCGATACCCGTTTGGCCCAGAAAAATAAGGCGTCTGCTTCAGCCGTGGCTCTGTCCGTGTCTTCCTCTCTCTGACCGTTGAGTCTTGTAGTAAATGATAATAGAACCCCACGATTTTAACAAAAGCTTTCTTCTTCAATGAAAGGAATTCGTTCAATAACCCCATTACAAGGTCAATCTGCCACGCGATTTTGTTTCTTTTTTTTCTGACATGTGTGATTGTCACTGATCGAAAAGTAACTTGACACATGCATGCACAGTATTAGTTGACTTTTAAAAAAAAAAATGGCGCCAGATTTCAATCCTCGTTCGCAAAACTGCCTCGCGATTCGAAGAACAAACGTCCACAAACAGGTCTTTCGGAATGTGCAACTGAAGTGTCGCTTTTTACTGTATTACCAGTGTTTAGTTCCCAGGGTCACCCTGGTCAGCCCCACAGGGTGGGTTTTTCTCTCTATTCTGGGGCATGTGTTTCTGTCTACCCTTTGTCTATTCACCTGTATTTGCCTTTTTAAAACTCTCCCTACTGTCTGCACTGCCTGCAGCTCTTGATATTGGATGTGTGTTGCTAAATGGTCTTAGCTTTATTTAGGCCCCATATGTTAGGTTTATTTAACGTATTTGACCGGCTGGCGACATATATGGCAATGTTCTGTTTAGGTGTTTTTTTCACAAGCAGTGCAGGCACGTCCTGAGAAAGCCTTGTTGCTGTCGGGACGTTAAGCAATGTACAATCAATCTGATTCAAAATGTCAATTGGTTTACATGGTTGTATTGGACATGTTTGCAGCAACACCGTTTTGGTCACACCGGCTCAGGACTTTCTGCACACACCCAGCGCCGGATGGCAGCAGGATGTCCAAACCCATCGGGATCTATGGAAGTGGACAAGCACGTCCCTTCCTGGCACATGACCAAGGCCCATGGCCAAATTAGTCAGCTGCAGCATCATGGCCCCCCAGCCTCTGCCACAGCGGGTGCGTCTGGTAGGAGGGTGCATGGACGGCAGCGGAATGCTCCCAATTACAAACTGGTAAGTAAAGTGATTCTATGATCATCTTCATTTTATTGGCTGGCGTGCGTGCGAAGCAAAAGTGAGTTTATGTTCTGGGCCACTGGTCGTCCGTCCGTCGTCCATGGTAAACTTTAACTCATTCTACCCCAACACCAAAATCCTTAAATTTTGCCCCTGTCCTCTCAAGACCGCATTGCAGTGCAGGACACAGATCGACCATGATAGTTCAAGGGTGATGCCAGAATAGCTTGGCGCCCGTAGGCGCCAAGCTATTCTGGCATCACCTTTTAACTATCATGGTCGATCCTTATCCTGCTGTGGTGTGTCTGGGGGTAGAATGAGTTAACGGTGGCATTTTCTCGGAGACTATTCAAGCCACATTCTTCAAGCTTGGCCCAAGGATACTTTGTGGCATGACCTTTTTAAACATGCCAATTTGAGTGACCTCTCTCAAAGGGTCACGCAGGATTGACAAATGTGTGAAAACTGCTTGCATTTTCAGAAAACGTGGATTTTGCTGCTGCAGAAGCCAGCCCTCGTCACCGAGGTCACACATATGTAAATCGGTCATACACGGGATTAATTACTCTTTTTATTCTTGTGCAAGGCCCCTTAAACCAAAATTGGGCTGTTTCTGTCCTAATGCAGCTTTGGTTTCAATCTTTCTTTCTTTCTTTCTCCAGTTGGCAAATGGCGCCTGGGATGGACCCGAGACTGAGAGTAGTGCCAGCGCATCGCAATACGAGGGCAGTGATGACGAGGAGTTTGTTCCTGGCTCGAGCTCACCGGATTCAGAGGGTGTGTCGGCATCAATTGCTGGGATCTCCGACATAGACAGTATTGTATCGACTATGTTAGATTTCATCAAAGTGGCAGGTTCGGAGTGGCCAGGTGTCGGTGACGTTAGTACCAGCAAGGTGCAGTGTGCGTTAGGGGGTAGCAATGAGAATGTGGATAGGCAGAAGGAACATGATGCTGGAGTGGGGAAAGAGCACTTACAGAAGAAACAGGTGTGCACGTGTCGCAGAGAGGGAAAGGAAAGTACAAATGGGACAAGAAACATGCATGCAAATTGTGTGGCAAGCTTGTCTTGAAAATGAGCACGCATTTACAAGATGTCCATGCAGATGAGGCAGACATTGCTAAAATTTTGTCGATGAAAAAAGGGACAAAGCAGAGACGTCGAGCATGGATCAGACTACAAGATGAGGGTGATTACATGCATAACGTTGCTGTTCTTGAAAACAAATCCGGATGTTTGATTCCTAAGTATCGCACCAAAACTAGTAAGGTAGACGACCTTCTCGCCTGTAGCCATTGCAAAGGGCTCTATCAATAAAAGCTGATCTCTGTACACTCAAAACGTTGCTGTCAGAAACCAGGAGAGTTTCAGATCACTCAGCGAGGGGACGCGGCGCGCCGTGGTCGCCTAATGCTTCCAATACCCTTAGACGTTGAATTTTCCTTCTATCACAAAGTCTTGGCCAGCCAGAGAGATGATGAGATAAGCCGTCTCATCAGAACCGACCCCTTGCTTCTTGAGTATGGAAAGATATTATTTGACAGCAGGGACATTGAAGAACACACGGCTGGACAAATCAGCTCCAGGATGCGGGAGTTAGGGAGACTATTAAAGATTATCAGAGTGAGGTCAGAAATGAAAATCGCAAGTTTAAATGCTGTGATCAATTCAGCTAGCTTTGATCATGTTGTCCTGGCTGTAAAAGAGCTAGCAGATTTTGATGAGGACACACATCAGTTCAAAAAAAGGCAATCTCGCAATGCGCATAGGCCATGCTTTGAAAAAGTGTTCACAGATCAAACAGTCACAGGCATCCAAACAGCTTGGGCAGGGTTCAGACGACAGGTGGCGACAGGAGCTCTCTGAGGCGCAGCGGTTTGACTCTGTCTTCAACGGGGACTGGTATGATTGTGTGTCCGCTACAGCAGCCCAGTCGGTCGGGAAAATGACCATGAACAAACCCAAGCTGATCCCATCATGTGAAGATGTGAGGAAGGTCCAACAGCTTCTTGAGACAAGGATGGTTTCGGAAGATTATCCGACAGTGGTTAAAGCAACTCTTTGTGCTGTATCACTTTTCAACCGAAAACGAGGGGGAGAAGTTCAGAGAATGAAGGTGTCAGACTTCCAGAATGCTAAGATTGGATCGATCACCAATCAAGATATCTTGAAAGGTCTCACAGAGGTTGAGAAGAAAATGGTGAATCATTTTCAGCGAGTGGAAATCAGAGGCAAGTTTAATAGGAGTGTTCCCGTTTTGCTGACGAAGAAGATGATGACAACTGTGGACAGAATCCTTCAGATGAGGCAATCAGTGCCAGCTCTCGCTGATTCCCAGTACATCTTTGCCACACCTTCTGGTCAGAGGCCTTACAGAGGCCATGATGTTCTGAAGGCCCATGCCCTAGAAGCGGGGGTGTCATACCCAGCCATGTTCATATTTACTCAGTTACGGAAGCAGGTTGCAACTTTGGCTCAGTCAATGGCCATCTCGGAGTTAGACCAGGATCAGCTGGCAGATTTCCTTGGCCATGATATTCGGATACATCGCCATATCTACCGCCAACCTCAAGACGTCCTTCAAAAGGCAAAAGTGGCAAAGATTCTTCTGTCAGTTAACAATGGGATGACAGATTTTGAGAGTTGCATTAGAGCTGAGCTGGGCGATGATGAAGAGATTGTCTTTGACAATGAAGACACATCAGAAACTGGCAGAGAGGTCTCGGGGGGAACAGCACCTGTGAATGAAGCAAGTAGCAAGTCAACAACACAGGAATCGATGAGCATGACGGAGAAAAGACGTCCAGAGCCTGATGACAATCTAGATAGTTTTGATGATGACAGTACTGCGTCAGCTCCTGTTCGAAAGAAAGCTAGATTTACAAGGAAACCAGGGGGGGAAGCTGAAGAGAAAGCTGTTCAAATTCGTTTCAAGACACACCTCGTCATGAATAAACTTCCTGGAAAGGCCGAGATACAGCACGCAATGGCAGAAGAGCCTGCACTTAGACATAGGCGCTGGACAAACATTAAGGATTACGTCCGCAACAGACTGAAAAAGTTACAAAACAAATGAATTGAGGTTCCCCGCCACTCGCGGCATTTTCGGTTTCATACAGATTTATTACAAGAGTGTTATTATTGGGGTGGTTTCAGCATGTATAGCCTGCTTTTTTTATCTGATGGACGCCTGGATCATTTTGTATACTGTATAACCTTTGGATTTGCAAAACGAAACAGCCGACTGGGGACAAAAGACAATAATAAGGTAAGATAAGAAAACCATTGACAACGTAAAGATAATTAATGTCAGTGTTCTGTTCTGTCATTTTAACTCATTCTACCCCAGGACCGGAATCCCCAAATGTTGAAGTCGTCTTCAGAAGACTGCGTTGCAGTGCAGGACACAGATCCACCATAATAGTTCAAGGGTGATGCCAGAATAGCTTGGCACCCATAGGCGCCAAGCTATTCTGGCATCACCCTTGAACTATCATGGTGGATCTTTATTTTGCTGTGGTGTGTCTGGGGTAGAATAAGTTAAGCCCAAATGTTGAAGTCGTCTTCAGAAGACTGCGTTGCAGTGCAGGACACAGATCCACCATGATAGTTCAAGGGTGATGCCAGAATAGCTTGGCGCCCATAGGCGCCAAGCTATTCTGGCATCACCCTTGAACTATCGTGGTGGATCTTTATTTTGCTGTGGTGTGTCTGGGGTAGAATAAGTTAAGTGTTAGTTTCTTCGTCTGGGTCTTTTTCTATCTTTCATATTTTTCCACACTTTTTGACCCGCATCATACTGAGGCTAAAAGCTTCAAATTTGTTCACTGCCATAATTCTATGCAAGCTACATTACAGTACTTACAGATGAGGACATAGACCAATGGCTTTAGTTCAAGGGTGGTGCCATAATAGCTTGGCGCCTAGCGGCACCAAGCTATTCTGGCACTAACCCTTGGACTATTTCAGTCACACTTGTTGCACACATTGGTGTATTCCGAATGATAAGGGTTAATATTCAAAATGCTCTGTTGCTGTTTGTATGAAACTCCAGAGTACCCAAAACCCCCCAAAAAAGTCCTTTAATTTCCAGAATACATTATGTTGATTCTCACATCAATGCCATGATAAACTGTTTTGCTTCAGAAGGACAAAACGCAACAATGTTTAAAAGATTTCCTCTGTAAAAATCATAATCGAAAGGTTACGGGCCAGTGTTTATTGAATTTTGCACCATTCAATGTTAAAAATGTTAAAGCACACATACACATTAAGTTAGAAAAAAAATTAATGTGAAAAAGAAGTATTCCATGAACTTGACCTTATTACAGACGCCTACTGTTGTGAAGACACCCATTTTGACTGTAATGCCAATTTTTGTGTGTGAGAGGCACCCACATTATTGGTAGAAACCCATTTTTTTCCATCTAGTGGCTCTGTTTCTAGAAAATGTCTATTTTATTTTAAGTTATAGTGCTTAGTTATAAGGTGAGTTCTAAACATTCGCATCAATTCCAGAGTCCTAGAATAAATAGAAATATGGGAACCCATTTTGACATAAAATGGTAGGTAACCCACTCTGACGCTTTTGTCTGCATGTGTGTGTGTGTGTGTGTGTGTGTGTGTGTGTGTGTGTGTGTGTGTGTGTGTGTGTGTGTGTTTGTGCGGTGTGTGTGTGTGTGTGTGTGTGAGTGTGTGTGTGTGTGTGTGTGTGTGCGCGCGCGCCCCTGAGCGCGTGTGAGTGTGTGATAGAAAGCGAGCAAGCGAGGGGGAGAGAGAGAGAGACAGACAGACAGACAAAAACAGACAGGGACACAGAGAGCAAATGCGTGCGCGCACGCACGCACGCACACACACACACACACACACACACACACACACACACACACACACACACACACACACACACACATACATACACTGACTCACATGTACCTACAGACACTACTCAACACCAAGACAGGGCACGTGGCTGTGTGTGAATTCTGCATGCGATACACGTTTATCCTTGTCGGCTGTGAGTGCGTGTTTCCATGTGTATGCGCTTCGCGCTCGCGCGCGCGAGTGTATGTGCGTGTGTGTTTTGTTTTGGTTTTTGGTTTTTCTACAAAAGATGTGACTCTCTCTTTTTTCCTCTTTTTTATTCAATGAGCTAGGTTTTATCTGATGGCACCGACTGTACCTTTTTTTTAAAAACATGCAAAAAAATAAGTTTGTTTGTGTGTGTTGTGTGTGATGGTGTGTGTGTGTGTGTGTGTGTGTGTGTGTGTGTGTGTGTGCGTGCGTGCGCGCGCGCATGTATTTATATTATAGGAGAGAGAGCTAGTATTTATTATATATTTTATTGTAGCATTTTAAAGCTGTGATATTGTTTGAAAAGAAAAGGGGAGACTGCCAGTGCTCATATTTTAGGAAGTTTACAAAGTAAAGTAGGTAAGAGCACTGTCAGGGGAGAGAAGTGTGCATGATCGACCAGTGATCATAGATCTACTGTGGCCAAAGCACCAAAAAAAAAAAAAAAGAGATAGGAAAGAGGGTGCGCTAAGAAAGTAACTGAAAGCAATGCATATGGAAGCCCCCCCGAAGGGGGGGCGTATCACATATCCCACTGTTCCAGCCACTTAGTGCATGGAAATTTAAATCTAGGTCCCCCAAGGGGGGTCCAGATATTTAGCCGGTATGGACAGCTGTTTCGGTCTTGGCGACCTCTTCAGCACACTATCGGCAATACTGGAGGAAGGCAGGAATTTCTGCCTACCTGCAATGACAGCCACATTTTACTGTGGTGTCTGCAGGGGCATACATCCCATGCCACCACCTAGAGCTAAATTTCCATGCACCCTAAAAGAGAACCTACCAAAAGGGGGGAAGGGGTTGCAGTCGATATTGTAGTAATAAATGAAAAGAAAATGGGAGACTGCCAGTGCTCATATTTTAGGAAATTTAGCTCTAGGTGGTGGCATGGGATGTATGCCCCTGCTCATTGCTGCTCGAAGTTTCCTTTGTCGATCTCAGAGGTCTTCCTCTCACGCCGCTCATCCCATCAACCCCAGTGTGCTCACCCAGGCCCGCTGGTTGTTCCAACCAGACTCCCGGCCCCTGCTGCTATATATGTCAGGTAGTAGGGGACTCCCTCCAGAGGAAACTCCACACTTTTGCCGAGTCACCGGTGGTGTTCAGTGTGGCCTTTAGGTGACCACACCTACTATCCCCCCCCCCCCCCCTACTTACGACACTGTTTTCTAGTCGCGGAGTCGACGAGTGAGAGCTCCCCCCAGAGGGGGCGAGTCAACCACTACGTCCTTCCACGCACAGTAGCAGGGTCTGGCCGAAGACAACCGTGCACCTAGGGCTCCTGGAGGACTGGGCTAAGGTCACTATGAGACGGAGACTTGAGGGATCAGAGACTTAGAACAGCGTTTATCATTTTGCATGATGATGAGGATGATGATATGATGATGCCATGGTGGTCCATGTGGCTGGGGACTGCATGACAGGGCCGCATTCCACGCTTCCTGTCATAAATATCCTGGTGTTTACCAGGCCCGGGAACTATGGACACCTGCGGTGCCAGCCGTGTAATCATTCACACCTTGCGATGCATCATAACCCGGGTAGCACCCCCAAAGTCACACCCGTGAAGTGGGTGAGTCTAGGCTGCGTGGCATCAGCCTTCCCATTGAGTCCATAGCACACCCGCTCTGGGTAGGAGCCGACCCAGGTAGGAAAAATCCCGCTTGACTCGGCTGGGATTCGAACCCGGATCTCCCGTCCGCCAGTCCGACGCGCTAACCACTGCGCTACGGAGGCCGGTTTCTCCTGCTTTTCGAATTTTTAGCGAATGGGAAAGAAGTTCTGGCGCGTCAGAAGACCTGGTGTGTCAGGTTGAGGATCCCAAACAAAAAAGTTGCCCCCCCCCCTTCCAGGATCTAACTGATCCTCCCTGGAATTGGTTACTCCGGCGAAGTGGGCGAGGCATTCATCCTTACTACAGTTTCCTGCATTCGTGTACAATCCGTTTGAGGTGAACTTCCATGTTTTTTCTTTCTTCTAAACTACTCTAAGATAAACATATGTTCACCGATTTCAACCCTAATTTATTTTAATTTTCCTTTAGTCATGACAACAATGGTTTAGCCGCTGTCCTCTGGAAATTTCTTTAAATGACCCACGTTAAACCTTTCAAATTATACACAAACCAAGAGGAATCACTCAGCACTGGACAGACAAACAGTACAATTCTGTGTACAATTGTGTAAAATTGTGTAAAATTCTGCCAGCGCTAGCCTCACCTATCTGGTTTGTGAGTTTCAAATTATACCCCAATAAAGCCCCACTGAAAGGCACTGACATATTTACCACTGTAAACTTTCCGCTCTCCATGCTGAATGTTCAAAAGCTTAGTGTTGCTAGGCAGGGGCGGATCTGGGGGGGGGGGGGGGGCACCCATTTTTCAGTTCAAATGCTATGACAAAGTCCCTTTTTCGCTTTTTCGAGTTCCCCCCCCCCCCCCTCCCTGTCTAATTTCTATTAAAAGAAACAATCTGATTCCCCCAATAACATTTTTTACCAGAGGTATTACACAGACAAGCTTAATATGCTGACTGTCTATTATTTAATGTTTAACGTCATACGGCACTTAATGTGATCAAGGACGAGACCTTAATATGATATGGTAATTCATATTTATGTCCCACTTGCACATGTAGGGATCGGGGACAACCATAATATGCTAAACACATCGCCAGCACTAACCTGAGGCACCTCCAGAGTTTACTGGTCGCACCCCTAGCACACAGCGAGCAACACCTCCCCAAAGCTATACGTGAGGTTTGGTCGGAAAAAGACACATTTTTTTTTTAAAGCTAACTTGGTAATTTGTCCTGTAATTACATTTAAAATTTGATGAAAAGGCTTCACCAAAAAGCCAAAGATGTTGAACAAAAAACAGATCAGGGTAGCTCAATACAGACAATATGAGCCAAAATACCTCTAAACTATCGAGGATTCTAAAAGGTAGATAAGTAAGATATCTTCTCACCACAATATACGCAATAAATAATATGCTAAACACAACGCCAGCACCAACCTGAGACACCTCCAGATAGCACAGCGAGCAACACATCCCCCAAAGCTACACGTGAGGTTTGGTCGGAAAAAGAAACACAATTTTTTTTAAAAAAGCTAACTTGGTAAATTGTCCTGTAATTACTTTTAAAATTTGACGCAGAAAAGGCTTCGCCACTGAAAAAGCCACAGATGTTGCACATGCTCTTCTGAAAGCGCGTCGATATGTGAGTATACGTGTGCGTGTGCGTGCGTGCATGCGCGCCCTCCAAACATCCTCAAGAGGCATCGATCACATGCGCCCTCCGGGCACTTGAGGATCTATGCTTCTTGGAGATGCATGCATATGTGAGAGAGACAGAGAGCGAGCGAGCGATTGAGAGAGATAGAGAGAGAGAGAGAGAGAGAGAGAGAGAGAGAGAGAGAGAGAGAGAGAGAGAGAGAGAGAGAGAGAGAGAGAGAGAGAGAGAGAGAGAGAGAGAGAGAGAGAGAGAAGTACATCTCTTTACACAGTGGCCGAAAACTCAACCGGAAGAGGGAGAGGGGGGGGGGGGGGGCGATAGAGCGGGACGTCGTCACGCGTCTTCCACTTATTCACTCACTACCCGCCGAATTATCGAATAACACTGAGGGGGGAGGAGAGAGGGGGGTGGGGGGGGAGTCCAAAATCACAACTGAAAAGGGTCCTGTTATTTTAAAGAATTTTGTATTTTTGGCCGGGGGGGGGGGGGGGGCGGGGGATGGGGGGGGGGGGGCCTGCACCGTGCGTGTGTGTGTGTGTGTGTGTGTGGGGGGGGGGGATGGCAGATCCGTCCCTGGATGAAATCTATCGAATACCTGAAATCCGTACAATGTTTGACTTTTGTTCTTCTCATTATACACTTGGTGCAGCGTTGGCCCCCTCACTGCCAAAGCAGACAATAATTATAGTCGCTGACAACACCGGCAGTGAGTCAGTTGGGTGCCAAATTATCCCATCCAGTCCTCTTAATTGATGCGGGTGCGGCTGGCCGCGAATGAGTTAAAGCGCTTCTTTTGTCTCCACTGCTGCTTAGGCCAGTTTCTAGGTGGTGGGGTAACTACATAGAGGACGGGCTCAAGAAATGGTTCTTCCCTGAGTCAAATATTACATATTATACCACACCCCAATGCGGGGTGAATCGCGTATGGGTGTTTCTGAATGCAGACGCACGACTTATTTCAAACTGATAAATTCAGTTCAACTCTGAACAACAACAACCAAAAAGAGGGTGCATCGTCACACATGATTTCAAGAGCAGCTACCCGGCTATGTCCTTTTGATTGATTGATTGATTGATTGATTGATTGATTGATTGATTGATTGATTGATTGATTGATTGATTGACTGACTGACTGACTGCTTGATTGATTGACCAACCGACCGACTGACGACTAACAACTGAATGAATGAATTCAAATTTGACCAGACCAAAGCTTAATGATAACTTGTAAAAGATTACGCTGAACGCCGAGTGCCGTCCGGAGACTTGATGTCCGATCAGTAGTAGTACTGGCTGGTTCCGCCAGTACGTTGCCGTACACCCGGCGATTATCACTGAGGTATATATGAATCTTAAACACAATTATAATGATGCGGCCGCTCGCGTACGTAATAATGACTGTTCACAGTGACAAGAAAACCAACCAGCGGCGTGCAAAAACAGACAAAAACGAGATTAGGAATGACAGGATAATTAGACAAAACTGACAGACGTCATAGTTTTTCCCTTAACGCCGTTTGCAAGTCAGTAACGGCTGTGGCCCACGCACTTATATACCCACTCAAGTACGCCACTGCCGGACTCGGACCAACACACCGTTCTTTTCACAGCCAAATGATATGCCGCATTCGGACTAGAAGTGTACAACGGCTTCTGCCAGGTGTGGTCACGGCCGTGTCACGCCGGAGTCCCAGCCGAGTGTCGAACTGATGGGTCTCAGTGTAGACAGACTTTGGGGAACTGTGGACGGACACTGCCGTGGAGCAACTGACCCGCTAACGGTACAGCCATTCATTCATTCATTATTTCCGAGTTACTGACCCCTCGACCTACGAGGGTATGGCGGACTAGCGGGTTTGTCAGTCGTGATGGAAAAAAAAAAAAAAGGGGTGGGTGGGGAGGGGGGGAGGGGGGGGGGGGAAGAGGTTAAAACAGTATGGTCAGCGACACCAAAGTCACATGACATAAAAGTCTAATCGAGTAGGGTCGTTGGCACCAAGGCCAGTTCCTCACCAACAACAACGGTCCTTAGTTGTAAAAATAAGCTATCTAGCTTTATTCGTATTATTTAAAAACGGTTACGGGACCATATATACAATATTTAAGATATGGCTAAATCCTGCTATGTACATTTCAAACCGCATGCCATGTACAGCCGGATCGTATTAGTCATTTTTAAGCGGCGTGTCCGACTCAGTTTGTCACAGTGCGGCTGCTCAGGCGGCGGTTCAGCCGGTGGCAGTCCGCAGTGCCGGACGTCGGCCGGTCACGTTCAGCGGCCGGTGAGCCGGGCACTATGATGTCAGTCACGGCTGCCGTGAGATGATGGCAAATATCAGTCTTATTAAGGGAAACAAGTATCAAAGGGTTACACTGACACGCCGGCTGTCTGCTTCATTCTGTCCAATCAGTATTTACCACTGAGTCCGATGCGCAGTCGGTCGCCGCCGCCGTTCAAGTTCCAACGCCGGGCAGAGATGGCAGGCGCTTCTAGGACGCTTGCTGAGCCATCAAGGATACCAATCTGCAAATCGATTTTCGGCATGCTGTTCAAAATCCGACGCATCACCTCAGCGTATGATACAAAGCTGCATTAATTCGATATATGTATATCTAAAACAATAAGAAAAGAGGCTAAAATCATTAATATCAACCTTAACAGCAACAAAGCTGCGTGGCGACAACCGTAAAATGATTCCATCAATGGCAGCGGTGGTCGTGGCAGTTTCGGATTTGATTGTGTAAACAGTCAGATCATTCTGCCGCCAACAGCAACATCATCAATAGAAACGACACGTCATGACGATGAACTTCATGAGAGTTAGAAGTTGCAGCTTTGCAGAAGTCAAAACTGCGGTGCATTGAACACATTGCAATGTTTTCGTGCGCTTGTTTTTGTTGACACCTAGTTGGTGGTGGTAATCACACACTGGTAAGCAGAATCTCAATTGAATTGCTATTTTCGTTTCATTTATACTCTACTCTGAGTGGACATACTATCGGTTCGCCTGTTATCTATTCAGAAACAATTTTGTTAACTTGTACCCCTTTACACAGAACCCGTTTAATCAATAGACATACGGAACTGCATACATTTTTGTATGATGGGATGTCTATTACACAAAATCCGCTAGGTTAGTCAACTTAGTGTGAAACTAAACCACATTTGACCAGAAACGAAAACTACTGTTACTAAACGCTATTATTACATAAAGCAAGTGATTTGAGTAATTGCCACTGATTCACAAGAGTATTACTATTAGTATAGACGTGCAGTGGGCCATGGGTGTTCTGTTTTGATCTATACATATAGTTCAGCTTATTTATATTGTCTGCCGGTGTTTATAAATGCACAGTTTTAATGTGTCATTTGTAACCTAGCAAAAAGGCATAGTATCACTTGGGCTGTGACTGTTGTCAAACTTGTACCTTCAGGACCCGACCCTTTAGGAAGTGGCTATTTGGACGGCGCCGTCCAAGCAGATCCTAGGCTATTTGGACAGCACTGGTGAAATCTTGCAGAATATTCACGTGAATTCAGTTTTTTACAGTCGATCTTGTCACTGATCTGAAGACGGAGGAGACACTGCCAATACCATTGACTGTGGGCGACTGTTTTTAATTCGTACGAAGAACTAAAGCACAAACTAACTGAAATTCAAGAATCGTGCTTCTTCCAGGTGGTTGTGCCATTGGCTCTCCAGCTGTGTATGCAGTCCGCAACAAAGGTGGCACTATCTTCTTGATGGCCGTGTCCACATAAGTCGGTTTACTGTGCGGTCATGTAATCTTCCCATGTGACTAAAATGTGACTGCTCTTTCGCCCCGGGCTCCGAAATGGCAGAAACTCAGTCTCACACATACCTGCCGGCAGATGGAAGGGTCTCATGCCTATTGAGGGCGTGCATGGCAAACGCGCGTATCAGTACCACAGGCCTCCAAATCATAAAAGTCCATCTCAGCACTCCTAAACTATATGGTTTGTTGTATAACAGTGCTGTGATCGACTTGTGGGCTTGTGGACCGGTATTCCGACTCAGTCGTGTGCCCCTACAGCCGACTGTGGGGGCTCATGAGAATCTAGAGCATAGATGCGCCGACGCGCGTGTCATTGTGTTTATAATTTTTGTATACGGGCTGATTCGTATATCCAGAACATTCTTTTATACAGTGGAGTCCAGTTAACACGAACTCGCTTTACACGAATTTCCGGTTAACACGAACCGATTTTGCATTCCCGGCCGACGGCCTTCTTATTCTGTATTAAAATTTCACTGATATCACGAAATGCTTAACACAAAATTTCGCTTTACACGAAGCTTGTTTCGGTTCCCAACCAGGGCAATTTCACTATTATTCACCTGTTTAACATGAACACAGATTCCATTCACCAAAAACCAATTCATGTTTCGCTCTCGTGCTGCAGTACATGACAGATCAGAGCGAACTCTAGTCTGTGATTGACTGAATAGCCTTTGGCTGTTGTAATCTGTCTTCTCATTGGCTAGCATTTCTGAACTGTATTTATGTTGTTTGCATCCTTCATGTACCAACACAACCCTTTTACCGATGCGAGATTGTACTTCAGCCTGTGTTGCTTTTACCTGATGGACTGTAACTTACTAAAGATTTTACCTGATGGATTTTACATTAAATACGCGAACTGAACACGTTTCCGTGTTTTCCTAGCGAGCTGAAGGTATGCATATAACGTACGATAATGTGCACTTTTAACCTCGTACTCATTCACGCACACATCTCTGACACACTTTCTCCTTGAGGGCCGTGATCTGTTTTGAGGCCATATTGGTTAACATGAAATAGGTTTAACACGAAGTGATTTTCCGTGTCCCCAGAAATTCATGTTAAGCGGACTCCACTGTATTCTTCAGGAGATCTATGAATTCCACAGCCAGTCAAGAAATCATGGCATCACAGTCAAAACGAATTAGTGGCTGTCAGTTAGTACCGAAATGAATGACCTGTCAGTTTCTACACTGACGCCGGCCACAAACCTTGAAGTCAGTTCCATGCTACACACGCTTAGCTGAGGGAAAAATCGTGAGAAAAAGAAAATGGTTAAACATAGGCTTGAAAAAGTGCAACACATTTTGCCTTCACTTAGTAATTATCGGGACAGTGAGGTGACAGGATATTGAACCCGGCTCGTCTCATTGCCATGCCCTCTGTACTCTGCCGGCACCCACCCCTCCTATCCTAACTGTTTAAGACAAGAACACGGCAGCGACACGCATCGGCATGCATCGCTCTTTCTCCCTCCCATACTAGTACAGACCGTACACACAAGCACACTTTTATTTTCTTTCATCACACTGAGAAGATCATAGTAACAAAACATTCACGTCACTAGTAAATGCATCACACTTCACACTGAGCTAGTTAGTTATTTGGGTTTAACACCGAGCAGGCAACTAAGGTCATCTCATAGCGAAGAAGCTAGAAGAGGCAGACGAAGGTCCCAGTTTGTGGTGGCCCATCCATTAATCGGTGCATCTATCGAGTGTCACAAGGGACCTATGTCCGTTTTCATCAAACTTCCCGTGAATGGTCACCTGCCGTTTATGGCGGCCATGTTTTCAAGTTGGCAACAGGGGTGACCGTTTATTGGAGGTTCTAAGGTACATTTGTTAATTTGTTATCAGTAATATCAGTCTTTGTCTTTTTCTTTTCTGGATCTGATTTCAGGTATTTTCAGTTGCACATTAAATTTCAGTTGTGTGTATTTTGCCGATTATAAATACGTAATTATTGTGTTACCGTCAGTAGCCTGTAATAGTTTGTTTGCCAGCTTTTTGTGGTTTGCTTCACTAAAGAAAAAAAAAGCAGCATACATGTTATCAGCATCTTCCGTATTCAGTACCGCTCTGGACCGTAGCATAGAGTTTAAATCAAGTCCGTACGCCCGCGAGTCACCACTGCCTGCCATGCACATTGACAATCACGTGTGATGTCACATACTTGCGGAGTAGTTTCCCTTTACAAGTGCCGTCCAAATAGCCTACGATCTGCTTGGACGGCACCATCCAAATAGCCACTACAACCACACAGAAGTAAATTACTAATAGGGCTTGGGAAGTTCCCCGCGTTGCCTAGGAGCATTGGCGTGGCAGCCGCCATCTTGAGAGGACATGCTGGCTTGGCGATAGACTTCAGATAGTAGCGAAGTAGTGTTTCAACCTGTTTTTCTTCATGTTTCTTTGTCTTTGGAAACTAACCAAAACAGATTCTAGTTAGCGGTTTCCTATGGTGATGGCAAGACTTGCTGTTATTGCCTATAGCACGTCAGGACTTTCCTGACATTGTCTTGACAGTGATTTCCCAATGAGCACATGAGTTGCATGTCCTCTCAAGATGGCAGCCATGATTAGCGTGATGACGTAAGCTTCCCGAGCCCTATACTATGTGTGCCGTATACAGTATAGACAATACTGAGGTCGCGATTTCCCCCAAACTAGCCCGCTCCTTAGTGCAAGAGGCGAGAAAGTTCTGTGGGCAAGACAGCGGTTACTGTTGACATCGGCAGTACGAGCAGGAAAACTTTACATTTAAAAACAAATGTGACCTGCTCCCACAAAAGGGAACATAAGTCGGAAATTTTGAGTTTTGAGATATTTACATAATCACAATCTATAAGCAAAACAAATTAACTTGATGCAAAAACTATTGTTGTAGACCTGTTATTAAGCGAGAAACATGCATTTAAAGTTGATCACTCGAACTGACCCAAGATGACCCCCTGCACTCTTTTTGGCCTGTAGCTCCATTTGGCTGAAAGCGACTTAAGGTACCTTTTGTGGGAGCAGGTCACAAATTATTTCGGTGAAATCGCCCCCTATATGCAGAGTTTAATTGAATAAAAAAATTTCCGTCTATGCCAAAATGTATTCATCCAGAGAAGCCAGGGTAGATCATGTTGCAGAATTCGAACACAAAAGTTGATGTAAGCATGCTGTGAAATTGCATAGAATTTGAGGGTGTCATTTTCCTTTTGGTGTGAATTCTGATAAAGGCTTGTTTAAGTGCATTCACTGGTGATGTGTATTTGATGTGACAGCTTGTGAGAGATTGTAGCAGCTTGCTTGAAATTGATTTATATACTTTTAAGTTCTATGCACACACACAGTTTCAAGTGCTCTTTTTCTTCAAGTGCACTTTTTTCGATTTCTTTTGGTTGGTTACATACCCGGTAGCACGATTTTTGTAGAATAGATCTGAAACCATGGTGGCACATGTTGCTATTTGTGTGTGTGTATATAATATATATATATATATATATATATATATATATATATATATATATATATATATATATATATATATATATAATATATATATATATATATATATATATATATATATATATATATATATATATATATGCAGTATTGATGGTTAGAGGCAAAAGGTAGTTTAAAATACATTTAAAAAACAATTTTGTTATATTTCCAGCCATGCCAGTGAACCGGCAGGCTGCACTGCAGCTGGGTCTTCTGCTGTTGGCAGTGCCCGCTCAGTACATCATAACTCGCTTTGTGGCAACGCCAGACTCCAGTAGGGTGCTGGCTTTCAGGCAGTAAGATCTCTCTATTCAGTCTTAAATGTCATTTGCTTGAATTTCATAAATATAAGCCCCTTCCAAATTCAAGATGCATAGATGCTGATAAGCCCCTGCAATTGCTGGAGCTTATGAGAGTCTATGCATCTTGCACTTGCAGAGACATATATATATATATATATATATATGTTGACTCCAGCTGTTTCTCAACTTGACGATGTTATTATGGGTTCAATATAATCTCTTTACTAAGATCCAGATTGTAGTAAAACTGTTGCTGCTAGGGTTTCATGTGATAGAAAAACAGAAGATGGTGGTGGAAAACCCTTTAAAATAGAAATCAAGGAACGACGTTTCGGATCAAAGATCCTTCTTCAGGTGACATGGAAACAAACATAGAACAGAAAAGAACATGAGAGAAAGAAACACGTCATCCTGTATAGTGAGAATTTAGAATGACGTGAAAAAAAAAAAGAAGAATGACGCAAGTACACAAGCACAAAACATGTAGCACAAAACTTACGTCGACATACCCTTCCTCGACATCCAAATATCCACCAAAGCCGACTCTGACAAACTCCATACTACCGTCCATTACAAGCCTACCGATGCCCACACTTACCTGAAGATTTCATCAAGCCATCCTGCCGCCACCAAAAACGGTATCCCATTCTCCCAATTTCTGCGACTCCGTCGGATCTGCAGCAGCGACGACGACTTCACCAAACAGACCCAAACCATGGCCACTTTCTTCTCACACCAGGGATACCCCCAAGACATCGTCAACACTGCTCGTTCTAAAGCTGAGGCCACAAGCAGAAGTGAAGCTTTGCGGGAGAAAACTCACAGTGCTGCAGATGACCGGCTGGTCCTGTGTATCACGTATCATCCTCACAACATCCCAATCAAAAACATTCTCCTCATAAATTTCCACGTCATTCAGAATGACACAGTATTGAAAGACATCTTTCCTGAGCCTCCGCTGGTCGCTTACAAACGTGACACTAACCTACGCGATCGTCTTGTTCACAGTTCATTTCGCGCATCTAACACCTTAACACCTGACACACACCCTTGTCAACAACCACACTGCAAAGCATGTCTGTACATCAACACATCCCCCGTCATCACCGGACCCCTGTCATCTTTCAATGTCCACCGATCATTCACATGCCAGTCATCGGATATTGTCTATGTCATCTCATGTTCTCACTGCCCAAAGATGTTGTATGTGGGGGAGACATACCGTGTACTCCCTGACCGCTGCGAGGAGCATGTTCGTTCGATCCGCATCAGATACAACAACCAGGTTGGACATCATTTCAATGAACCTCCACATAGCCTCACACATTTCAGCATACGCATCCTTTGGCAGAATACATCCCACTTCATCTGCCGCAAAATGACGGAATCCTTTTAGGCGGATAGGCTTGGCACTTACCATCCACGCGGCTTGAACAATCGCCCCTAGGTATGTATGCTCAGCCTGATGGGTAGTTGGTGCCAGACTTGACCTCACTGTTGATACGAACAGGCTGAAACTGTGAGCATCGAGGCTTTGCTGCTGCGGACACAGCTCCGCTGGGCGGGGCATGTCTCCAGGATGGAGGATCACCGCCTACCAAAGATCACCCTGTTCGGCGAGCTTGCTACTGGACACCGAGACAGAGGGGCACCAAAGAAGAGATACAAAGACTGTCTCAAGAAGTCACTTAGTGCCTGCCAAATCGACCACCACCAGTGGTCTTCGCTTGCTGCGGACCGTGACACCTGGCGCTCCACCATTTACAAGGCAGCTGTCTCCTTTGAGGACTCTCACAGAGCTAGCCTTAAGGACAAGCGGCTCAGGAGAAAAAACAGAGATGCCGCAGCTCAGAACCCTGGCCATACCTTCCCCTGCAGCCACTGCGATCGAACCTGCCTGTCTCGGATTGGCCTCCGCAGCCACGAACAAGCCTGCAGATGTCGTGGGCAACTCCTATAAATTCTTCGTTCGCGAAGTCAAGCCAAGAGAGATAGAGAGAGAGAGATCTGTGTATGTATGTCGACGTAAGTTTTGTGCTACGTGTTTTGTGCTTGTGTATTTGCGTCATTCTTCTTTTTCTTTAATTTTTTTTTTTTTTTACGTCATTCTAAATTCTCACTATACAGGATGATGTCTTTTCTTTCTCTCATGTTCTTTTCTGTTCTACGTTTGTTTCCATGTCACCTGAAGAAGGATCTTTGATCCGAAATGTCGTTCCTTGTTTCTATTTTAAAGGATTTTCCACCACCATCTTCTGTTTTTCTTTTAAGATCCAGATTCTTCAATATGCAAGGGGTAAAATTCCCTTTGTTTGTGAGGGTAGATCATTTTTTAAGTTTATTTTGAAATCCAGTTAAGCTCCTTGCAGAATTTTAGAATTATTTTCACAAAATGTTTGTTTTGTTGTGTTGTGAATACATGTGTGATGTTTGTATGTTCGTGTTCATTTATTGAAACAATGACTGTTCATTTATTGATAAGGTGAACAGGGTTTATGGTGAGCTGATGTACAGGTGCACATAATACTGAGGCTAACCCACACTGTTCACTTTGTCAACAGATTGCTGAGTTCAGCAGCAGGTTTTCGCAACAAGTATCTGACGCTGTCGGCATGGGGCCAGTGGTGTCAGGACTTGCTCAACATGTTTGGCTCGGGCCGTCTCTACGACTACGCAGGTCATGATGACCCTAATGGAGAGTCGCCAGCTGTGGAGGTGCTTCAGTACAAAGACAAAAGGGGATACTTTGCTGGTAACTACACAGCTTCCCAGCAAGCACAAGGCCCTTAATTAAGTCTGGGTGTCAGCCATAGTTAAGCCATGCACAGCTGTGCGCAGGCCGATTGCGGCTGACAAAGGCCCAGGGACTTTGTGTGCTGAGTTAGTACATTCTACAATGGTTAATATTTCCCCAGTCTTTGCCCATTTACCCACTTGTGCAGGCAGCTACCAATACCATTGAGAGTACCAGTGTCTGCATGCGCAGGTTTTTAAAACATAATTTTAGAACTTCTAAGCCTACTTTTCTAGGGACTGTTTCACCTACCTAATTTGCTAAAGGAAGAAATTGTAGAGAGAATCCCATTAACCCTTTTAGCGCCATGGGCGCATTTCCCGAATTTTGGAAGTGTTTCTTAACAACTATGTACCACTTGCAGGAGGTGGATTGACCATGATATTATTCAAGGGTAGTGCCAGATTAGCTAATCTGTCACTACCCTTGAATTATCATGGTCAATCTCCTGCTGTAGGGTATTGGTGCTGTAAGGGTTAATGAGTAGTTTGTCAGGAAATAAAATGTCCAGAATGTGTTAACTCATTCTACTCCAGACACACCACCAGAAGATAAGGATTGACCATGATAGTTTAAGGGTGATGCCAGAATAGCTTGGCGCCTATGGGCGGCAAGCTATTCCTGCATCACCCTTGAACTATCTTGGTCGATCTGTGTCCTGCACTGTAATGCAGTCTTCAGAGGACAACGGCAAAATTTAAGGATTTTGGTATTGGGGTAGAATGAGTTAAATAAGGCTTTGTCTAGGTATCCATTGGAAGCAGCTGCGTTGTCTCCCTTGCAGTGTGTGTGAGTTGTGACACTTCAATGCTGTCAGGATAATCATCTGATCTTTAGCACTTTTACAGTCTCCAAAATTAGGCAAGCATCATCCTCTGATGGCTGTAAACAGGTTGTGAGAGATGAGCTGACTGCATCTTTGACAAATTCCCAAGTGCTAAAGTAACATTTGAATTAGTCTATATATTAAATAGGTAGGCTCACCTTCACTAAAGGCGTGGCTAACACCTGTGAAGGACGGTAAACTTGCCTAACTTTGACTAAGCATATCTTTCATACAGTTTTGTTTTTCTAAATATAACTTGTATGAATGGAGAACACAAATTCTGTTTTATAAGTGTGCAAAGTTTGGTTGGTGTAGCTAAAAAGATGAGTTTGTAGCTAGGAGTTATTTGAGAGATGTGTAGCGCTTTCCCGAAGTGAGTCCTGAACTGACCTCTCGGCGACGCAAAAAATAGTGGCATCGGAAAAGCGCTGGGGATTATACAAAACTTATCACACTGAGCTAGTCTTGGTATCATCCAAAATCTCACTTCGTGTAGTTTCGTGCAGTGATACTTTCCTATTTTGCTTGCGTCTTTTACATTTTTAAAATCACGGTAGAAGACCGAGAACAACATTTATGAAGTAATAACTCTGTCAGAAATCACAATTCAGTCATGAATGTTATACCACAAGAAAGCCCTTTCAACGCTCTTTCAATCTACACTCACCGCAACATGCAGCCTTTTGTTTTATAAAATCCCCAAAGCGGAAACGCGACGTGTTCACAGTGCTTTGCGGAAAATAGCATAATAGCTGGCATAGTAAAGCACACTGTACTGTGGACCGGCACATGGCCAATTGCACTTTCCCTGAAGCCATAACTCCATGAAAAGCCACTGTACACGCATCATTTTTATATAAAAAGAAAGCTCATTCAAAGCACTTTTGATAAATGGTTTACTCAACACGACCTCTTTTGTATTGCATTTCATCCAAGGCAAGAAAGGCGGCAAATGTATTCCGAATACAGCGCAAAGAACAGCACAACAGTATATTGTTGTCGGAGTAAAAGCGTGCTATACTGTGAAGCCGCACGCCGTGGTATCACGATTGGAAAGTGACTACACGTTAAACAATCAACCGGTTTCTGTTATTTTATAAAATGTAAATTAACCCATTCAGCCCTGACGCCCTACAGCAGGAGATAGGTTGACCATGATAATTCAAGGGTAGTGCCAGATGAGCTTGGCGCCTGTCGGTGCCAAGCTAATCTGGCACTGCCTTTGAATTATCATGGTCCATCCATCTCCAGCAACTGGTGCATAGTCATTAGATGACGCCTCCAAAATTTGGGAAATACTTGCGTGGGTTTGAATGAGTTAAGATAATTGCAAATGATATGTGTTGCTGCTTATTTTATGATATACAAAACACTACACTCACAGATCATGTGCATCACTATGACAATGATAGTGTCATGTCTGAAAGTGTCAGTTCCACTAGTACATACACGTTATTGTGCTGACAACATTTATTGTGATGTTTATTTTTTTTCTCCAATAAAAATGTACACAAAAAATTATACATGATACACATGTACTATTTCTCCCTGATATTTATTTTATTGAATTATTTACGTCTGACATATAAATAATGATAATAATAAATAACAAAACAAATGGCACAGACAAAATGAAATGTGTTCTTGTACTGAAATAAAAAGCTTTAGAATATGGACCTAAACTTGGCTTGATAACTTTCACATGCAGGTTTATTGATTTGTGATGAGAGATACATGACTAACTACCAATTTTGCTGTTTGAGGCATGCCATTTTTTAAATTTTTTACCATTTTCAGGATGGCATAACTTCTAAAGTAAAACATTATAGGAGCTGTAAAAAATCAGTACCAACTAAGTACTGAGTTTAATCTGTACTTAAGTGGGGATATTGTCGGTCAAAAGTTTATGTAGTGACGCGACCCTAAACTTCTCGTTTTATGAAATGCACAAAATCACCTCTTTTTTGGCCAATTTTCAAATGTGATTTATTCATAGACTATATAAGATGGAGATTTGAAATTTTGCATGACTGAATATTTTTATGAGCTCTTTCCATTGGTAATATCAGTTTTATGTACTTACAATTTGACACTTTGGGTGATCCTAATAATAATAATAATAAATGGCTCTTGTATAGTGCTGTTCTCAAGGAAAACAGTGGACTCACTGCACACATCCTACCTAATAGTAATAGTATATTGGTCTTAGCTGTAATTTTCTACTCCCCCCATGTGAATTGACGAAATTGACAACAACTTTATATACTGGTGTTTTAAGCTGTTCAACTATGATGTGCTTAAGCAGGCGACAGAACAAGCAACACATTCCAAGGACGGTGCCAGAGTAGCTTGGTGCCTATAGTTGCTATGCTGGCGTCATCCTTTAAGCGTCATGGGTTCATTTTCGGAATGTTCATGATTGTTGTCTTCAAGGGACACCTCCCAACTTTGGAAATTCAGCTGTAGGGTTACAATGTCTTAATCAGCTTTTGAAATACTTATCATTTGGGTCATATAAGTTAACCCTTTTGCTGTTGCTTTTTGTCCCACATGGCCCATATGAGTTGGATAAATTGAAAATGCTACAAACAGAGGGTTAAACATGTTGAAAATAGCCATTTACTGTGGGCATTTAAATCAATTTTGTTATGATTTTCAGCATCTGCTGAGCCTCGCAGTCCGCGACCATCTAATGTGAAATTCCACATTGGGCAGGTGATCCGTCACAAACGCTGGGGCTACAGAGGGGTCATCATTGGATGGGATCCTAAAGCAGTGGTAAGTTATGTTTTCTTTTTTACTATGGCAGACTAAATGGAGAATTGTTGGCTTTAACTCATTCAGCCCCAACACACCACAGCAAGACACTGATCGAGCATGATAGTTCAAGGGTGGTGCCAATAGGCGCCAAGCTATTCTGGCATCACCCTTGAACTACATGTATCATGCTTGATCTGTCTCTAGAATTGTAACACAGTCCTTCAAAGGGCAACTTCAAAATTTGGGGATTTCAGTCCTGGGGTAGAATGTGTTAAAATGCACATTAGATTCTTTTTCTTGTGGAATAAACAGTCTTTTTAACAGTAGTGATGGCTGCATGCACAAGTATGTTAATAACTGTGTGGTACAGCTCTGTATATACAGTACAGGGCTGACTACACAAAGCGTTAACTCATTCCAGATATACTGCATATCAACATGCTGCAAATAGCTGCAAATCTGAGTTAATATGTAGATAGCATTGCGTTTAATTAAACTTTGTTTGATTCACTCAGATGGTGGGTATTGCATTGAATTTGCTCTTTTTCAGGCTCCAGAGAGCTGGCTTAGGCAAAATCATCCACCAGACCAAAAGGTAATTACAGTAGAACTAGAACCTCCTATGAGCGGTCACCCCTGTCGCAGGTATGATAGAAATGGACACAGAAGCACCCAGAATACCACTACTATGGTACCGGTTTCAGGACACTTCATAAATTTCAAATACAAAGGATCAAAATTTCTGAAACCTCAGTAGCTAAACTGACCCTTCGCACCACGTGAATGTCCTGTGTTTGTCTTGCACTGTGTTTGTCTTCAGAGTGAATGTGTGTGTGTCATGTGAGCGTGCATATTGGGTGCAGTTCGCGGCGCTTTGAGCCGATTCGCAGAATTGGGAAAAAGCGCCTATATAATAGCCGGTATTATTATTATTACTAGAGTTAGTGTATGCTAGTATATCTCCTCTACAGTGGTAGTTCGCAGCCTTTGTATGTGTAAAATCATCACAGTTAAGACGAAAGATGTGGAAAGAATAATGCGCACATACATTGTCATTGTAGAATGATGAACATGTAAACATTTGAACTTCAAAGTCGGTGCAGCTTCTTTTTGTCGCAACATTACACCCGATGAAAACGGAAAAATCGGTTCAAATCTTAACTGCACATGTACGTTTTAAGGAAGCATTGGCATGTTTACAATATTTGCAACTGTGACATACCAGTGTATCTTTTATGGACACAAATCTTCGTTGTTCTTTTGGAGTTTCTGCCAGCGCGTTTTCTTCGCATGCATAGTGATACAGCAGTATCAGTAACAGCTCTCTTCTGATTAAAATATATCTATTTTTGTCTGTGATTTAAGTACCACCAGTTTGACCATAAGGACACCAATTTCAGCACCTGCTTAATCCGCTTTTGGTTTAACCAGTTGATCGGCCATTGACTTTGAACAAGAGCATTTGTTGCAAAATCGGAAGTTGATAATTGGAAGTGAAAAACTGAGCGTGGGATGCATTCTACATAAAAGTACAGACAACAAAGGTAAATGAAGTCAACAGGAGACATTGAATCTCCTGAGTCCCTGGGTGTATGAAAGTATGCATCTTGCATATGTGCTTTTTGCAACACAGGTGTTTATTCCCCCAGTTAATTGTCAATCCCATTGATAATGATATGCACTGTCCCTTTCACGAGGCGTCTCAACCCAGCGTGAAGCAGATGGTGAGCACTCGTCATTGCGTAATGACACGCCGCTTGCCTTTGCCAAGGGTGTGTGGCGGCTGGCGAGGTTTTGAGCGAGAAGTCATTGACCCATCGCGCCTGACGGCTTTACCGCGCCAGTCTGGTTGTGGCAGTAAATTTATGGTATTTTTGCGGTTTTTGCTCCAATGGGCTGACCATTGGCCCCATTCAGCAGGTGACTGTACAGTACAATCCAGGTACTTTATATTTAAACATCGTCCGTACATCACGAAAATGACCGTAAATGGCAGGTGACCGTAAAATACGGTGACCATTCAAAAGAGGTTCTACTGTATTGTATTATGATTTTATTTTTTGTAACCCTTTGGCTGTCGGTAGCACTGTTTGTATCTATGATTCCTGCAGGAATCATTGCGACATATAGTGAATCATCATGACATTAAGTGCTACCAACAGCCAAAGGGTTAATACATAATTTTCAAGCAATACTGTCTTGCAAGGAAATTTTGTTTATTTATCAGTTTTCCAGATTATCTCCCCTCATACATACATAATCTGCCATAGCACTGCATGCACCCTTCGCTACAACATGTTGATTTGTCTCCATGCAATGGCTCCTAGTCATACATGTGTTGAACATTTTTTTCTAAACACACTTCAATGTAAAATTTCTCTGCCTATTAGGCAGAGAAATTTTACATTGAAGTGTGGTGAGAAAAAGAAGTTCGACACCTGTATGACTAGGAGCCATTGCATGGAGAGAGTGCCCATACAGTCAAACATGTGTAAAGCAATCACGGAAGGGATAGCCTAGTAGTAGTGCCTGTGTGCACCTCCCATATGTATACACTTGGGGAAATTGACCTGTGACATGGTGACTGTGAAATCAGAGCAAAGCTTCTTTTTCAAACATTTATTAACTCATTCAGCCCAAAGGCCGTATTTCCCAAATTTTGGAGGCGTCATCTAATGATATGCACCAGTTGCAGGAGATGGATCAACCATGATAATTCAAGGGTAGTACCAGATTAGCTTGGCACCAACAGGTGCCAAGCTAATCTGGCACTACCCTTAGATTATCATGGTTGATCCATCTCCTGCTTTAGGGTGTCAGGGCTGAATAGGTTAATGGATAACGCTATTTAAACTAAATGTGATTACCATTGGCTTAATTTGTTTTAAAAAAATCATTTGTTTTAGAAAAATTATTTATATTGTATTATTAAAAATTTATTTTTAGAAAACAGCAACACATTCTATGCGTTGGGTAGTCTTTTCCCTGCACCACCAGTATCTCATTCAGTGTAGTGACATATTTTGTTCATTTATAAAATCTGTATGGGGAAGGCCCCCAGGATTCCGGGCCAGTCATTGAAAAGGGGGGTATGATGCAATTAGCTCAAGTCATTTTCGGGTTTCACAAATCCAGTTGTGAGAAACTGTCATAAAGTGGTTGCCTGATTTAGACAGATAGTTTCCTCACACGGGGTCATCTAAGTGTAGTAAAAGAAAGGCCAAAACTGGATGGTTTGCTACACAGGTGGTCGCCTGACACTGGTGGTCACCTTGACAGGTCTGACTATAACAAACACTGGATATGAGGACAAATACAAATGTACCTGCGCATTGAGTTATATTATAAATATGAGAAATGGCCATATAAATACCATGTAATAATAATAATAATGTATCTGAAATTCAAGGTAGTACAGAAAAACTTATTTGAGTGACCACCCTTCTGAGATTTGAGAGATCACGTGTCGTGAAAGACCATCTTGAAGGGGGAAAAGTGTCGTATCATGAAAGACCATCATTTAGGTGGCAAAGCCTTTTGTGATACGGCACTTTTCTCCCTTAAGGACTGGTTTATTAAGACCACTTTTTCATGCAAAACAAGATGGTTGCTCAGGACAGGTTCTGTTGTAATACTAATAGTACTAATAATGATGACGCTGTCAATGATGGTGGTGATGAATGTGTGCAGCACTGGCAGGATATGCCAAACTACTCCATCCTTGTTGACACCAGGGATCGCCTTGTTCCTCAAGTCACCTACGTGCCTCAGGAAAATATGGAAGTTATAATCAATACACAGGTGTGTACAGTTGACTTGCTTATTATATTATAGTAAGGTCTGATGTAGACAAAAATCAGACGTATAAAAATAAAGTTTGTTTCAGAAGTCCCTATGTCACTTTTTATGTGTAAACTAGTCCACTAATACAGTTTAATATAACATCAAAAATATTCAGGTCCTCTGGTGCTCTTTTATATCCAGAGTTCCCTGTAACAAGATAGAGTGGAGTCTGCTTAACCCATTCAGCCCTTACGCACTAAGGCAGGAGATGGGTCGACAATGATAATTCAAGGCTAGTGCCAGGCAGGCGCCAAGCTAATCTGGCACTGCCCTTGAATTATCATGGTCGATCCATCTCCTGCAACTGGTGCATAGTCATTAGATGACGGCTCCAAAATTTGGGAATTACGGCCATTGGGCCGAATGAGTTAACACACATTTCGGGGGGCAGAGAAAATTAGGTTGTGGAAAACTTTTTTTGTGCTAACCGATTTAGACTAAACAATTTTCACAGTCTGAAAGAAGAGAGTATGTGGGAGATGTGTAACTGAGTGTGTCCTGCCCTGTAGGCCAAAAGTGTAAAGTATCATACTTTTTTAGTACTGCTTACTCTCATCTCAATAGGACAACAGTAGACCACATAAGTACAGCTCATGAATTTTATGTACAATCCATCCGGAAAACAATAATCCATCCGATAAACAGCTCCGTAACCACGTGCAGTGTTTCAAGTAGTGTGCTATTTTTATTTGTGTACCAGTGTGTACGGGCAATACTATAAATGCTTCGAAGTACCCAACGGAGAAAGAAACACGCTTAGAAAAGATGGTTACAACACAATTTATTAATATTTCGGGTAAATATCCTTTGTCAATATAGACAAACAAACGGAGAGATCAGTCGCTACTTATCTTCATTCGCAGAAGGAATGTGGCAACTGAAGGAGGTGACGTAAAATAAAAGGAAGAACAAAAGTGCGTAAAAAGTAAAATGAAAATGACGTCAATGAAAAACTCATAAGAGAGAGACTCAGAGAGAAACTGAACACGAGAGACAAGAGTTTGTGTAAGCACACGCAAGAGCAAGCAAAAGTGAATGCGTGTGTGTGAGGCCAGAGAGAGAGAGAGAGAGAACGAACGGGGAGTACCCTTGGGCACGAAGTAGGCTGAATGTCTAATACACGAAGCATGCTAAACACCAACTCGAAGGCAAACTATATATCACCTTCAAGTTAAGGACTACCTCAGGGGGGAAAAACGAGAGGACCCTGGGGGGAAAAAACCCAGCATTTAGCATGGTACACAACAAGTAATAAGTAATTAAATCAAAGCAAATAAACAAATTCAGTAAGAGAATATTGGTAGGAGTGGAGAGTAGGTAGTTGTGAAACCGTCTTCAAGGGTAACCCAAAAATGGAAAAAAAAAACCAAAAAACCCCACCCTTGTTTGATAAGTGTCGCGATCCATGGAACTGCTGTTTTCACTCTCTATGGCACTTTGCGTCTATCAGATCTGTATGTGTTTTATCACCGTCGTATTAAGGAATATATAAAAAATCAAATGCTAAAAATGACTGCCTGTGAATGAATGAATGTACAAGATCGGCAAAATTCAGAAACACTATCGGTTTAGATGGCAGTTCCCCCATCTCGCTCACTCCTGTCACATCACATGGTCAGTCTTTGTTTGTCTTTGGTTGAATGAAGAATGGGAAAGGAAGAATCTCATCTAGACCAACTCGCTATGCTTACCACCGACTGATCATTATCAGAAACAGGGCTGTATGTAAAAAAACGTGCAGCCCTCCCCTCCCTCCCTCACCCACCACTCCCGCCCCCTCTCTCATGTGTGACAGTGTGTGTACGGAACCTGCGGCGGACATGTGTCCGTCTGTCCTCCGTCACTTGTGGAGAGGTGTTGTACCGATACACGTGAGTGTGCCTGTTAGAGCACTAGTGGTTAAAAACATTGGACAGCCTTAGCCGTCTGCAATGCAGATCCGACTGAGGTGTGAAAGCTCACATGCGGTTCATTCAGGCGTATTAGCTGTTACGCAACAGAGTTCGTGGGTACTTCTGTAATCAAAGCTTCCATGTGCAGTGCTACATGAAAGACGGCATCGTCTCAGTCCTTGGTCATGGTTGTTTGCGTTAAACAGATTAAAAATACTAACAATTGTTCTTTTGGGGAACAAAGTCACCTCCTGTTAAGCAGGAATTCCATGTTAAGCAGTTTGTGTTAACCATGAAATATTAATAGAGAACGAGAGAGCTGTCTGCTGAGAATTCAAATATGTTTTGTGTTAGCCGGAAATTTGTGTAAAGCATGTTTGTGCTAACTGGACTCCAGTGTACGTGTATATTTGCCGCAGACTACACAAAAAGTGGTCTTCAGAGGCAGGCGCTCTCTCAAGAGATGTCAGCATCAGCAGCTTTATTAGAAGATGTGGACGAATGTTCAGTCAGAAAGGAATTAATATTAAGATGTACATTTCTGTGGTTTTCCTTTTTGATTTTAGACATTAGCCCCTTCACCGCCGTCATTTAAATATGTTGTCTGAAACGAGTGGCAGAGTCACTGCTAGATATTCTGTCTGGTGTGGCATACATTTACAAATTAGATCTGTTTGAGGCATAGGTCCTCATGAGCCCCCACAGCTGTGGTGACTCATTAGGATCATTGCCTCTTGCTGGCTTCGTTAAGCTTCTGCAGTGGATCACAAAGATTTATGCTTCTCTCTTGCATTTTTAGTTTTTCCATTGTGTCCCAGCTGTGAGTTACATGTAGTTAAATTGTGGGGTTTAGTACGTTTCTGGCACTTGCAGATATCTTCTTCAACTTTGTTGCTGTCATCTTGATTGTGAAGGTTATTAAAGCAAGTGTATTACGAATATGACACTGGATGCGTTTGTTCATACTACATGTATTCATGTCTTGATCATTGTTTGTTTTGTTTCTAGGTGCTTCACCCAAATCTGGACAATTATTTTGAGGCATTCGATGGTGCTCAGTATATACCACGGCCATGGTTGCAAGCCTTGTACCCTCATGACTGACTGGCCTCTGATGTGTTCTGTGACCTGTGTAATCTCACATTCCAAGCACTCATTTTGACAGCTAGTCTGCTGGCAGCAACTGTGTGTCTTTGGAAAATGGAAATGAACACTCAGTTCTTGGACTAAAGTGTGGAGAAAATGTCCCTCAAGTGCAAGTGATGGGTTCACTGTGATAGCTTAAATGTAGGGGCGAGATTTAATGTGATCATGACAGTTCAGGGGTGGCACCTGATTAGCTTGGCATCTTCAAGGCACCAAGCTAATCAGGTGCTACCTTTGAACTATCATGGTCTCTGTGTTTCTAAGCCCCAAGCTTCCGTAATCAGGCGCTGGCATTGAACACTAACGATCATTTTCATGCAGAAGTGTCAAATGACCAGTGTAGTTTGGAAAGACTGACTTAAGTAAAACTGGACTTACTCCATTTTGAAGCTCCAGGTAATCAGGCACTATCGTTGAACTGTGGTCACGCCATTTATTCTTTTATCACCAAGCTACCTCTGTAGTTTGGCAGGCCAAAGTAGAACCTTCTTCTGGGTTGAATCACCTTGTGTATGCAGCTGGCAGGGTACTGTCATCAGTACTGGTGGCTGTATGCATTATGGGGTTAACCCCTTGGCTGTCGGTAGCGCTTTTTTTCATGTCAAAAACTGCTTCCGACAGCTAAAAGGTTAATTTACTTGTGTGATAAGAATACTACTGCCGTCTGTGATTCTTTCAACAATAGATATGTACACATGCATACGCAACCATCTTCTTGTTTGATGGATGTGTTTCAGTGACAAGGATACTTTCTGAGGATACAAAACCTATATGGTGTGCAAGTGTGTCCTTCTGTGTCCACCAGACCAGCATCCTTGAAAAATGCTGCCTGGGATGTGTGAGTTTTGTCATTCTGTGTTGAAAAAAGCAGGACATTTTCAGTGAACGCCAGCCAAGCATCAGTTTTGTTGAACTCTAACTGGCTGCATAATCTCTACTGGATCTTGCCTCCTATTACATCTGTTTGGTTTTTTTTTTTGTAACTGTAGGAGGTCATCAGGTGTGTAATGGAAACACTTAGAATTATGACTGTTTAGGGGCTTTCTTTGTCTTTCAGGGCAGATGGGAAAAGTTGCAGTTGCTGTTATTTTTTCAGGCTTGTTACTTTTAAATGGTAAGAAATACTCAAGAAAGACACAAACGCGCTTAGAAAGGACAGGTACAAAACATTTGTGTTGTACGACACCGTTGTGTTGTACTTGTCATTTCTGAGCACTTGTCTTTCTTTGGTTGGTATTTTTTTGCATTTTACACACTCGGCAGTCATGTTTTGTAAAACGGCTGCCTTCTGCTTATATTTTTGTCAAAAGAATTCAGAGGGAAATACACTAATTTAATTAACCCTTATCATTCGGAATACACCAATGTGTGAAATAAGTTTGACTAAAATAGTTCAAGGGTGGTGCCAAAATAGCTTGGCGCCTCTAGGCGCCAAGCTATTCTGGCACCACCCTTGAACTAAAGCCATTGGTCTATATCCTCATCTGTAAGTACTATAATGTAGCTTGCATAATTATGGCAGTGTACAAATTTGAAGCTTTTAGCCTCGGTATCATATGAGTTAAATGAAATTTCTTGGATGTGTTTTGCATTTGATAAACTGAACTTTGTCAATCTCATGCAGATTAGGTGTATAGAGACCCTCTGTCACCCCTTGTATCTACAAGAGACACAGGTTATTATGAGCCACTGCAGCTGAAGGGGCTCATGATAATCTGTATGTCTGGCAAAAAAATCTTAACCCTTCAACTGGTCGGTAGCAGTCTTTGTCGAAGCGATCCATCAACAGTCGAGGATTTTTTTGTTTGTTTTTAGGCTTGGGTACACTCCTGTTGACACAGTAGATCATGGGAGGAAGGTGGAAGGTTGAAGTGTAAATTACCCGGTGGTCCTCAAAGTAATTGTCAGCTGTGCCTGAGCCAACAGTGTGATGTCAGCTTGAGGAGCTGCAGCTTACTAGGGCAGAAGGGATCAAGTGTGCTGTATTTCAGCATATTATACTTACCAGTACGGTACCCAGCGATTATCAGTCCAGTGACAATTTGGGCATAAATCTACCTAACCCTAATCCACCCATGCATGAATCCAACTTTGTGCTGCAACTGTTTCAGCTGTGTTATTTCTGACCTTATTATAACTGACGTTCGCTGCACAAAATTATGAGAAATGCAATACACGAGAGCAGCATGACAAGTTTGCAAGCCACCTTAACTCATTCAGCCCTGACACACCACAGAAAGACATGAATCAAGCATTATAGTTCAAGGGTGGTGTCAAAATAGCTTGGCGCCTGGCACCACTTTTGAACTATATCATGCTCGATCTGTATCCAGAATTGTAATACAGTCTTTCATAAGGGAACTTCAAAATTTTGGGATTTCGGTCCTGGGGCAGAATGTGTTACGGTAACAATGTTTTACTGAAATACTAGTGCATTTCTTTTGTGATGAACGGTTGTGAAGTTGCGCTACAGTGCATGTATGCTTCCCTTGCAGGTTTTTAGCAATGATGACATGCTGTTAACTACTGCTCGTGCGAGATGATATAGTTCAGAGATGATTCATGAATAGCTCAGTGCTGTAGAAGAAGGTGAGCTGATGCACCACTACCCTTAACCCCTTCACTGCCAAGAAAAAGTGAACACAATGCAACTTCAAGAGACATATATGCTCATGAACCCCCGCAGCTGCGGAGGCTCATGAGGATCTATGCCTCTTGCTGACACCAGTTGTATCCATGTTTGTATCCAGGCTCTTTGTCGTTGAATAAATTAAGATTTCAGAAGCACAATCTGTGTCCACTGGCAGTGAAGGGGTTAAACTATACAGGGCCAAACTAATTTGGCGCACACCTTGAACTATTGTGGCTGACCATTGATTCATGTAGCATTGTCGCAGTCTGGACTTACACAGTGTAGATGCAAAGATATTTTTTGGTGTGTCGACTCGGGATCAGGGGATGTGTCGATTTTGTGTCCATAGATGTGTTGCTTTAATTTTCTTAATTAAGTGAAGGGAAAGTTAACCTTGCCGATGTCAGTCATGATTTGACCACACATGGCTGAGCGTAGGCCAGCTGTGGTCGATGTTGGTGAATGGTCTAATAACTGCGCACCAGGATAGTGTCTGACTATTTAAATCCTCCAGTGAACAAGACAATAATGGCAGTGTGCTATGATGAAAGTTTCATTTGGTAAATAATTTGCGTGCAACTGCTGGTACATGTACAGCAGAACCTGTGTTGAGAGATCACCTGTCATTTAGGGGGCTGTAGCCAGTAAACCCCATGGCATTTCTAAAAGATGTACCAGTTGCACGAGATGGATCAGCCATGATATTTCAAGGGTAGTGCCAGATTAGCTTGGCACCTGATGGTGCCAAGCTAATCTGGCACCTCCCTTGAATTATCATGGTTAATCCATCTCCTGCTGTAGTACTTTGGGGCTAAATGGGTTAATGACAGGAGACATTTAAAAAAAAAAAGATTTCTCTTTAGAGAGCACCTGTATTAAGAACACTTTTGGCTTGCAAAAATGGTGACTGCTCAAAACTTGTTCTTCTGTACGCACAACAGTAATGGTGTCTACATGCTCAAGAGTCAGTATTTAGGTGGAAATGATATCCAGGAGACAGCAATTTGCCACAAGTGGACTGTGCAATTGGAAATAATTGTACCGGGAATTGCTGTAGCTTGGTGGTGTTTTCTGCCCTTTTGTGTTCCAGTCTGCAAGATATGGGTGCAGCACGATAGCTGGAGGATAGTGTCTGATCAGCTCAATCCATGGAGCTTCTACTTTCATGCATTCTGCCATAGAAAAGACATCAAGTCCCTGTTTTTTGTGAAAAGCGAGATTTGTATTGTATCTTAATGAAAATCTAGCTATTTACAAATGGAGTAATCGTCTTTTGCCTTTTTAGGGCAGCATGGTTGGTCCATCTCATACTGAAGAGTATCAGGGCGTGCTTGATGATGCTAACATTTCCTCATGTCACTTAGTAACCCCCTTGTGCACGCATCCACTGCGAACGGTATTGTGAAAAGTACCAGTGGTTGCATGCACATGGCGGTTAAACTGTTTAATTATAAATTTATTTACGGTCTGTTTTGTGTGTGAGACTGCACAAATGTATATATTTTATTGAAGTTTATGTATACAGTGTACATATGAGGGCACGACTTGTGAAACTGCAATCCAAGGATGAGTCATGACTGTGCATATATTCAAACGTGAAATATATGTTGTTTAACCCCTTGGCTGCTACTGACGATGCCACACCACAGAAAAGATGTGTAGTCATGCTCTTTTCTGCCAATGCATACTTCCCGCCATGCAGTATCGTCAGTCAAGGTGTTAACTTATTACATCCTGAGATCCTGAGGTGAAATTGTCAGTTCTTTTAGATATCCTTTGAGGTCTTTGTCTCAGTTATAGAAAAAATCGACCATGATAGTTCAAGGGTGGTGTCTGCATAGCTTGGCGCCTATTCAGACACCACCCTTGAACTGTCATGGTCGTTCCACATCCTGCTGTAGAATTTCAGGGCTTTATGGGTTAAACTCCTCGTGCAGCCTCCGTTACTGAACAGCACTGGTGGCTACATGCATAAGAGGTTACTTTGTGATAATGAAATACACATTCTTGATGGAATTCCTGCACCAAGGGGAGAGGCTGCAGCATAATAAAGGAGCGTGTACAGGTGTTTTGTTGGAGCTGCTGGATTGTTGAAGTGTTGGTGGCATGATTTAAAACTGACAGGGGTGCATGGCTAAGTGTTAGCTGCGCTTTCAGCCTGGCACACAGTTTACTATTTGTCAGGTGTCCTCACACCACACGCTTCCAAAGGTTGGTCATTGTGAGGCAGTAGAGCGTGTTTTGAGCAAGCACCTGCTTTACAAGGGAAAAGGGGAGCTCGGTGGCAGAGCCCAGCTGAGGTCAAAATTTGTACAGACCTCTTTTCGTTACCCCGTCTTTGAAATCACCTTCGTGGTGGACAAAAGACTTTAAGCCCTAAACGTTTAACGTTTTACAAGTGAAAAAAATGGTCTTGAACAAGAGGTGCTCTCTGAAGAGAAGTCTTGAAAGGCCAAAAGTGTCACCTGTCATGAAAGACCACCATTTAGATGGCTACAGCCACCTAAGTGATAGTCTTTCATAACCTGTGATCTCTCACAGTGGTGGTCGCTCAGAAACAGGTTCTGGTTTACTTCAAGGTCAATGATGGGCTTGGCGCCAGGGAAGTAAGTCTGGTTATCATGTTAGTTCAAGGGAATTGACAGATTAGTTTGGCACACAGAAAGCAGCCATGCCAATCAGACGTTTCAGAACTGATTCGGGTCACCCAGAGCGATTTTCAGCACTCTAAAGGATATTGCATTTAGCCATCCTTGAAGAGAAACCTACTGTTATTTTGATAATATGAATGTTTTGCGCTGCAGCAGAGCCTAGTTTGAGCCACCCTCTCTTGTGCAGTGATTTTTTTAACCCTTTGCGTGTCAGTAGCAGTTTCTGTCGTGATGATTTCTGTAGGAATCTTCTTGACAAAAACCGCTACTGATACGCAAAGGGTTAATCGACAGTTGCTGTGTCAAGAGAAGTCTTGAAGGGCAGAAGACGCCACCTATTATTAAAGATGATCATTTATATGGTTCCAGCCAGCTAAATGATGATCTTTAACCATTTTCATTCTGATACACTATTGCTTGCAATACATTTGACTGATAGTTCAAGGGTGGTGCCAGAATAGCTTGGCGCCTGAGACGCCAAGCTATTTTGGCACCACCCTTGAACTAAAATGGTTGATCTAGCCTGTAATGTTGACTTCATTCGACAATAAGCAATTAAAAAAAGAAATCGGCGTCAGGATGTTACGGATTAATGATACTATGATAGATGATCTCTTAACACATTCTGCCCCAGGACCAAAATCCCCAGATGTTGACTTTGTCCTATTAATGACTATTACAATTCAAGAGACAGATCGAGCATGATAGTTCAAGGGTGGTGCCAGAATAGCTTGGCGCCTATGGGCGCCAAGCTATTCTTGCACCACCTTTGAGCTACCATGCTCGATCCATGTCTTGCAGTGGTGTGTTGGGGCTGAATGAGTTAAAAGGGTGGTTGCTCATAAGACAGGTTCTGCAGTGTAAGATCGGTCGTGTCCAAGGCAAAAATAAAGCAGGTATTTATTGGTAAATAGAAATATATTTTTTGGTGGTGGTAGTTTATGCATTGCTTAACAGTCCTCCGTTGAATCTCGCATGTTTTCAATGTTTGTTTGTTATTTTTGCAGACACATGAGAAACAATTTACTGTCATTTAGGTATAATAGAACCTATTTGAGCAACCACAGTTTTTGCAGTAAATAAAATCGGTCTCACAGGAGACGTTTTGAAGGGAGAAAAAACACAGACCATCATTAATTTAGGTGACTGTGACCACCTAAGTGATGGTCTTTAATGACAGGTAATCTGTGATAAGAGCTTCGCTCAAAACAGGTTCTGCTGTAATTTAAATAGCGAAAATCTTGAGTAGATAGGACACATAATAATTAGGAACAGGGGGTACAGGAAAATAACATTTGTTTAACAGGACACTTTAGACGATCGACAAATTAATGTCTATTTTTAACCATAGACTAAACATACGACCATTCACTTAACCCATTCAGCCCTGACGCCCTACAGCAGGTGATGGGTTGACCATGATAATTCAAGGGTAGTGCCAGATTAGCTTGGCGCCTGTCGGCGCCAAGCTAATCTGGCACTGCCCTTGAATTATCATGGTCGATCCATCTCCTGCAACTGGTGCATAGTCATTAGATGACGCCTCCCAAATTTGGGATATACGGCCATCGGGCTGAATGAGTTATTGGTTTATACCATAAGTCTATTTCTATGTAGTTTAGACTTACGCTTTTACAAAGAAGCTTCAGGTTGCTCGTTAGGGACAACATTAGGCGATGAAAGAATTTAATGGTTTATAAACTCTGACTTTGAAATAAAAGTCAATGACACAGGGATGTGACATTGAAATAATAGCCAATGCCACAAAGATTTTATTGGTGTGCTGGTCTGTGATTTTGGACCTTACGGCTTTCAGCCGTAAGGTCCAAATTCATACATCAGCACCGATTTGACGTGCGTGAGTTTTGTGCACCACGGTGTCATATTGTTGTGATGATATCATTCTGACTTAGAAGTATATTGCAAATTGATTTGTGTCAGAACCAAATATTCTCAAATGGATTGCATATTGTGTTTCTGAAGATAAGGAGATTCCGCCCAGTTGCTTATTGTCACACGGTGCAGGCAGTCGATCCCAGGTGGATTTTTTGTTTGTTTGTTTGTTTTTGTTTTTTGTCCGCACAACTCTGTGTGTCAAAAGTTGCCCGTCGCGTTATGCAGTTAAGTAGTGTGAGCTTGTGCCAGGATCGCGAAAGTTCTCGCGAAGAAACCGTAGTATTGTAATACGTCAACTTTACGGGCGTCTCTGCTCTGTGTGTTTGTGTGTGTGTGTGTGTGTGTGTGTTTTATTTGTTGATTTCTGGTGCTGCTTGGGATGCAAAAAAGAAAAGAAAAAAGATTAAAATAAAGCATCATTTCAGATTGCCTTCTTTATTTCGTTTTTTTTTTTTAATTAATATTCTCTCTTACTCTCTCTCTGAATTTATTTAAATTAATTGTATAGTAAACAGTCAGCCGATCGTACAATCAATCACTCTGTCATTCAGTGTCAACCCATCCGTCCATACAATCTGAGTCAGCCAATAATGAATCGGCCAATCGAGTAATCCATCAGTTAACCTTTTGCTGTGTTGTGGGCAAAGAGTATACATGTCTTTTCTGTTGGTACACCTATCCGCACTCAAAACCGCCCTTTGCGATAAATTCAAGGGTATTGCCACATTAGCGTCGCGCCAAGCCGTTTTCCATTTCTCGCTGCCAAAGATCACGAATTTCGCGTCTGAAACCGTCCAAGCTGACCGACCTTCGAGCGAAGAAGCAGATGTAAAACATGCCGAAGACTAGGCACAGAGAACACAGGACTAACGAGAGACCTCAATCCTGATCAGCCCCCCGCGGCTGCAGGGGCACATGAGGATTTATGCCTCTTGCAGGTGGATGGCTTTCGCCTGGCCCCGGCAGTTAACCCATTCAGCCCTGACGCACTACAGCAGGAGATGGGTCGACCATGATAATTCAAGGGTAGTGCCAGATTAGCTTGGCGCCTGTCGGCGCCAAGCTAATCTGGCACTACCCTTGAATTATCATGGTCGACCCATCTCCTGCAACAGGTGCATAGTCTTTAGATGACGCCTCCAACATTTGGAAAATACGTGCGTCGAGCTGAATGAGTTAAACTATTTCAGTCAATCCTTCTGACGCTACGTGTCTGTCAATGCCATGATCCGAATGAAATCAACCCGACCCCAGTTTCACAATGACGTTGCAGATTTTCAGAAACCAGGCACGTTAGTGCTTGCTTTGCTGCGCTGTTAGTTAGCCGGTGTGCATTAAGTCACTTTTTGTGCTTGTCTTAAAATGCTTGGGTGCAATGCAGTACTAAACTGACTTTCTTTGATAAGGTCGGATATATAGCAAAAATCGGATACAACAACACGTGTTAATTACATCGCTTACAACAATGTTTGGATATACATACAAACAAATTTAGATCCCCTGCTGCTTTGCTATATCCGAAGCTTACGGTGCCCCGTTCAATAATGTCTGCTCAAAGCTCATTAGCCTCCTTGGGCATGCAGCCACTGCGGCGCCGCCTTTGCATTGATTGGTCTGTTTTAATTGTGCATGAAACCAAACCGGTCATCCTGTTCCAGTTGTGTAAGAAGCCACCACCAGTATTTTAACTCGTTTAACCCGAAGGCCGCATTTCCCAAATTTTATGTGGCCCCTAATGCCTACCGCCGACTAGTTGCGGGCGACGCCGGATCTACCATGACAATTCTAGGGTAGTGCCAGATTAGCTTCGCGCCATCAGGCGCCAAGCTAATCTGGCACTACCCTTGAAGTTGACATTGACATGGTAGATCCATCTCTAATTGTAGTGCTATAAGTACTGTTTGTGGTTTGAGATTCTCATACAATAGGACTTTACGAATCCGGCTTCGTGAAGATTGTAAAACTGATCAAACAGAAATTAAAAACAGTTGAAGATTGAGCCATTTAAGAACTTCATTTTAGTACTGGTAATTTCAATGGTGTGTAAGTGAGAATACATTGCATTTGAAACACTTGCACACTTATAATGCTGCATCAGTTTGCAAGTGTCCCCATGTTTGTATTTTGTTTGTTTTTAGATATAGGTAAACCATTTGGAGACTAGTAACTTGGTAACTTAGTAGAAATTAAATTTGAAAACAACTTGAAAAAAACATGTCAAACTGTAATGAAATATTGTCAGTGAATGTATTAAAGAGCTTAATTGCATAATGACAATTCTATATTTTGAGTGAAGTTTAAAAAAAATGATTTAAAAAAAAAAAAAATTAATTAATTTTTTATTTTATTTATTTTTGTTTTGGGGTGGGGTGGGGGCTGTTCTGTGCGAAAACATACCAATATTGTAGGTGGAGTATTTAAGCATGATTTCCAGCATACTGGCTGTTTAGTTCGATCCAACTTGCAACCATCTCATTGTACTGAATATAATGTTATGCACGTCAGTGTTAAATGCGAAAGGAACAAGTATGTAGACAGTGTATGCACCTGCCTACACAAACACGCGCAAGTTTGCACGCACCCCCCCCCCCCCCCACCACCACCACACACACACACACACACACACACACACACACACACACACACACACACACACACACACACACTGTCCAGTGCGTCTATTCCTATGTCATGTTTTGTTTTTCCATGAAAGATAAAAGCCAAAACTTCATGTTTACACAAATGAATCAGCCTTTTATAATTTATTCTTTTAGCCGCCGCCGTCAAATGCGCCTCGAAGAAACGGCCGACGCGCAAAAGTGTTTTTTCCCGACATCGGCCCGAAGACCTTTCTGTGAACTGGGAACTCTCTTTCACCTCCACAGCCAAACCGCGCACTTCAATCATGTGCATAACATAACGTACATAAAAAAATATCATTTAAAAAAAAAATCATCCAAAAACTGCCTTGCAGGTTCTGGCGTCTCCGCGACAGCTCAATGGTTCTGCCCGATTGGCATGGTGCCGTCTTCATCCCACGTAAAGAAAGGCAGACTGTATTCTGCAAATGCAAGATAGATAACGACTCTCTCTCTCTCTCTCTCTGTGTGTGCGTGTGTGTGTGTGTGTGTGTGTTTAAGGGGCCATGTCCGGTTATTTAAACCGGAAATTTAATAAACAGTCCTTCCGGAGCGTGTTTCCTGCTTTGCTGGTATTTTTCATCTGTAAGACCACAGGGTTTTGGCAAGAGTTTCGAGCCCCTGACTCGGAGCGTCAATAGAATATTTCAACTTAATGTCACATTGACGCTCCGAAACAGGGGTTGCCAGAATTTCGCTTCCCAAACCATCTGATAAATCACATTTGTCGTGATCACTATGACAGCCGATGCATCTTCTATGATATCATACATTTAAAGGGGAATCGCTCAACGCTGGACAAACAAACCGTTCGATTCCCTACCCCCTTTTTTTGGCACCAGACTACGTGCACCTCAAAGTAAGCTAAATATAAGCAGGCGCATGCATCCTAAAAGGGGCACGCCCGACCTTTTGTAAGGCTTCAGTTCACAAAAAAAGCTTTTACTGGGCTTCAGTATACATACCCACTTAGACAGTGACCACCCTATTGTCCCACCAAATGCTTTCTTTCGTCTGTTCAAAGCGAAAAGAGGTCCACCGGAATTTTCTGACGGGACATTTAACAAAATTGCTTCTGATAGGCGATGGTAGCTGACATCATAACTATTCTATACGAACTTAGGTCATCTGCATAATTATAACTAATCAGAAACAAGATGGAGGATGAACCAGCGAAGAAGAAAAGAAAGTAGCATCGACTCGCTCCGACAATGACAGACTCGGAATAGAAGAGAAGAAAGAGGAAGAGAGACAAGATACCCCTAAGTAGAACTGACATCGCACAAGGGAATACGGACATGTGGCAACGCGTAAAACAAGAACTTGGCTTAACCGCCCACCCGAAATTTGTCGCTTTCCTGCTAAATCAGTAAGTAATCTACGGTCTTTGTCGATCTTTCTATAGTTGCGCGAGCGCTAGTGATTTTCTGAATTCATGGTCTAAAGTAGAATTTTTCTCTTACTGATTTCGCAAGATTTAAAACCTGTTTTATCATATAGTTACTACCTAGTTATCACATTTTATGCTGCAAAGATCTGAAAACTACGGTGTGTGTCAAAGTTGCACATCGCTGGTCGTAACATGTTTTTTTGTCTGTGCGGGCTCCGGCCATTCACTCGATTCAGAGAGGTAGTCTTTCTGCTGCGATGATGCATTTGTCGTTTCCAATGATGCTTTCAGTTACGTAGATGTCGATGTGTGAGATGTGAAATTGACTACAGTGCAGAAAGCGGGTATAAATACCAATGTTCTGTTTCAGTTATGGAAGACTGCGTGTTTCCGAAGGGTAAAGGATCAAAGGTCAAACTAGGCACCGTGGACCGGTGCACGCTCGCAGTTTGCGAGCGCAAACACGCAACCCCTCGGTGCACTACTGTACGCACGATCGTTACTAGTACAATACTATTAGCAGGTCGAGCAGAACCCGCATGGTGATTTTGACAGCATAGCGAGTATGGAAGGTTTATTCTACTTTCTCGTTAAAAATTACGTCAAAGAGATGCCGGAGAACACCAGTACACGTGTACACTGACACTGACGTGTGTACACCACACCGGTGACCTCGTGACCTGCAATATTGCGATACACAGTCGACCGGGTTCTGCTTTGTGACGTAGGCTCATAAATATGCAATTTTTCAGTTTTTTTAAAAGGCCGATGCAGAAGATAAATCCGCGACTCGGATACAAAAACAATACACCCTCCAAACGGTGAATAGTTTCGACATTTGGCATTGTACTTACATCATAAAGTTCTAAGATAGTACACAAAGGACCCAAACACATACTGTCACAGCATTATCTGTTGCAGACAGTTTTCTGACTGTGTTGAGATGCTTGATTCTGGGGAAAATAACTTTACCTATTATTTTGTCAATGTCGTCTAATGTGTTTGTCTGTGATTTTGGACCTTACGGCTTTCATCGTAAGGTCAAAAATCACAGACCAGCACAGATTTATAGTAGCTCTCAATATTGCCGATGTGAGTGAAAGAGATAGTGATCAGTTCGTGCGCGGGAGACCGAAAGCATGGTGACAAAAATATGCCCTATATTTTTTGACACGTCACTCCAGATAACGCTCCAACCGTGAATGTATTTTTGCCGACTCACACTTGACAGTGGCGCAGGAGGTGGGTGATACGGCAAAGCGGGGCTATTCCTAGCTCCATCTTGCCATGCCATGATAGTAGGGCCCCGAAATACTTGGTCCGTGCTGGTGAAGAACAAGCCTGGACTGAATGTAAAGGACGATTGTATATTATGTGCAAGCCCTATCTGCTTTTTATATTTTTACAGTGTGAGTATGGTTTTCCACCCAGGTTTAACACATGTGTTACGTGCTGCATTCGGATATGGGACACTATGCGTCTATTGAGAATAATATGTACAGCCTTCAACTTACTTTTTTTGAGAAGCTAACATTTTTGATCAGGGTATTCAGTGCATGAAGTTATGACTGAATGGAAATCCAGACCAAACAGGTCACTGCCGAGATGGTAAAATGCAAAGAAATTCCCCAAAACTAAAGAAACAAGCTTAGAAATGACAATTACGACATAATTTGTTGTTGTTTAATAGCACTTTAAAATCCTTTTTTTTCAGAAATATATATAGAAATATAGCAGACAAGTAGTGCATTGTGTTATTATTGTCTGTATACCCATTCATTTTGAAAACGGGTTTTCTATACTCCCCCAAAAGAATATATATATATATATATATATATATATATATATATATATATATATATATATATATATATATATATATATATATATATATATATATATATATATATATATATATATATATATATATATATATATGTGTGTGTGTGTGTAATTTTTAAAAAGGAATAAAACAGAATTAAAAAAAAAATTCTTTTACTGTCTATTGTCATTTTTATTTCAAAGTATGTTTCTTACTTTCTTGAGATTTTCTATATGCTAAGAAAGCTGCATGGACAGAGTATACATTCAATGTGAAGAATGTTGCATGTAAGCATCATTTTTCTACACCCCAGTTCCACCTTCCTCCAGCCTAGCGCCTCTTCCCCCCCCCCCCCACCCCCCACCCCCACTCCCTCACCCCCCCCCCCCTACCCCCACTCATCCAGCCAACCATTTGTGTTTTTGAGATAGTGGAATTCTTCCTACGCCACTAATGTATAATAATGACTTTGCAGTTTCTGTGTTTTGGTTACACTGAACTTATTACGGGTGTCCATCTATAAAACAGCAGATAATCGGACATTGGGGAAGTCTTTCTGGCTGACAGCGAACAGGAACTGTCGGGAAATATTCTTATTGCCACAGGAGGTAGGTTACTTCCTTGTTTCAATGGTATCTTCCTTGTCTCTGTCTTTTACGTGTATTAATGACATATCTCAGCTGATGCCGAGAAATTCCAAACAATACCCAACTGCAAGAGGCAAAGAACCTCATGAGCCCCCGCACATGCGGGGGCTCATAAGGTTCTTTGCCTCATGTTGGCTCTATTCATAAATGTGCTCCCCTGTTAGAACAAAGGCCCTGTCCAGTGCAATGATGGAGCGAACACCCTCGCAGGGAAAGCAGAAATCACACAGGGTCTACGGATGGGAAGATCAGACGTGGTGAGAAAGCATTTTTAGGAACAGGGTCAAGGGCATCACACAGTCGATCGCCTCCGTATTTTTGCTTATTTGAATTCATAACCTTTATAAGAGGGACCCCTTGCTTATGTTAGGTAGACTATTCTGTTATCTACTTGTACTCGAGTGATCATATTAGTTCCCACTCTAAGTTCACTTATAGAGGTTGAACTTTTGGCTGCCGGAAACACAGCCAAGATCACCTAACTGCAAGATGCAGCGATCCTCATGAGTCCCCGCGGTTGCTGGGGCTCATGAGGATAGCTGCATCTTGATGGCCTCATTCACATGAGTGCATATGCCTTATACATTTCTGCTTATACAGTTGTAATAAGAAGGTAAACATAACCAGTGCATTTCCTGATCTTGTCTTTTTTTTTCATCGTTGAGTTTTCTGTGTTGATAATTGCTTTCCGTTTAATTGTTTTACACGTACCTTTCGTGCTATTTTATATTTGTTCTCGTTCTATATTTCGATCTGAAGGCAGTGTTTAATATTATGGATTGAGGAAACAGTTTTTCTTTGCGTTAATTAAGATAATTTGTCATTTCGAAAGAACTTTTTTTTTTATAACAGAGATCACTAGTTGTCCAGCACGATGAAAGCGATTCGTGTACACAAGTTTGGAGGGGCGGACGTGTTTCAGTATGAGACGGGTGTTCCCAAGCCTACAGTGGGGGATACGCAGGTGAGAGGACAAGTATAATTATCGTAACTAGTGACATAACAAGTCAGTCATTTTGTAAACCGATTTCAAGAAATAAATCGGAGAAAAAACATATCGTCCAACCTCAGCAAGATAATCGTCTAGCCTAAAAATAATCGAAGATTAAAAAAAAAAAAAAAAAAAAAAAAAAAAAAAAAAAAAAAAACTGCCACGCAATGTCACAAGTGGATCATGCCCGATAATGTAAATAGTATTTCATGTCTATACATATCAGATTTAGTAATATTGTCCTTTAGAACCAGATTGAAGAAGCTTTTGTACAAATTTCACTCATAGCCGTTATCATGTGCTCTGTCATTGAGGTACCAATTAGTTTCAGGAGCCTCTGCAATTGCAGGTGTTTCTGAAAATTGATACCTCTTGCACTAAAAGTTGTTCAGGCGTTTGGCTTCTAAAGTTACGGATGCAGGGGCTAATTAAGGACCAATGCCGGGCTTCTGTTTGCACCTAGACAAATCGTAATCAACGAATAAATTAAAAGAGCAAGATTTCCTTCTTTTTCAGGTGCTTGTGAAAGCGTCTAGTGCCGGAATCAACCCAGTGGACTGGATCATTGCAGCTGGCTACTTCCCCGTAAAGCCCACTTTGCCCTGGACGCCCGGATGGGACGCCGCCGGAACTGTGGAGGCTGTCGGGAAAAAGGTCACCAAGGTTAAGGTATGTTGCATCGAAGTTGCTGTGAACGGAGAAAAATAAAGTCGTGGTCAGTCCGTTTCCAACCGATGGTTCTGACAGTGTTCAGTAGACACCCCAACACCTTAATTCCCTTCTCACCTATATATGTCGGCAACTCAATCCCAGGCTTAACTCATTCGAGACGAACGGCATCCGGATACGCGGCTAACACCGTCACGTCACTACCGGTACTTGCCGCCACAACTAAATGACAAATAACACCGGCCTAGCTGCAAGAGGCACAGATCCTCATGAGCCCCCGCAGACACGGTGGTTCATGTGAATCTGTGCCTCTTGCTAACCTCTCTACTGTGGATCCATGTGACAACCCGATGGAAAAGTTTTTATTTATTTATTTATTTATTTAGTTATTTATAGTGCGGCAGTGAATATGCGATAGTCTCAGAAGTAGTGTCTGTTTTGAGGATAACAGCATCTTTTTGCGAGGAAAATTCTGACCAAAGATACAGGGGCCAGTTGCGTGAGCTAGCTTAGTCCTGCACCAGCCACTAAGCAAGGTGCGCCGCTATAGCGGCGCACCTTGCTTAGTGGCTGATGCAGGACTAAGCTCGCTCATGCAACTGGCCCCAGGTGCTCTTTCAAGAGAATAATTAACACATTAAAAAAGGGATCACCTGTTACTAACCCGTAACATCCTGGGGTTAAATTTTTAAACGTTGCCTATTGTCCTATGCAGGCTGCATTGCAGGTTAGAGCCGGGATATATCAACCATTTTAGTTCAAGGGTGGTGCCAGAATGGCTTGGCGCCTCAGGCGCCAAGCTATTCTGGCACCACCCCTGAACTATCAGTCAAATGTATTTCATGCAAAAGTGTAAAGGCAGGCGATCTCTCATTTATAAATGGTCGCTCAAACAGGTCCTGTTGTACACCATTTGAAGCCGTTGACATTGTAGGAGTGCAGTTATACATAGGAAACTCTTTCAAGGAGCTCTTTTGTCGCAGAAAGGAGACCGCGTGTATGTGGCCGGCAGTGTATCGGGGTCCTACGCGGAGTACGTGGTCGCTGAGGAGAGGCAGACAGGACTGCTGGGCTCCAAGCTGACTTTTGCACAAGGCGCAGCCATTGGGGTGCCCTACAACACGGCATACAGAGCTCTCGTGCACAAGTAAAACATAATTTTCGCTGGGGCTCTTTTTGGACCAGGACTAACATTAAACCATTACATACTGAGGCTTTTTTTTTTTTTTTTTTTTTAAACTGCTTATTGTCCCATGAAGGGTACATTACAAGTTAGGAGATACATTTTAGCCATTTTAGTTCAAGGGTGCTGGGGAATAGCTTGGCGCTTCAGGCGCCAAGCTATTCTGGCACCACCCTTGAACTATCATAGTCACATTTATTTAAAGCAATAGTGTATCAGGATGAATAGGGTTACATGTTAAATGCCAACACACTGCCACATGTTGGTCCACACTCGTTTCATGTCAAATGTCCGTGTTGGAACACAAATCCGGGCCATTATATGTCAATTGTCTGGGTGTCAATTGTCCACGTTTGAGATGTTCGGTCATCTACGATGAACTGCCGAGCGGAGATCGTGATGGCAATGTTTAATTGTCTCCACAATTGATCACAACACCAGTGAGGTGACAGTATCTATGACAGCAGACGAAGAGCAAATTGTATTAATAAAATGGTGCCAACCCCACACCCACAGCCACAAGCACGAATGCCATCATATTTGTCGAAAACTACGAAAATAGTCTTCTGCACTTGTATACTATCACTGTAAGGGTTCAGAGTGCGACGTTTTAAAACGATTTCTTTTGTGTGTGCAATTAAGTGAGATAGCCATAACTTGTTTTGTTTGCAGGGCAAATGTCCGTCCTGGGGAGAAAGTTCTCATTCACGGAGCCAGCGGTGCGGTATGTTCTCTCATCTGTAATTATGTGCCGCTAACCTGTGCTTGTGGTCCTTACATCCTAGCGCTGTTACTACGTTTTGTTTGTTCTATAAACAATCACATAAAAAATAGCTAATCATTTTTTCCGGTTAAAATATAACTTGATGTTATGTTGGACTATCATTTCCGGGTTTGTTTTCATCGCATCCGTTGTGTAGACATCGTTACACTCAAAAAATATATTAGTCATTATTGTGTTCAGGTGTCATTTTTCCTGTTTGTCTCCTGAATGAATTTTTGACAAAGGATAATAGTAGATGTATACAAATCGGACGTACGTCATAACTAGATGTTTATCGTCGAAAACAGTGGAGTAAAAGCCCGGACAAAAATGTGATATCGTGTGTTTGTCCGGGCTTTCAGTTTTACTGTTTTCGTCGAAACGCGTGCAATTTCCCGAAATCATATTGAACATTTTCCTTTAATTAATGTTACAGGTAGGGACAGCATGTGTCCAGATCGGTAAAGCCCTAGGGGCCTGTGTCTACGGCACTGCGGGGACAGACAAGGGGCTGGAACTGGTAAAGGCCAATGGAGCGATAGAGGCCTTCAACCACAAGCAGAAAGGTTATGATGACAAGGTCAAGGTGAGTCAAGATCAAGGTGATCGTTATTGTTGGATACAAGAGTAGAGTACACTATTAAGACACTAGAGCTTTTCGTTAATGAGGAACAGGTCAAAATTATGCACGAATACTGAATTAGTAAGGCGGACAAACGTGCGATATATCACACGTTTGCCCGACATTTTAATTCAATGTTTGTGTAAGATTCGTGCATTCATTTGACTTATATCTGATTTCACTGAAATTGTCTTTTGGGAAAACTCAATCCTATGATTGATAGTCATAGGCCTACTAGTTTGACGATTTCAGTGACGTAGATTTAATGATATTGACCACTTTCGTTGCCATGGTACGTGATCATGTATCTGAAATCACCGCAAACTGATATAAATGGGGCCAGCAAGAAGCAACCATCCTCTTGTGCCCCGCATTCCCGGGGGTTGCCGAGGATCATTGCCTGTTGTGGCTGGATGGCGTTTGCAGGACCACGGCAGTGAAAGGCTTATCTTTCGGAATACACCAGAGTGTGAAATTAGTTTGACTAGGCGCCAAGCTATTTTGGCACCACCCTTGAACTAAAGCCATTGGTCTATATCCCTATCTGTAAGTACTATAATGTAGCTTGCATATGGCAGTGTAAAAAGTTAAGCTTTTAGCCTCAGAATGATATGGGTTAATGTCTGTCATGTGTCAGAAAAGTGTAACTTGACTTCAAGACGCATAGTTACACGTCTTTTCCGTCGACCGCGTAACACGCTACGTGACACTACAAACTTGTTCCGTGTTTTCAGGCAGCAGCAGGCAGTGGCGTGGATGTGATTATAGAGATGGTGGCCAATGTCAACTTACCCAAAGACCTGGGACTCATAGCCAAGAAAGGACGCATCGTGGTGAGTTCATTCAAAAGCACTGTTTCGAAAATCGCATCTTGAGTTTCCGCTCAGTATACAAGATGCGACGATTCTCTTAAGCCACGCAACCGCAGAGGCTTATGAGAAGCTAAACTCAAGCATCAACAGAGGCCAGCGGTCCTTTTTGTACTTCAGAGGGAGGAAACGTTAGTGAAGTCCAAGCATTAACTGTCCTTAGGCTATGAGTTTCTAAATTAATTATGATCTGTGGTTGATTGTTGATTTTCTTTTAACTGCAGCTCGTGGGAGGTGCAGGAGACACTACACTGAACACAGGGGCCTTCCTGGGCTCTGAGGCCAACGTCCGCGGACTCACTCTCTATGACGCTGATGATGTTAGTACTGATCTCTCTCTCTCTCTCTCTCTCTCTCTCTCTCTCTCTCTCTCTCTCTGTCTCTCTCTCTCTCTCTCTCTCTCTCTCTCTCTCTCTCTCTCTCTCTCTCTCTCTCTCTCTCTCTGTCTCTCTGTGTCTGTCTGTCTGTCTGTCCGTCTGTCTCTCTCTCTCTCTCTCTCTATCTCTCTCTCTCTCTCTCTCTCTCTCTCTCTCTCTCTCTCTCTCTCTCTCTCTCTCTCTCTCTCTCTCTCTCTCTCTCTCTCTCTCTCTCTCTCTCTGTACGTGACTGAACTGAGTTGTCTGTAAAAACAATAGCAATGCAGATAAGAAGATCAGAAACAAAGGGGTTCGCCGTCGATGTGGGGTGGTCGGTGGACGTATCTTTTCGCTGTAAAATTTTATTTAATACGCACATAGTCGTATTCGTGTTCGATAGACAGGCTTTAATATTTGTTCTTCTCACATAATTTTCGTTCGTAGGTTTAATTAACCCTATTTGTCGATTTTCAAAAATCAGGAGTATGTCTAAATTGCACGTGTTTCGACGAAAATAGTGGATTGAAAGCCCGGACAAATATGCGATATTCTCGCAACCGCGAAGAAGGATCTTTGATCCGAAACGTCGTGTTTCATGTTTCTAACTTAAAGGGTTTTCAACCTCTATTTTATGTTTTCCTGATGCGATATCACATATCTGTCCAGACTTTTACTTAAATGTTTTTGTCAAAACACATGCAGTTTTTACCTCAGTACTTCTGATTTGCTAACCACTGTCGCGGGAGGCATTATGAATACTGTGCATCATCTGTGGAAACGGATGGGTAGTTCTATGATAGTGTTAGATTAGTTTGGCGCATTTCAAGGCTGCAAGCTAATCTGCCACTAACCTGGAAATCACAAGGACGAGTTATCTTTCGCAGATGATTATTCGGATGGTAAATATGTTAACTTATTAAAAGCCCCAGCATCAATAGCTGCGAAAGACGAAGGCAACGCAATACTTCATTTTCGAAGCTATTGATGCGGGTGTCTTGAATGAGTAATAGATATGCATGTGTCTTCTCTGAGATGTATTCAACGCAGCTGAATTGCAGCTAGAGAGAAATAAGATTTTAATTCAAATCAGTTCGATTCCTTTTTACCATCTTAAACCCACGGCCCATTTCCAAACTTTTTGAGGCATTGTCTAACGACTATGTACCAGTGGTAGGAGATGGATTGATCATGATATATCAAGGGTAGTGCCAGATGAGCTTGATGCCTGAAGGCCCCAAGCTCCGCATCTGCCACTACCCTTGAATTATCATGATCAATCCATCACCTGCTGCAGAGTCCCGGGGATAAATGGCCGGTTAAACCGGTTTTACCGTCTGCTGAAAGGCATGTATTCGAATACCCGTAAACAACTTCATTAAATAACTAATTGGCTAACACATTGATTAATATTAAACATTGTGCATTGCTTATAGACTGACTGGAGCGAGATGACAGCATTCATGGAGTCGGGGATTGAAGCTGGTTGGCTCAAACCTGTGGTGTCCAAAGAGTATCCGCTAGCCAAAACCAGTCAGGCGATCAAAGACATGCAGGAGAAGACAGGAACTCTGGGAAATATCACCCTCACTGTTTGACTTTGAGCCACATCAGTACGAATGCTTACGGAATCAGCACAAAACGTCTCTTATCAAAAGACCTTTGAAATTTTTGAAATTTTTTTTAAAAATATCTTTTTAATCCAACTTTTGAACACATATTTTTGTGTAACATTTATTTCTACAGAACCGTTTGAACACATTTTGAAATATCTACCCTTCAGGTGACGTATAAGCAATACTTTTTAAGAATGTGTTTATTCAGTGTCTTAGATTAACCCTTTTGACCCCAAAGTCGCGTTTTGAAGGTGTTACTTAGCGGTTCTGTACCAGATGTAGTGATGGATCGACCATGATAATTAAAGGGTAGTGCCAGATGAACTTGGCGCCTCCATGATAATTAAAGGGTAGTGGCAGATGAGATTGGCGCCTTCAGACCCCAAGCTCATCTGGCACTACCCTTTAATTATCATGGTCAACACATCTCCTGTTCTGAGGCATTAGGGCTAGCTGTCTAGCTATATGTGAGCGTCTTTACTCGTGATTGATATCTGACGCCAATGCAAATTCTACTGTTTTATTGATGTACAAATAATAATGGAACGCATGACAATAAATGTACCTTATCTCTATCTTATTTGTGTCTTATCTTTGTCTCATCATTGTTTTATCTTTAACAGGAGATGGATCGGTTTTGAGAGTTCCACGGTAGAGCCAGATTAGCTTGGAGCCTGGCAAGGCACCGAGCTCACCTGACACTACCCTTGAGCTGTCGGCCCATCCTTAACTCATTCACTCCGACGGCCGTATTTCCCACATTTTTGAGGCGTCATCTAATGACTATGCACCAGCTGCAGGAGATGGATCGACCATGATAATTCCAAGGGCAGTGCCAGATTAACTTGGCGCCCTGTTATCATGGTCGACCCATCTCCAGCTGTACGGCGTCAGGGCTGAATGGGTTAATCCCTTTTGCATGCAGTCATCGGTACTGTTTATATAGTACCGTTAGCTGCATGCAGAAGGGAGTTTAATCGAGAGACGAGCGAACGTAAGATTCGAAAAATAATAATGAAGAGAAAAACATAATTGTTTGCTGCACTGTTCAGTGTTCAGTCGCACAGTTAGCTGCGAAATATTACACAGACGCCGAGTCTGCGACAACACGTTACCTTGGACACATGTTGCATACTAGCATAATTATATAATGACAAGCAAAAGATATATACCGACGAGCAAAAGAAATGCGATATTTTTGGAATCATCGGAAACACTAAAGTGTTTCCGATGATTCCAAAAAGTCGCATTTCTTTTGCTCGTCAGTATATTAGTACGTGCACTAGTGCAGTAGGACTCGTTCTGTATACACAAGGTCGTCCCAAATCATGGACGACTAGGTGACTGCCAAGCGTGTGAAATGGAAAGAAAAAGGCCCGACAAAGAAACACGATTAGAAAGGATAAGTGCAGCACAATTGCAAATTGTGCTATACTTTTCCTTTCTAAGCGTGCTTCTCCCTTGATGGGATTTATTTACAAAGCTGTCTCAGTAAGAACAGTTGTGTGTCCTTGTAAGGCACATGTACGTACGGCGTGTTCGTAAAACTTGTGAGTAGCTTTGCCTGACTCAGTAAAGAGGCACTAATGAATGAAAGGCTAGGCACTAGCAAATCCACGCAACTCAGTGCCGCTTCACATCTGTACACTGCGGCATGCCCGTTGTTTCTGCCTTGACTGAAGACAAAAGACAGTCTTTTTTTTTTTTTTTTTTTTTAATGAAACGTCCTGCACTTTATGCTAAGCGTTTTTCGTGGACTGGCTATTAGGTGCCATAAGGAAGGGGCGGGAGATCTAGCTGCTTGTCCAGCGCTGAGTAATGTCCTTTAGTCCTTTGACTATGGGTAGCGCCGCTTTTTGTCGAGGTGATTTCTACAGCAATCACCTCGACAAAAAGTGCTACCGACAGCCAAAAGGTTAGTATGTATACGTCTACCAGGGCTTGGCTCCCCTCGGTTTGGTCTGTGAGTAATGAAAACTTTCACTAGCAAAAATGGACTTTCAAAATTTTCCGGCCTTCCACACTAACCAAAGATATAGTTTCTCATGATACCCTACGGCAGCAGGGACTCATGAGAATCCATGCATCTTGCATAATGAAGGCAGCAAACAGGGCCGGAACTGCCACACAAGCAAAGTACTTTCTGCGTCAACGTTATTCTCTTAACTTTGTATTATTGGCGAGAGAGTCATGGCAATAAATACATCATTGTACCGGTGTAGGCAAAGGACGGCAAGTCCATTTTTGTGAAAAGCGATTAAAAAAAAAATTGTAGTACAATGAAAAGCTCGCTTTTCACGAAAATAGACGGTTACTGTCTTTCACCTTTATAGGGCAGACATGTACGAGCCAGCAAAACATTGAAGCAATTACAGTTGGCCCTTGGTTGGACCCATCTTCAGGTCGACACGTTTTCCCTTCCAGACTTCACTTCAGAGAGCACCGCTCTTAATAAGACTTTTCTTTTCTTGTGAATGCGATTATTCAGAATTTCCTCTACTTCAACGTGGCACTAGGACGGCTGACCTTTGACAGTTCAGTTCGCGGTCACAGGCTTGTCAGCAGGTGTTTTCTTATCAGGCTGACACATGCTTCGGTGCAGGTTTGACCACTAAGGTATACAACACGGACTCGCCTATTTTTCAGAAGACGCTTGACCTCCGTGAACAAACGCCGTCCCTCTGCAAGAAACATAGATCCTTATGAACGTGGGCTCTTGACGATCTATGCTTCTTGCTTCAAGCAAGTTGGATGTATGTTACTCTGTTAAAGGGGGCTCTGTGGTGTTAGGAATGCGGCCCTGACCGAGTTATCTATTGTAAACAAGCTATTCTGGCACCACCCTTGAACTAGCATGATTGATCTATCTCCTGTTGTATTGCATTTCAGGACTCGAAGGGTCAGGAATCTCCACGAATCATTTCGCTGAGTCTGAGGGAACAATGAATCTTTATTTTCCAAGGATAAAAAGAATTAGGTCTGAAGGCCTTTCTTATATCTTGTCCTTGCTAAACTACTCTCTCTCTCTCTCTCTCTCTCTCTCTCTCTCTCTCTCTCTCTCTCTCTCTCTCTCTCTCACACACACACACACACACACACACACACACACACACACAACACACAACACTCACGCGGCCGCACTCACTGACACACCATAAGCGGCGCCCAACGAGTGGTCTAGACCCTCATGGGCCCCCTTCAATTGCTGAAACCACTTTAAATCCATGTGCCATTGACGAGGGTATTTGACGCCGAGCTGACAATGATTAAAAAAAACCCACATAATTTGCGTCCAGTGGCAATGAAGGTGTTCATGATGATGATAATGATGATGATGATTACTTTGATAATGAATAAACTTGACTGTACTGGTTTGTGACTTTGGACCTTAGGCCTCCACTTATCAAGGTCCAAAAATACTAGCACACACATCTCCTCCCCTACATAGCCCTTTGAGTTGTCGGTTGCAGTTTTTGTTTCGATGACTCAGAATCATCACGACAAAAAACCCGCTACCGACAGCCAAAGGGTTAACCCCCTTACACCTTCAGGCGTCAGTACAGTTTACAGTGAGTTTACAGCGACGCCTGCATGCAGTAACAAAGGGTTAATTAACTCATTCTGTACCCCATCACCGAAATCAAAATTCTGCCGTTGTCCTCTGAAGACTGCATTGCAGTGCAGGACACAGATCGACCATGATAGTTCAAGGGTGATGCCAGAATAGCTTGGCGCCCTTAGGCGCCAAGCTATTCTGGCATCACCCTTGAACTATCATGGTCGATCCTTATCTTGCTGTGGTGTGTCTGGGGTAGAATGAGTTAAGCACACTTGTGACCGGAACAAATCATTTAGTCTCAACTGTTGTAGAGGCACGCACCGGGCTGAAAGCCTGCTTGGCAAACAATTAGAGGCTCATGCACAACGCTTGACACTTTCATCAATGTGTAAAGGTTCTCCGGCCGACGACAGCCGCAGTTGGCCCGCACACGTCTGTGCGCGGGCCATCTTCGGCCGCCGTCGTCACGAGGACCTTTTGCTTGTTTAGCGGGGTCACTGCCAGGAGTCACGAGGATTCCACGTGACTCGCTTGCTGGCCAGATTTTATATCCACGTTATATGAACGGCTACTGGGCAATGAATTTGGGATGATTTCAGATCAATTACCCTGTGGCCTCTTGCAGTGAACGTTATGAACATGTTGTTTAAAACATAACATTCGAAATCTAAACTTTTAACAAAAATCCGACGTCAGTAAAGTAGACTGACATTTTTTATTTGTAAACGCCGGGAGGTGGTTTCCCGTCAACTCTTACTAGGTTGGTTTTTGTCCTGTCAACAACGCCAAACCCGGCTATGATTCTAAGGCATATAGGCTCTAAGAACTTTTAGTTTCTGATGAAAGCGATAAAAAAAAAAAAAAACAACTGCTTATCTACAGTCTAATGTTTCGGGTAACTAACTTCTTTGCTACGGTAAAGCAACATCTATACACGAGATAACATAAATGTTTTGTAAGGAAGTTTGAACAACCGATTACATAGACTTACTTATATAATAATGTTCGAAAAAAAATATTTTCCAACAAATTCCGCATCCGGATACGCGGCACAACGCCGCGTATCCACACACGACAGGTCAGTCGCGAATGTGTTAACCCATTCAGCTCCGACACACCACAGCAAGACATAGATCGAGGGTGATATTTCAAGGGTGGTGCCAGAATAGTTTGGCGCCCATAGGCGCCAAGCTATTCTGGCACCACCCTTGAACTATCATGCTCGATCTGTCTCTAGAATTATAATACAGTCCTTCTGAGAGCAACTTCAACATTTGGGGATTTCGGTCCTGGGGCAGAATGTGTTGATGCTATAGAATCAAGAACAAAGAAAGACTATCCGTGCAACCGCAAACCAGCGGGATAATTATGAGGTTGGGAGAGGCGATGGATCGATCATAAATATTTTAAACGTATTGCCTGATTAGTTTGACACCTTAAACTATCGATACACCTTTTACTGTAAAGTCTGGACAATACTAACTGGCTGCGTCTTATGATGTATTCCAATCACAAGTGGATAGATAAATGCATTACGTACTTTGTTATTTTACTTACTTATTCACCGACATGAACAGAATAATTATGTGTATCCAATGGCAACCAGTGACGTCATATTGTATAACGGTTGTTTATTCAATTCTACACCTTGGCCTGTCAGCACAGGCCATGTAAATATTATTTACCTGAATGTGTGTGTTCTTTTAACCTATTACATTCTGATGCTTTAAAAAAATATGTGCTTATTGCCATATGAATGATTACAGGAATCAGGAATTTATTTAACGTCTTTTCACACATTGGTGATATTAGACAACAAAAAATAAAAAAAATAAAAAGGAAAAAAAAAAAAAAAGATATCAACAACCAAACACACAACTTGCTTGTGAGTATCAAAGAATAGCAATAATTAACATCCAACCACACACACAAATTACTTATTATACTAGTTTACCCACCGGACTATGAATTATTATATGAACTATTGAAATTGCAATATTTCTATGTAAGATGTCATACAAATTGTCTGCTAAGTGATCAACTGTTATGTTATTTTTTTTCAACAGATTCAGTATAATAGGACATTCACATATTATATGTTTAACAGAGATGGGGCTTAAGCACTCGCATTTGATGTCTTTTGCGAATTTTGTTTTCCAAGAATTTAGTCTTAACTTGTATATCAACGAAGCTGTTTTCCTTGAACAAGGAGGAACATGATAAGCATATTTCGTATCATCTTTGTGAAAAAAACGGTTTAGCACAGAGTACATTTCGTGTAGAGATAATTGCATATTATTACAAACTGCTGAGTTTTCTCTATTTATAGCTCCTTTTTTGGCTTGTCTGTCACAAATTTCATTCCAATAAATTCCGCAGTGTGACGGTATCCAAAGAAAATCGATCCCTATTCCTCTGGACATAATACAGCTCATAATATGTTTTATGTCATACACTAGGTCTTTTCTAGTATTACAATCCCAGCTTTTTAGACTATATAGGACAGATTTAGAATCGACACAGATCAAAATGTTAAATATATCATAAGGTAGAAGTTGAATAAAATTTAGTGCCATGAGAATCGCATACAGTTCAGACGTAAATATAGAAAATCCTTTACCAAGATAAAAAGATTTCTTCACTTTGAGATCAGGAATAACAAAGCCTGCACCACAGTCTGAAGAATCTAAGACAGACCCATCTGTGAAAATTTTCAAATGTTTAAAATATGTTGTCTGTAATTTTTCTTTCACTAAATTTGCTAAAACGTTCACATCCTCATCTTTTTTCAAATCTGTGTAATCTATATCGAAAGTAGCATTAATATGTTCCCAGGGAGGTATAGTAGGTGTTACTGGTAAAACGGGAATAGACTTGATATCTATATTGCAGTTTTCTATAGCATCTTTGACATAGTTACGTATAGGTAAAAGATACGGGATGGTTTGCGCTCTCTTCGGGAAATCCACATCTGCATCTAAAAATATGTCTTCACGTACTGAATTTTTGACGGACAGGCTTCGGACAATGTATTTTGCAGTTGCTAATTTACGTTGGTCAGATAAAGACAGAACACCTGCTTCTTTGTAGGTTTTTACAGTATTAGTATGAACCGGCACTCCAAGGGCTAATTTAACTGCTTTACTATCAATGCTTTGCAGCTTCTGTAGAAGTGTAGCTGGGGCAGAAAAGTAGACTTCCTGTCCATAGATAAGTGTTGATCGAACTAAAGATGTACCAAGGTGTAAAACAGTTTTAATGTCCTGACTCCATGGTTGTGAGTTTATAATTTTTAACAAGTTAAGTCTTTTTCTTGCCTTATTTAATATGGGTTCAATATGAATTCTCCATGATAATTTTGATGTAAAACGTACGCCTAAAAACTTTACACTCTGTTGGTAGTTTAAAGGCGTCCCGTTTAGGGATAAGTTAGGTAATGTTTTAGCACTTTCCCCATTATTGAAAAGCATTAGACATGTTTTTTCCCCAGATAGTTCTAGACCATTTTCTTTCATATAGTTTGATAATTTGTCCAATTCAATCTGATAAACTTTTTGAACGTAATCTACGATTCTTTTTGGGGTACGTTTTCTGATATTAGTGTTTATCCATATAGCAATATCATCTGCATATTGTACCACAGTTGTGTCCTGTGAGAGAGATTGTGGGAGGTCGTAAATTAACACAGTGAATAAAAAGGGTGAAATTATTGATCCCTGCGGAATACCCATATCTATTTTCTTAAAGGTTGAATAACTTTTACCAACTTTGGTGCAGACAAATCTTTCAGACAAAAAGCTTTTAATGTACTCATACATAAACCCGGTTATGCCAATCTGTTTTATTTTGTATAATAATCTAGCATGCCAAACACTATCATAAGCCTTTTTTACGTCGAAAAAGGTTGCTAGTATACTTTTTCTTTTAGAAAATTGTTTTTTAATGTTATTTGTGAGTTTAACTAAATGGTCTGTCGTACATCGACCTTTCCGAAAACCAGCTTGATGAACTGGAATTATATCCTGTTTTTCACAGTAATGAAATAACCGATTTAAAAGAATCTTTTCCATTACTTTGCAAGCTTGTGATGTTAGTGCAATAGGTCTATAACTACTAATCAATGTACGTGTTTTACCCGATTTGAGTACTGGAACTACTACTGACTGCTTCCAGATAGTAGGAAGAGATCCATTAAACCAACATTTTTGGTAAAATGTATGTAGTAGTTTTTTCCACGACTCAGGTAAATGATAAAGTAGTTGGTAAGAAATCCCATCTATACCCACTGCACTAGAGGTATTTGCAAACGACTGTAAAACATCTAGGAATTCATTATATTGAATTGGAGCATTGATATACTGAGAATGAGTAGAAACTGGATCTTGATAATCTGCTTTGACTTCTTCTTGGTTTCTGTGGTTTATGTTTGATAAACTGAGACTTGATGTGAGACTATTTTCTGCAAACATATTAACAAAGGCCTCCGCTTTATCTACTGCACTAGGAAATGTGTTGCCTTCTACTGCGATTGGATACACTTGTAATTTGTATCCATTTTGTAATTCTGATATTTTTCTCCAAACCTTATATGTATCTTTTGATTCAGACACTTCATTTTTACAGAACTCAGCCCAGTGAATCTTTTTGGCTCTCGCCACTATGAATGATTACAGATTAGGAAATAGATCAACCATTTTTGTTCAAGGGTGGCGCAGAATAGCTTGGCGCCTCAGGCGCCAAGCCATACTGGCACCACCCTTGAACTGTCATAGTCAAATTTATCTCTTGCAATAGAGTATCATGTTCTCTCTCTTGGCTGGACTTCGCGAACGAAGATTTTATAGGAGTTGCCCACGACGTCTGCAGGCTTGTTCGTGGCTGCGGAGGCCAATCCGGGACAGGCAGGTTCGACCGCAGTGGCTGCAGGGGAAGGTATGGCCAGAGTTCTGAGTTGCGGCATCTCTGTTCTTTCTCCTGAGCCGCTTGTCCTTAAGGCTAGCTCTGCGAGAGTCCTCAAAGGAGACAGCTGCCTTGTAAATAGTGGAGCGCCAGGTGTCACGGTCCACAGCAAGCGAAGACCACTGGCGGTGGTCGATTTGGCAGGCATTAAGTGACTTCTTGAGACAGTCTTTGTATCTCTTCTTTGGTGCCCCTCTGTCACGGTGTCCAGTAGCAAGCTCGCCGAACAGGGTGATCTGTGGTAGGCGATGATCCTCCATCCTGGAGACATGCCCCGCCCAGCGGAGCTGTGTCCGCAGCAGCAAAGCCTCGATGCTCACGGTTTCAGCCTGTTCAAGGACCTCGACATTGGTGACATAGTCACTCCAGTGAATGCCCAGGATGGTACGCAGGCAGCGCTGGTGGAAGCGTTCGAGGAGTCGTAGTTGGCTGCGGTAGAGGGCCCAGGACTCGGAACCATACAGCAGGGTGGTGAGGACCACAGCTCTGTACACGCTGATCTTGGTGCCTGTTTTCAGCTGTTGATTGTGCCACACCCGCTTGAAAAGTCGCCCGAAAGCGCTGTTCGCTTTTGCCAGCCTGCTGTCAAGCTCCTTGTCCAGCTTGGCGTCCGACGTGATAATGCAGCCAAGGTAAGTAAACTGGTGCACTGACTTTAGTTCAGACTCGCCGATGGTGATGTGAGGAGGGCGATACACTGTCGATACACTACAGTATCATGTTAAAAAGGGTTAAAACGAAATGCTTACTACAAACATCTTGATCTTAACGAAGCGAGGTAAAACAAAATCAAAACAGATCCGGGATTAGGTGATAGTTCGTGTTTTCTCATTTACAATAATACTGCACAACTAAGGGCTAGCTTAACCCTTTGGCTGTCGGTAGCGTGTTTGGTCGAGGTGATTCCTGGAGGAATCACTTCGACCGAACACTCTATCGACAGCCAATGAGTTAACCTATCTTTATTGACGAAGTTTGAATGTCGTAACATCTAGTGGTTCAAAAGGAGTAATAACACGAGTGCAAGAAAAGCGTGATGGTTGCATCATATTGACTGAGCGCGGATCTTTGATTTGGGACCTTACTGCTCTAGGCCTTAAAGCCATAAATCACAGACTTACACTGTGTGCTATTAGGATAGGCATGTCGAGCGTTCATGCCTCATCACTGACTTAAAAGCACAACAATCGACAGTCGACTGTCCGTTAGTGCGCAGCACTGGCCCCGGCAGCGCTGTGCTTCCTACATGCTGACGGTTGGTCACGCAGGCATCAACTGAATGTCGCGCTAATTGATTAATTCGTTCGGGGTTTAACGTCCACGTGATAATGGTCGGCTTGAAGGTGCAGCTACTAATGGAGGGCAGAGACAGCTAATGCCTTTGGAGTACTACGAACACTGATCAATTCAGGCGAAACTCATTGTCAGCCAGTGGACAAAGGCCATCAGGCCGACGTCAGCCGCCGACGTCGGCCTCAGTGATGGCCTTCTGCGCACTTGGGCATCGTGCCACTTTCATTTACCGGGACTTTCCAACGGGCATGCTAAGCCGGCGATCTGTTTGAGTACGTAGATTATGCCCGAACGCATTCCCCCCCCCCCCCCCCCCCCCTCCCCCCACGAGTACTGCGGGAGTGTGGTATAGCGTTGCCGGTACTTGATGCAGGGTGCTTTTGAATCAGTTCAACTAAGGCACTCGAGAATTTGTCAGTACTCCGGCGTTGACAGTGACAGGCTGCCCTGCTTCCAAGAGTGGGCTGATCTGTGAATGTAGACCTTATGGCTGTCAGCCGTAAAGCCTACAATGACAGACCTGCACTCACACATAGGCTCTGTTATGAGTGGGTTATGAAAGTTGAACGCTTGGCACAGCGACCTTTGGAAGAGTCATGCCGCAACCAATGTTGTAATGTACACACCACTAGTGTCCCTCCCAACTGAAATTGGCAGGCATAGATCCTCATGAGCCGATGTAGCGGAGGTGGCTCATGAGAATCTGCAATGCATTTCGAATGCTAAAAACAAACGAAATCAGTGGGTGTGTATAACTGGTGCCAAACATCGCACACCAACAACACGTTCTTTAAGCCTGTTTGTTCTGGCTTGGCCGTATACACAAGGTTTTATGACACAGGTCTAGATTTTGTTACGTCACTTCATTCCCTTAGTGTATTTCGAGCACATTTTTGCTTGCAATAAGCTAGGCACTGCTCTCATCAGCGGACCCACCTAACCACACTGGTGATGGACACCGAACTTTTCTTTTTGTTGTGACTGTTCTGTGGATTTCTATTTTTTGTTGGTGTCACTTTTTGTTTTTCGGTTCATTGCGTTGTTTGGGGGGGGGGGGGGGGTTGCAGGTCGCACTCTTCCGTTGTTTTTTGTTTTGCGGCATGTTTCACCGTGTTGGGTTATCAGTTAATTTGTTTCATTGCGTGTTGGTTTGTTTGCAATGGTGCAGCGCTCACTGTGATGCTGGGCGTTTAGACTGGTTCTCGCGCGTGGCAGTTTTTTGGTCGTGCGGTCCCCTGTGACTGTGGGTCATCAGTGGCCATTGTTGCTGGCGTTTGTTGCGTCTTGACAGACTCTTTTGGCTGTTTCCGATGTTACGGATTCTGGCCTGGGATTTTTGTTTTCCCTAGTGTTTTCGGAGTGCGAGCTCTAGCGCGTCGTTCGTTATTTCTTTTCCGTGTTGTTTCTTAGGTCGGCTTGTTTGCCTTCGCGCGTTAGTTGTGCGCTGAAATGCTTCTCGTGCGCAGCGGGTTGCCACTTTATACCCGTTGCTGGGCCTAGTCTGGGACACTGGCGCGATTGGGTTGGTTACCGCTACTTATCCGCGCCCCGCATGGTCGGGGCCGGCTCAGCCCACCCCGGGCCCCGCACACGCAACTCCGCCGAGACAGTGCACATCACTGCCCCTGAGGCCATGCACCCGGGTCTCTGCAAAGGGAGGCATAGATGTCCAAGTGTCCCTGCAGAAAACAGAAACAAGGGCACACTCCACATGCATATGTTGGTCATTTGGTATCTGTGTGACCAGTCCCAGAGTGTTCACAGATTTACGGGTTTGAGTTAGAATGTGACGGCGGGCCCGGCTATTGAGTCACTTCCAAGGCTGTACCCTCCTTGTAATGTTGCATAATGTTTGGTCATCGGTCTTTGGGTAGCTGAGCGGCCCCCGCGCCAACTGTTAGCATGTACACGTTGCAAGTTCAAAGCTGGGCTTGAGATAGTGCATACGTGTGCGTGCGCGTCCTCATTTTCAGCACCCGTTATTGTACCTGTTTTTTCCCTTCTCGTTCAGAAGTGATGTCCAGGCTTGTTTTGCCCTTGTGTTCAGTTTTCTTGTTTGTCACGTTTCCTTGTGACTGTTTTTCGGCTTAGTTTCAGTGGTTGCCCCCGCTTGCTTGACGTGTTCTGTCAGTGGCATTTTAGTCGGCCGCGCGTCGTTTTTTTGTTTGGTGATTCATTTCGGGCCCGGGTATCCGCATTTGTTCTATGCGTTAGGTAATTTGGATTCCCAAATTTTGTTGCGACTTTTGTGCGTTGTTATTGGTGGGGAGGTACACGTTGTATTACCGTCCGTTCGTGACTGTGTAGTTTCCTTCCTTGTTTTTTCCACCCGCGCGGTGGGTTCTGTCCATTTCGCTTTCGATTCATTGCGTTATTTCATTAAGGTTCTTTTCATTAGCCTCCTGTTCCGAGTGAGTTTATATAAAATGGTGCCAAACATCGCACACCAACGACACGTTCTTTTAGCCTGTTTGTTGTGTGCGTTCGGCGTTTTTGTTCGGTGACTCATAGAGCAGGAGAGTTAGATTCCATTCCCCCAATGTCCTGTGTTAGTGGGTTCTTTTTAACCCTATTTCATGTTTGGCAGTGCTCTTGGGAGTTTTTATTTTTTATTAAACTTGTTTTTTTTCCCGAGCGTGTCGTTGTTCTTTTTCCCAGTTGTGTCGGTTGTAGTTGGTTCGTTGGGATTTGGTTCATTGCGTGTGTTTGTTACCTCATTGCCTTGAGATTTTTTCTACGCGTTAGGTAATTTGGATTCCCAATTTTTTTTTGCGACTTTTGTGCGGTGTTATTGGTGGGGAGGTACACGTTGTGTTAAGTCCGTTCGTGACTGTGTAGTTTCCTTCCTTGTTTTTCCACCCGCGCGTTAGGTTCTATCCATTTCGCTTTCGATTCATTGCGTTATTTCATTAAGGTTCTTTTCATGAGTCTCCTGTTCCGAGTGTGTTTCTAGGCCAGTTTTTGGCGAGTTGGTCCGGTTTGGTTCATTGCGTGTTTGTCATCTCATTACTTTGAGATAGTTTTAAATCCTTGCGTCTTTTTATTGGCCGATCGCATTTTCTCCCCTAGCCGCTTGAGCGTCTTGTTTGTTAGTGTCCTGGCCGCCTCTTTGTGAACTACGTTTAGTTCGTTGGTCCAGTTTACGATTTTCTGTTTCGTAGGTGCGAGCAGGGTGGCCAAGGATGAGTTTGTTTAACTCTTTTATCTTGTTCTGCAGACAAGTTTGATCTTGTTCAGATCTTTTACGGTCCCCGTTGAAGCTGGCCCTCGACTTGAAGGTTATTTCAAATGCAGCTGCTGGGCGCCCGAACGTTCGTTCGTATTCCAGTCCGCTGTGGACTGTGACCCAGCTGAGGCGGTTCTGGTACTTGGGGCGTAGGTGGTTCCGGAACCCGATATTTGGGTCTGGTGTGAATCATTTCACGAATCTGGTTAGGAGTGTTTTTTCCTTTTTTCCTTTGCTATGGCTTTGTTGTACCTTCGTATTGTTTCTTCGGGCGGTTTGTTTGCCGTTGTTCAGCGCTGATATGGCCTGTGGGCGGCAGCGGTTATGTCAGCCCCGTTGTGTAATCGCTCGTCGGTCGGCGTGCATGAGTCATGTTTGCGCACGCCCAGTTCCAATTCTGGTGTCTGCCGTTGTTGTACAGCTCTTTGTCGGGGGGTATCTTTGGCTTTTTCCGATGTTACGGATTCTGGCCTGGGATTTTTGTCTTCCCTAGTGTTTTCTGAGTATGAGCTCTAGTGCGTCGTTCGTTATTTCTTTTCCGTGTTGTTTCTTAGGTCGGCTTGTTTGCCTTAGCGCCTTAGTTGTGCGCTGAAAAGTTTCTCGTTCGTAGCGGGTTGCCACTTGCTGGGCCCAGTCTAGGACACTGGCGCGATTTAGTTGGTTGCCGTCACTTTTTCCGCGTCCCGTGCGACCTGGGCCGTGGGCATCGCGTGGCCAGGGCCGGCCCCGCCCAAACCGGGCCCTGCACGCGCATCCCTGCAGAGACAACTGAATAAACATTAATGCATATGTGGCCCTGCAGAGACAAGAAGCATGGATGAAGTGGCCTCTTGCTCATGCATTCCTGCGCGCTGCAGAGAAAGAAAGAGACGCATACATGCCCAAGGGTCAAAAACCTGGATGCACAAGGGTACCTGCGGAAGGAGGCATGGATGTTAACGTGTCCTAGCCGACCAATGAGAACAAACTCATGCACATGAAAAAAGGGGACATGCACATGCACAAGGGGCATAGACGTATATGTTGGTCATCTGGTATCGTTATTGGCTTAGTTTCAGTAGTTGTCAGTGGCATTTTGGTCGGCCGCGCGTCGTTTTTTGTTTGGTGTGTCTGACTCATTGCTTATGCATGATTAATTTCGGGGCCGGGTATTCGCATTTGTTCTATGCGTTAGGTAATTTGGATTCCCAGATTTTGTTGCGACTTTTGTGCGTTGTTATTGGTGGGGAGGTACACGTTGTATTAAGTCCGTTCGTGACTGTGTAGTTTCCTTTCTTCTTGTTTTTTCACCCGCGCGGTAGGTTCTGCCCCTTTTGCTTTCGATTCATGGCGTTATTTCCTTAAGGTTCTTTTCATGAGTTTCCTGTTCCGAGTGTGTTTCTAGGCCAGTTTTTGGCGAGTTGTTCCGTCCAGGCCTCAATGGTTTGCCTGTCAGTTTTGGGTCTTGAAACTGGGCGTCGTTTGTCTGGTGAGCTTGAGTTAGTCTCATATCACGCCTTGGTCCACGCGCTCTCAGTTTCTTGGCGTGTGCCGTTATCGTGGGCCCCGCGCCGTTATGCGCGTTTGTTTCGGGCGGTGTAATCAACGGTCCTTCGGGTTGTTGGTTCGAGCCCTGTTGTGTTCGCCTTCACTCGTTACCGGAGTGTCCCGTGTTCCAGAATGTTGCGTTTGCAGTTTGTTCATTGCTCCTAGCGCGCTTAGGTTACCCTTTGGCCTTGGCGTTGCGTGTCCAGTTTTGGAGTTTAGCGCGGTAGCTGTGGGTTTAGCGTGGTTCGGTGCGCTAACTTTCACGGGTAATTGACCTGTGGCTGCCATGTGCTGTCAGTGGCATTTTAGTCGGCCTCGTGTAGTTTGTGTTTGGTTTGTGTGAATCATTGCTGATGCATGATTCATTTCGGGCCCGGTTATTCGCATTTGTTCTATGCGTTAGGTAATTTGGATTCCCAAATTTTTTCCTGCGACTTTTGTGCGTTGTTATTGGTGGGGAGGTACACGTGGCGTTAAGTCCGTTCGTGACTGTGTAGTTTTCTTCCTTGTTTTTTTCCCACCCGCGCGGTAGGTTCTGTCCATTTCGCTTTCGATTCATTGCGTTCTTTTCATGAGTCTCCTGTTCTGAGCGTTTTCTAGGCCAGTTTTTGGCGGGTTTGTTGCGTGTGTTTGTCATCTCATTACTTTGAGATAGTTTTAATTCCTTGAGTCTTTTTATTGGCCGTCCGCATTTTCTCTTCTAGCTGCTTGAGCGCCTCGTTTGTTGGTCTCCTGGCCGCCTCTTTGTGAACTACGTTTAGTTCGTTGGTCCGGTTTACGATTTTCTGTTTCGTAAGTGCGAGCAGGGTGGCCAAGGATGAGTTTGTTTAACTCTTTTATCTTGTTCTGCAGACAAGTTTTGGTCTTGTTCAGATCTTTTACGGTCCCCGTTGAAGTTGGCCCTCGACTTGAAGGTTATTTCGATTGCAG
>BTPG01000006.1:127567602-127598597 GCA_036245525.1 Semisulcospira habei
GGTACAAGGATGCATCAGTTACGTAGTGACAGTATACTGTATAGAGATAAATCAGTGGTTTTGTTTACCATAGCCTCCCATACTATGGATTCTACCAGCAGCACTGTAATCTTGTCAAGTCCACCCAGGAAATTGCCTGTAAAAGACAGCCAACAACCAGTTCCTTTCATCTACAAGAGACAGATTCTCATGAGCCCCTGTGGCCGCAGGGACTCATCAGAATCTGTGCCTCTTGCTGGTAGAAAAATGGCACATTAAAACCACAGATTGAGGGTGTGATTGTGATTGTTCCAGTTGCTTTTTGGACATTTTGAGTTTGACTGTTACATTCAGTGCAAAATATCCTTTTAGGTGTGCATATTAGTCACAAGTGGACAGCTGTCTAATAAAAATCTTAATCTGTATGATCATTTCTTGTAATTTCAAGAATGCAGATCAGCTTTGTATTTTTAAAAACACTATGCATTTTCTTCATCTCTTTAGATGTTTATCTGGACTGATAATGTTATGTGTGCTTTTGAAATTATGATCATTCCAATGCAAAAGACAATTTCTGCATGAAATCATTTAAATAATGATCCCTCAGGATTTTTTAAATTCATTATTTCTGAAGACCTTTACTGTGACACTGTTTGAATGATTTGAGACTCTTTTAATACATGCAATAAGGGATGTGCATTGCACCACTAAATTTGCTTCCTAGGTAATGAGCTATATGTAATATTTTACGTTTAACTCATTGTGCCTGAGGTATGAAATGCCCACAATTTGGAGTTACCCTCTGAGGACTGTACTACAATTTAGGAGTCAGATCAACCATGATAGTTTAAGGGTGGTGGCAGAATAGCTTGGCGCCTATGGGTGCCAAGCTATTCTGCCACCACCCTTGAACTATCATGGTTGAACCATATCTTGCTGTGGTTTGTCATAGGCTGAGTTACTTTTGCAAAGGTTCGATTTATTTTTTAATTCCAGGAAATGTCGAGATTTTTGTGGTTTAGGGGTAGTTAAAAGTAGAGTAGAATGTTTCCTTAGAGTTAGATATGTACGTTGGTGTAGTCTGTGATTTTGAAACGTATGGCTTTAACCAGTTGGCTTTTGGTAGCGGTTTTTGTTGCAATGATTCCTGCAGAAATCATAGTGACAAAAAAATGCTCTTGACAGCCAGAGGGTCAAGCCATGAGGTCCTGAATCACAAACTAGCTCGGATATAACAAGAGCTTTTGGTTTTGTAGTCTGTCAATGTCATATCATCCTTCATAGGCAAATTCTTTGGCTGTTGGCAGCTTTTTATTTCCCACGATGATTCCTGCAGGAATCATTGCAATATATATATATATATATATATATATATATATATATATATATATATATATATATATATATATATATATATATATATATATATACTACTGACAATCCAAATTTTGCTGAGCTTTTTGTGTATTTATGCTTTTGACAAGAAAAGACAGAAACTACAGGTTTCATTTTTTTAATTGTTTTTTTCTGATGGTAGTTTAAGTTTAACCCCTAGACTGCGACTGTGCTACTGGTCAGAAAAGATGTCTTCGCCGAACGGTATCATCAGTAGCAGTCAGGACGTTAAGAACAATTTCTGTCATGTCAGTGCCGGGTGCTTTTGTAGATTATCCTGCCAACAGCTTTGTTCTGCACTGTTCTTTTCCTGATGTATTTCCTCAGTGTGTTACATGTAGTTGTTTGGTTTTGTTGTAGGTTTGAGCTTGTACTGATTTTTCAGCATTGCTTGTGTTGTACAGTAAAACTGGTTTTGAGCAACCTCTTTTTCCACAAAACAGGGGCATACAAAGACAGAAGTCTTGAATGGCAAAAGTGTCGCCTGTCAATAAAGACCATCATCTATCATTAAAGACCATCATTTAGGTGGCTACAGCCTTCGAAACGATGGTCTCCAAGGACAGGCGATCCGTTGTAAAGGTGGTTGAGCCGAACAGGGTCTAGTTGCATGAGTGAACTTTGTCCTGCACCAGGTACTAAGCAAGGTGCTCTGCTATACCGGAGCACCTTGCTTTGTGGCTGGTGCAGGACTAAGTTCATCTTGCCTGGTGGCTGGTGCAAGGCTAAGCTCGCTCATTCAGCTAGCCTCAGATTAAGGTGTTCGTTTTTTTAATTCTGTGAGGCACCGAGTCAAAGTGCTAAACAAAAACAACAGTGATTATAACATGACAGAAATTTGTCATGCTGTGCTAGTCTTTGATGTTAGACCATATGGCTTAGAGCAGCTAGGTCCAAAATCACAGATGTCACATTGCATTTTTAGAAAGAAAAAAAAAATATAACTCTAAATATTGTTATGCGTTGCTTGCAAGTTTCACTAAAGTCAGCCCTTCTGTCTCATAGTGGTACTTACTGTGATTGTGCACAGCCTTAATGTTTGTGTTGAATTGTAAGCAAATGTGATGAATTGCAAATTCTAAGCAAATGTAGTGAATTGGAGTAACTATGAGGACATCTTTTCGTAGGCATACAATTATCTTTCCTGTCCTTTACAAGGGGTTGCTTTTTAGAAACGGCATCAAATACTTATGGTTACTTGCACAAAGCACTTGTAGTTTAAATTATGTATGGTTATTTTATTTGTAACATTTATAACCGATGCTACTTAATAGCCACTCATCCAGCCATGTCCATCTGCAAGTGGCATAGATTCTCATGAGCCCCTGCAGGTGGAGGGGCTCATGAGAAAACATGCCTCTGGCTCACCTGGACAGGCGGCAGTTGACCACATCTAGGATGTTATTTAGGGTTTATTTGGTCATCATTTTTACGCATACAGCTGCATACATGTGGCACCATTTGGAAATGTTCATGGTGGAGGGAAAAGAGGGGATGTGTGGTACACTGGTTGTCTCCCTTGATTCGTTACCTCTCTGCAGTAGCGAATCAAGGGAGACAACCAGTGTGGACATAAGTTCTTTGGAAGGAATTGAAACTGCACAATGAACTGTTAACAATGGAAATAGTACCCTAAAAGTTGGATTCAAATTTTTGGGTGATATTTTGTTATGCTTGTTTTATGCGATTGATACATAAATGTACGGAGTGCATTTCCTAAGTATGCTGTGTTGATACATAAATGTACAGAGTGCATTTTCAAAGTACGCTGTGTTGACGACGATATCTGGGAGAGTGTTTTTTTCATTTTGCATAAAGTTCTCTTTGTGCATGATTGTGTAAAATTTTGTTGTTGAAACTGAAACTCTTGTAAACCTGTTTGACTTCGTAATGAAATGTTCAGCACGCAGTGAAATCAGTTTTGTACAATGTTCTGTATCGAGCTGTATAATTAAATTGTGTCGAGTTTCATTGGTTTTGCATGTTTGTTTATTTTTTGCTCATCCACTGTCTTATGGTGGGCTGTCCACTTATAGTTTGTGCTTCATCCTTTGTTAACCCATATAACCCCATGGCCGCTTTCCCCAAAGTTTGAAGATGTCACCTAAAGACTAGGTACCAATTGCAGGAGATGGATCGACCATGATAATTCAAGAGTAGTGGCATATTAGCTTGGCGCCTGATGGCGCCAAGCTAATCTGCCACTACCCTTGAATTATCATGGTCGATCCATCTCCTGCTGTCAGGCGTTGGGGCTTAATGGGTTAGTATTCTTGTGACAAATTGCAGGCAGTAAAATGCACAAGACAGGGGGATGAGAACAAAACAAGTGAAAGGGGAGAAAAGAAAACGCACACGTCACATAAACCCACAGCTGTCTAAAAACACATTATCGGGAGTACACTTTGTCATTATGCAAAAGCTTCGACTTGATACAATAATTGAGCACCACAGCGGGAAAGCACAAAGCTGTATGTAGGGATATACAAGTAGATCAAAAGCACATTGCAAACATTTTTTTTGACAACTATAAACCCATGTAGCCCGAAGGTTGAAATTCACAAACACAAGCTTTCCTCTGAAGACCACATTTCAGTTTGAGAGACTGATGTGACCATGATCGTCTGAAGGTGGTGCCAGAATAGCTTGGCGCCTACAGGCGCTAAACTATTCTGGCAGCACCCTCAAACTATTACAGTCCATCCACATCTTGTAGAGGTGGGTCTTGTATGCATCGGGGCTCAATGGTTTAACCCATTCAGCCCTGTCACACTACAACAAGAGATAGGTCAACCATGATAATTCAAGGGTAGTGCCAGATTAGCTTGGCGCCGACAGGCGCCAAGCTAATCTGGCACTGCCCTTGAATTATCATGGTTGATCCATCTCCTGCAACTGGTGCATAGTCATTAGATGACACCTCCAAAATTTGGGAAATACGGCCGTCGGGCTGAATGAGTTAAAGCACTTAAGTGTGTCTGCCATTCTTCGGCAAAGCAGAAGAAGTCTACTGTTACATGTGCACGTCAGTATAACAGTATATGTGCATATATCTGCCACCTAATTGCACCAGGCCCAATATACACACGCACATTACACAGATGCTAGACGGAGGATCAGTCGAGAATGCCACACCACACACCCCTCATGTATGCAGCAATCTGTACAGTAAAGAGTACCAGTGACTGCACAGACAAGCAGTCAAGTTATGGGACCAACTGACTCGACTGAAAAGGCAGTGGAAAGAGGGTGCCTTGAGAGACGACAGGGGGGTGGGTTATTGCTTGGGACATCACCTGAAATCCCCATATTATATACCTGTGAACCCAGCATGCACAACTGAATTTGGATACTTTCTCTCCTGTCCTTTTCCTTACGACCGTTTTCAACTGATAAAACAGTGGAGCACCTGTGCAAAGACAGCAAAAGCAGCTATACATTCTTACATATTCACACTTGGTCTTGTTGGGTCTTGTATCATTTTAACATCACTCACAACCACTGCCGTCAAGGTCTCCTCAAAAAGTTGTACACAGTACAGCACAATGCTTGAACATGTTTGACTCAAATACAAGAGAAGCCTATGCAGCCTTCCAAAGCATGGGCTGAGTGAGGTAAACTTTGACTTCACATGAAGTGTAGAATTCTTTTCAAGAATGATTTTGGAAAAAAAAACATTAAACATCACTAGTTATAAAAACTACAAGTTATTATGTTTCTGATCCCATGGCTACAGCAAAGTTTAACCCTTCAGTGCAAAGTGATCAAAATAAAAAGAATTATTTATTACTAAGAAGTACATAAGAGTCATGCAAGAGGAATCAATTCAAAGGTAGTGCCTGATTAGCTTTGCACCTGGACAAGCACCAACAGTTGACTATAACAGTTGATTCACACTCATGCACGAGGAATGAAACAATTCATGGTCTTTTAAAATTCTATCACATATGTGATATGACTGGCAAACAATTCTGTGGATCGACCTGCGAACCATTTTCTTGTGAAAAAAACTGACCCTGCAGTGATAAAAAAAAACCTTCACACTCATCAAGTAAAACCATTATAAATACACTGATGCAATGAATAAGATGCATAACACGTTTAAAGCAAAAGAATTACAAAATAAGTACATGGCAAAAGCTGTACATGACTTGAACCCAAACATACAAATAAATTATGACTACTGCCGCATGACTCTACATGCGAACGTCTTCCTCTTTTGCAAGCTGATGAATAAATAGGTAAGCCTTCTCTGAATAAATTATGGATGGACATGACCTTATAAAACTGAAACAGTACAAATTAATAGAAAAGTTCTCTTATTAACCCATTTAGTCACAAGTCCCTACAGCAGGAGATTGATTGGCCGTGATAATTTAAGAGTAGTGCCAGATTAGCTTGGCGCCAAGCTAATCTGGCACTACCCTTGAATTATCATGGTCAATCCACCTCCTGCAACTGGTACATAGTCATTAAGTAACACTTCCAAAACTTTGGAAATGCACCCGTGGGGCTAAAAGGGTTAAACAAATGTGCAGATCTTACTTCGTGCAGTACACCTTCAATTTGCAAGATGTACATGTATATAGATTCGCATGAGCTGCTGCCAGCAAGAGGCATAGATTTTTTACTATCCCTTACAGCTGCAGGGGACAATGAGAATCTATACCTCTTGCCGAGTGAGAATGCCGCCAGCTGTTCCAGCAGACTAGGAGTGTTATTTTGGCCCTATGGCGTTGCCCCTAGTGGTGATGGGTGTACACAATTGCTGCTATACACAGTCAAACATGTTTTTTTAAGCAACCACCTTTGTTTTGCCAGGAAATAAAAGTGGCCTTCCCAACACAGGTGCTCTCTAAAGAGGAGTCCTGAAGGGCAAAAAGGGTCACCACCTTTGTTTTGCCAGGAAAATGTTGCCTTCAAACACAGGTGCTCTCTAAAGAGAGTCCTGAAGGGCAAAAAGTGTCTTGCATCATTAACCCTTTGTTTTGCCAGGAAAAAAGTGGCCTTCAAACACAGGTGCTCTCTAAAGAGAAGTGCTGAAGGGCAAAACGTGTCACCACCTTTGTTTTGCCAGAAAAAAAATTCATTTTTCTCTAAAAGGTATTTTTTCTAAAAATACTTACCGATGACATGACTACATGGGAATGTCTACTTCTAGGCTCAATTTTAGCCTACTTGCCCGTTGTGTGCCCACACAACCCGAGAGGCACTCGGGGAACCCCCCAGAGGGGCCGAGAGTTATCTCCCCATACCCGCCTTACCAGATCCGGTCACGAGACCATTCAGTCTGATACTTCGCTCGAAAGCGGCAAGCGGGGCAGGAGGGAGGGTCATCCGAGTCATGTCATCGGTAAGTATTTTTCGAAAAAATACCTTTTAGAGAAAAATGAATTTGTTTCTTCAAAAACATTACCGATGACATGACTACATGGGAGAATTGCGATGAGGAGGAGGGTGCCGCAAACAACTCCCAAGGAGAAACAGCGCCGTCCTCCCCGTCGCACACTCCCGACAATTTTAGCGAAGTGCATGCCCATGGCGCCGGGAGGGAGTGTTGCGCCGCGGCGATGTACCCCACAAATGCGAGATTCTCTCGCTGGCCAGCCAGGTCCCGGAGGTAGAAGCGGGCGAATTCAGATTCAGTCTGTCAGCCCACGGCCGCCACGATGTCTAGACAGCGCTGTTTCGATCAAACGCGATGCTCGTGGCCATGGCTTGTACCTCGTGTACACGAATGTGCTGCCTCTTCGCCCCCTGTGGAGAGATATCCTGACAGGCGGAGCGTGTGACCCAGCGGAGCCAGGAAGATCGTCTGGGCTGAAAAATCGTGCCTGCTGGGTCTCAGAGGTCTCCGTAGTAAGAGGCGCGACTGTCCCCTGAGGACGGCCTTAGATCGCTGCCGCTAAACTAGGGGCGCGCATGGGACCCTGTAGCCGGGTCTCCTGGGACCGAAAGGTGAACACCTGAGGCGCGGTTGGAGGAGACCTGTTTCACGTCGGAAGACCGGGTCCGTAAGCAGTTGGAAGCAGGAAGGTTTTCCGAAGCGCGTGTAGCTCGCTCACACACGATGCCTTAGCAAGTGCCAGCATGAAGCAAGTCTGCGTGTCAAGTCCGCGAACTGGGCCAAGGTCAGGGTTCGAAGCGGGCGGAATACAACCACGTGAGCCCCCAGGGTAGGTCCCAGTGAAGGATGAGCGAGCGGAGAGTAGGGCGCTGGATGCTGAAGTGTCCCATCAGTTCGGCTAAGTCCCTGCAGGCGCCCGGGTCTGGTCGTCCAAGGTCACGATAAGTGTCCGCGGTCAGGGACAGGTATCCCTGCACCGTGATGGGGGCTAGGCCTTGATCTCGGAAGAGCCAGAGAAGAAGTCTGCCAGCTGAGGATTAGTTAGATCCGTGGACGTAAGGCCGTGATCGGAGCACCAGGAACACAGGACTCGCCAATTTCCCTCGTAGACTCAAAGGGTCGAAGGTCTACGGGCCGCAGCGAACGCCTCCATTGCTGCGCCCGAGTAGCCTCTAGCTCTGAGGGCTTGCCGCACAACCTCCAGGTGTGAAGGAGGAGTCACTCCGGGCAGGGGTGGAACAGCGGCTGGCGCGGTTGCTTGAGCATGGTCCGCGGGGTGGGAAGCAGCAGGGGCGGGTCCGTGGCGAGGCTGAGCAGGTCGGTGGTCCAGGAGCGGTTCGTGATGAACGGCGCGACCAACAGGATGATCGCCGAACAGCCCCGAGTTTGAGAAGGACTTTGGGAACGAGGACGGTAGGGGGGGTAAGCATAGGCCACAAGGGCGTCCCAGGGAATGGAGAGCGCATCGACAACCCAAGCAAGGGGGTCGGGAATCGAGGAGACAAAGAGGGGAAGCTGGTGGTTCCACCCCGTGGCGAACAAGTCGACCTGGGGAGTCACCCAACGGGCGCAGATCATCTGAAAGATGTCCTGTCGCAGGGTCCATTCCGTGTGTAGGAGCTGGCCGCGGCGTGATAGAGAGTCGGCCCAGACATCCTGGTGTCCGGGACCATGCCGGGCTCGAAGGGTAAAGCCCCGGTCCTCGCACCAACGCATTATCCGGTAGAGGGGCACACACAGGTCGGGGAGTGTGTGCCACCTTGCTCCTGGATGTAAGCAACCCCCGTCGTGTTGTCCGAAGCACGAGAAGTTCCTGGTGACTGAGGAGATCCTCCCAGACCTGAAGGGCTTGCCAGACGGCCTGCATCTCCAACCAGTTGATGTGGGTGTGCGCCAAGTCTGAGGGCCAGGGGCCCGACGCCGCGAGGACCGCGGTAGGAGATGGCCCCCTCACCCAGAAGGCTGGCATCGACGCAAGGAGAGATCTGGGGAGGTGGAGAGGCCAGGGGCACTACCGACGCTAGCTACGTAGGGTCGGTCCACCAACGAAGGTGCGGACGAAGCATCTGGGACACTGGGACCGCGGTCGTCAAGTCTCTGGAAGACAGACGCCAAGGTGAAGAAGATGCGGTTGAATCGGCCGGGAGGAAAGACGCCCTAGTGGGATAAGATCCGCTGCGGCGTTCATCAAACCCCGCCACTGAAGCCAGACTCTGGCGGGGGCTGCATCCTCCCGAGCTAACTGGCCGGCTAAATCCGCCATCTTCTCGATCCGGGGCGCCGGAAGGCGTACCGTGTAGAGGTCGGTAGCAAAGTCCGAGCCTAGGTGCACAACGGCGGGAGGGAGTGAGATCCGACTTGCCGTTGTTTACTAGGAAGCCCAAGTGTGCCAGGAGGTGCAGGAGAGCATCCCCGTCCGTGGCTAGCGCGGTCTCCGAATGGTTGCGCAATAAGAGTTCGTCCAGGTAGTTCAACGTCGAACTGGAGGAGGACTGTCGGGTTAAGGCGACTATGGCGTCCAACAGCCGAGTGAAGACCCAGGGGCTGAGGTTGAGTCCGAAGGCAGCGCCCGGAACTGGTAACAACGCCGTCGATCGCAACCTGAGAACTTCCTGGAGGCCTGGTGCATCGGGACATGCAGGAACGCATCAGAGAGGTCCAGACTGACTGCGAAGATTAGAGGCTGGACCGCGGCTTTCAGGGCTCAATGCAGACTGCTATAGGCCACGCTCAGCGCGACGGCAAACAGACCCTCCGGGAGGGTCAGCGGGCGTGGCAGCAGTGGCGTCTATTTTTAGCGTCAGGGTCGCGGCTGCGTCGCGAAGGACGGTGCTGACGTCTCACCGGGCCATACTCCGGAAGTAGGCCACTATGCCGGCTAGGCGATCCTCCGGAAGGATCAGCGGGCTTATTGTGGGGAGAGTGGTAGGACGGCTCGTCATCGACGGACGGCTCAAGGCCGACTGTTGCAGGCCACGCTCAGAGAGACGGGCGCTGTGCCGGCAAACAGACCCTCCGGAAGGGTCAGCAGGCGTGGCAGCCGTGGCGGTCCTGTGGTCAGTCAAGAACGCGATCCCCGACGAGAGGTCCGTTCGGTGCGGGAGTGGTCAGAGGAAACCGCAAGGGCAGCCAATGTCTCAACGAGCGCCGGACGCTCGTCAGCCGGGCGAGAACGCTCTCAGCGGTAGAAGGACCAGAGGTCCGCCCACAGTACCTCAGACCAGGCCGCACAATCTTACACTTGCGGCCCGAGGAGCAACCCGCACACGGTAGGCAGACCGAGTGGGTGTCCGTCGGCCACTTAAAGTCGCCGCACCGGGAGTACAAAGCATTATGGCTAAGCGCAAGCGGGCTCCCGGTGAAAGCGTAATGGGGAACTCTCGGAGGGCTAAAGGGCCTTTAAACGGGCCAACACACAAGGAGCCTAAGGCCCACGTGCAAAACGGGCGTGAAACGGCAAAAGCCGACCGTGAGCTAATCAGGCACTAAGCACTGAAAGGAAGCCAAACTAAAACAAGAAAAGCAGGGAAGCACCCAACAGGCAGCCGGCTCTCAGCCCGAGGGCCGGCCAAGGGAACTACCGCTACCTTACCTCTGCAACGAAGGGAAGGAGGAAAAGGGCAGGCAAACCGCCGTCCTCAGAAGCAGATAAAATCCCCGCACGCAGCCCAACTAAGCAGGCAGAGAAGGCAGGGTAGAAGGGCGCAGAGCACACGAAGTCGGCAACGAGCGTAGGCTAGGCAGAAGACCGGTCGAGGCAGCGAGAACGCAGGCCAGACACGTCTTCTCTCCACGAGCGAAGTAGAAAGACTGAATGGTCTCGTGACCGGATCTGGTAAGGCGGGTATGGGGAGATAACTCTCGGCCCCTCTGGGGGGTTCCCCGAGTGCCTCTCGAGTTGTGTGGGCACACAACGGGCAAGTAGGCTAAAATTGAGCCTAGAAGTAGACATTCCCATGTAGTCATGTCATCGGTAATGTTTTTGAAGAAACAAAAAGTGGCCTTCAAACACAGGTGCTCTCTAAAGAGGAGTGCTGAAGGGCAAAAAGTGTCATGCATCATTAACCCTTTGTTTTGCCAGGAAAAAAAAAAGGCCTTCAAACACAGGTGCTCTCTAAAGAAGAGTCATGAAGGGCAAAAAGTGTCACCTTTGTTTTTTTCAGGAAAAAAGTGGCCTTCAAACACATGTGCTCTCTAAAGAGGAGTCCTGAAGGGCAAAAAGTGTCATGAATCATTGACCCTTCAGCTGTCAGTAGTGGTTTTTGTCGATGAGATTCCTACAGTAAAAAACGCTACATGTACTGACGACCAAAGGGTTTCAGACTATCATTTGGCTACAGTCCCCGAAATGATGGTCTTTAACCCTTTTCATCCTGATACACCCATTGCTTGAAATAAAATTTGACTGACAGTTCAAGGGTTGTGCCAGAATAGCTTGGCGCCTAAGGCACCAAGCTATTCTGGCAACGCCCTTGAACTAAAACACTTGATCTATCTCCTAATCTATAATGTAGCCTTCATAGGACAATGAGCAAATTTTACAAAATCAGCCTCAGGATGTAATGGGTTAATTCCCAATGGTCTTTCATAAGGGTGGTCACTCAAAACAGGTTATGCTGCACTCCACAGGGAGCAATTGGCTAATTAATCCATTTAACCCCACGGCCGCTTTTTTCCCCCAAAATTTTGAAGATGTCACCTAACGACTATGTACAAGTTGCAGGAGATGGATCAACCATGATAATTCAAGGGTAGAGCCAGACTAGCTTGGCGCCAAGCTAATCTGGCCCTATCCTTGAATTATCATGGGTCGATCCATCTCCTGCTGTACGACATTGGGGTAAATGGTGCAAGTCAAGTTAGTCATTCTGAGTTAGGTGTACTGAGTTATTCTTGTTTCTCTTCAACTTGCAACAAGTGCTCCCCCACATCTTGTATTTTTAAGAAAATTGCACCTTGCATGTTCCCTTCCACAAGATACGGCGAATTCTCTTTCAATAAATCTTCTATGTCTAGAAATTTCTCCACTGACAGAGTGTGGTTTTCCTTGGAGAACACCATGGAACAGCTGTGAGTGAAGGCCACATACTTCATGCCATTTTGTCGGCCATGTAGCATTAAAGTAACATCCACTTTCATTGGCAGCAGATCTGGCCGTCGACGAATCACCTTCAGCGTTACATCATTGTTCTGGCGGCCCATGTAGCTGCCGTAAATGGTGAGGGTGGTGAAGTATCCACGAGGGAAGAAGTACACGGAAAACAGTGTCATATCATCTGCCTTGGCGCGCGCTGCAGACACGAATGTTTGCCTGGTGCTGCAGTCTAGCGTGATGCGACTGTCAATCTTGTTGATTTCAGCGTAACTATTCAGGCAGAACTGGTGGTTTAGGCAGTACTCCTCACTGTAATAGTTGCGGAAAGCCTCGCGTGGTACGGCCTCCCTGGTGTTTCCGTCGTCTCCGTCATCCATGACAAGAGAGTGTCGTCGGTATGCGTGGTTCAGTTTGCCGGCAAAGAGCTCCTTGTGTTCTTGATACAGGGAGGACTGCTCTATGTGCAGGAGGGACTTTGGTGACATCATGGTGAAACGCACCAAAGGCAGCAACTCTCTGATGGACAGAAAAAGCCATGTCAAATGTCATACACAAAAGAACAACTAAATTAACCCATATAACCCCACAGGGTGTTACCCGCATGACGACTATGTACTAGTTGCATGTGATAGCTCGACCATGATAATTCAAGGGTAGTTCCAGATGAGCTTGGCGCCGTCAGGCGCCAAGCTCATCTGGCACTACCCTTGAATTATCATGGTCGATCCATCTCCTGCCCAAGGGTGTTGCGAGAGCTCATGAAGATCTATGCCTCTTGCATTAAACAATTTGTATCTATGGTCCTTGAATGGGTGGGCACCTTTGATGCTGAATTTATAATCATTCCAGCAATACAACCTGTGTCCACGGGCAGTGATGGGGTTTATGATGGAAAACAGTACAGGTTAACCTCACCTAAATTATACAAAAAGGTTGGACGAAGCACAGTTTCATTACTGAAACTCAACTACAGGACATATTTATCAAAGACAACTCAAGTGCAGTGCCTGATTATTTGGCAGCAAGGACGAACAAGTAAAGTATCAACTTATTCTGGTTATTTCTTGATTCGCTCCTCATAATCACGTTGTGCAGATCGAGGGATATATTTCAAGTTCAGGTTTCACCCTACAGCAATTATATCACAATGCCCAACACACATTTGATTCTAAAATATGCACTCTGGAAATCAATGGGAGATTAAGAGTATCACAGTATACTATCACAAGAGAACATGTGTCAATAATGCCTGAAAGTTGTATAATGAACATCTGACTGGTTGACATTCCAAATTCGTAAGTTAAAACTGACTCTGAAAAATACAGTTGAGGAGAAAGATCATTCATGATACAAGGGCAGTGCTCATGTAGCCGCCACCCTCAGATGCAAAGATATTCTGACATCATCTTTGAACTATCATAGTCACTCCATATCCTTGTTGCAGACACTCTGGACTTGACGGGATTATCCATTACATCCTGAAGCTGATCTGATAAAACTTACTTAATGTCCTGTGAAGGCTACATTACAGATCAGGAGATCGATCAACCATTTTAGTTAAAGGGTGGTGCCAGAATAGCTTGGTGCCTCAGGCACCAAGCTATTCTGGCACCACCCTTGAACTATCACAGTAAAATTTATTTCAAGCAATGGGTGTATCAGGATGAAAAGGGTGTAACATCAAAACAATTCAACAATTACTTCAAGTTGCTCTCAATGTCATCTTCATTCTGTTCGGCTGTCAACCATTCCTCCACATGGGTCCAAAGGGCTGCCTCGCTGCAGACAACCATTGCAGAGCAGGCAAGGAAGCCTGCCATTTCCTGTAGACTCATGTCTTTCCAGTCGGAAGCCTTCATGATGATGTCAAAGTTCGAAAGGATGAAGTTAAGGCACTGGTCACGAAAATCTGTTTGTCCAGTCATCTGTTGTAAAATAGAGTTTGATTTGTTGGTTGTGTTTGAATGTCATGCCAAGCAGAGAGGATAATATTATGGCAATGTTGTAAACATAGACAAAATATAGTCATTTAGCCAGCTATTTTGGATCAGCAAGATTATCACCTTAACTTTTTTACACAGCCTACATAGAACAGAAGCACTACCACTCAGGCCTGGCTATGTACACATGTAAAAAACAAAAACATATCCATATTCTCCTTCCAAATCCATCTTAGTTTTTAAGAGAAAACTGAGTGCCATATTATTTCCTCAAACTACAGCAGTCTGTAATAAAAGTTGAAGACAGAGTACAAAGAGCAAATAACAAAGAAATAACAATCCTAACTTTCTTATTGCGCTCTGGTGCAAATACCAAACAAAAAATATAATTTCATTATCTATAACCCTGTGATAAAGAAAATAGTCTCTTAGGGACAAAAAGTACTAGTGTCTTTCCTAATCTTACATAACCTTACCTGAGCATACAAATACCAGGTAATGGCTCTGTTAGCATCAGCCGTTTCCACAATGTGACGGCTCATGTAGGCCAGACATGTCTCACGCAGTTTGGGAATCTCATACTTGTCTGCCAATAGCAGCAGGGGTAGCACTCCATTTGTGGTGAGCAACACCTCGCCACAGTACAGGTACCTGGACAGGCACGCTACAATTGACAGCTTTCAACACAGCAACATTAAAACTCAAGTTAATGTTAACTCTTTGACACTTAACCCATTTAGCCCCACAGCCGCATTGCCCAAATTTTGGAGGTGTCACCCAATGACCATGTACCAGTTACAGGAGATGTATTAACTTGGGGTGTAGAGTGTTCATGGAGAAGTAGTACCTTTGACTTTTCAGCCAGCAGCGCCTCTTGGGGCAGGCGGGAGCACTGGTCTTCACATGGCACTCAACTCTCACAGCTGGCTCCAGGTCCTTTACCTAGCCACACCCCGGTAACCGCTTCTGCTGGCGGGCGAAACGTTGTGAGGGGCTGACGCGTCTCTCAGTCAGTTGAAATACTTGGAGAGGAGACGGGCGCCGCCAAGTTCGCCTAAGCCCATTGAAAGGACTGATGGACAAGCAACAGAATAAGAATAACATGCCGGATCGGTCGGGGCCCGGATCACCAACGACCGCGCACCCCATTGGAGGTCTCCAGGGTGGGGGCGACAAGTGTGTTACTGGAACCAAACCCACCATCAAGCTGCCCACGCAAGGAATAACTATCGGAACTTGGAACGTTCGCACACTCTACCAGTGCGGCAAAGTGAAGGAACTCACCCACGAGTTGAAGCGCTATTGCTGGGACATTGTAGGACTTGCAGAAGTTCGATGGACAGGCTTCGGAGAAACAACAACAGATGAAGGCCATAAAATCTGGTTCAGCGGAAAAGAAACCAAGCACGAACATGGCGTTGCTTTTATCGTAAGGAAAGAGGTGGCTGGAACTGTCATCAGCTGCACCCCCGTGTCAAGCAGACTAATCTCCATCCGCATCTCCGCCCGACCGCACAACATCACTATCATACAAGTATACGCTCCAACAGCAGATCATGATGATGAAGAATTAGAAGAATTTTACGAACAACTGGACAACATCATCAAGAAAACACCTAAGAAAGACATTCTGACTGTCCTCGGTGACTGGAATGCAAAGATCGGCCCTGACGCCTACCAACAATGGGCAGGAACAGCTGGCAAGTTTGGCCTTGGAGAAACAAACGACAGAGGCCTGCGACTTTTAGAGTTCGCAGAGAGTCACCGTCTCACCGTTGCTAATACCCTCCATCCACACAAGAAGTCAAGAACAGTGACATGGCAATCGCCAGGAGGCCTGGTCCATAACCAGATTGACTTCATCTTGCTGCCTCGACGATTCAAATCCAGCGTTAACAAAGCACAAACGAGGTCCTTTCCTGGTGCTGATATTGGCAGCGACCACAACCTCGTCCTTACTAGCCTCAAGTTGAAGCTGGCATTGAAACGAGATAGCAAGAACCCTCGCATCAGATTCGACCTCCAGAAGCTAAAAGACCCGGAAGTAGAAGAGCTCTTCCAAGCCCAGGTGGGAGGCAGATTTGCAGCCTTGGCTACTTTGGACTGCGATGTAGACACCCTTGCTGGAAATATAAAAGAGGTGTTACTTTCTACAGCAGAAGAAGTGCTGGGGAAGCAGAGGAAGCGCAAACAGCCCTGGGTCACCGATGACATCCTCGATCTCTGTGATGAGAGGAGAGCCTGGAAGAAAAAGAGAGGCCAAGACCTCACATCAGCAAACAAGTACAGACTTGTCAACAAGAAGATCAGGAAGAGGATGAAAGAAGCCAAAGAAGATTGGATTGAAGACCAGTGTTGTAGCGTGGATGAGGGCATGGCAAACGGCAACAGCAAGAAGGCTTATGAAACGCTAAGGACCCTCACCAAGACTCAACAGCGAACAGCCACAGTCATCGAAGACAGCAGCGGCCAACTCCTTACGGAAAACACTGCTGTACTAAACAGATGGACTGAGTACTGCCGAGACTTGTATAACTACAAGGCTGAGCCAGACACCAGCATCCTCCAAAACAACCAGGCTGGGGCCAGGAAGGCTGAAGACCTGCCAGTGTTAGCTGAAGAGGTGGAAGCAGCCGTACGCGGCCTGAAGGGAGGAAAGTCTCCAGGTGTAGACAACGTACCTGCTGAACTGTTGAAACATGGAGGAGAAGTAACAACAAAGGTCCTCACTACACTCTGTCAAAAGATCTGGGAGCAAAAGAAATGGCCAGTAGAATGGACACAGTCTCTAGTGATCCCGCTCCCCAAGAAAGGAAACCTGAAACAGTGCCAGAACTACAGAACTATCAGTCTGATAAGTCACCCTAGCAAAGTAATGCTTAGAATCATTCTCAACCGCCTCAAAACTTTCGCCGAGGAACTGCTGGCAGAAGAACAGGCTGGCTTCAGAGTTGGAAGAAGCACTGTAGAGCAGATTTTCAACTGCCGCATCCTGATCGAGAAACATCTGCAGCATCAGCGCGAACTCTACCACAACTTTATTGATTTCAGGAAAGCATTTGATCGCGTCTGGCACGACGGACTCTGGCAAGTCATGAGATCGTTCAACATAGAGGAGGGACTGATCCAAATGACAGAAGCGCTTTACAAGAACGCCTGCAGCGCGGTTCTACTTAACAATCAGTCAGGCGAGTTCTTCAGGACGACGATCGGTGTCCGTCAAGGATGCCTGCTCTCTCCTGTCCTTTTCAACATATTCCTGGAGAAGATCATGCAGGAAACCCTCCACGACCACCATACTTCAATCTCTATTGGTGGCAGATCCCTGTGCAATCTTCGATTCGCAGGACGACATTGACCTCATGGCAGGCAGCAATAGTGAGCTCCAAAACCTGACAGACAAACTTTCAAGTAGCGCAGGGTCTTATGGCATGTAGATCAGTACGGATAAAAGCAAAGTGATGATCAACACCACAAGCGACAGCAGCAGCAACATTCACATGAACGGCCAGAAGCTAGAAGAGGTCAATAGCTTCAAGTACTTGGGAGCCACCCTGTCCAAAGACGGTAGTTGCATAGCAGAGATCCGTATCAGGATAGGTACAGCAACATCCGCAATGGCCAGGCTGGACAGGATATGGCGAAGTAACTCCATCAGCTTCACCATCAAGTACAGGCTTTACAAGTCCCTCGTAGTGTCTATTCTACTCTACGGCTGTGAGACTTGGACACTGCTTGCAGACTCAGAAAAGAAAATCCAGGCCTTTGAGAACAAGTGCCTGAGGAAGTTGCTCCGCATCTCGTACCGCGAGCACAAGACCAACGAATATGTACGGAGCATCGTCACTTCCCTGGTGGGCCCACATGAACCCCTTCTGGCAACCGTGAAACGGCGCAAGCTTGCTTGGTTTGGCCACGTGACCCGACACAACACCTTGTCCAAGACTATCCTCCAAGGCACTCTCGAAGGAAGTCGTCGGCGAGGTCGTCAGAGAAAGAGTTGGGTCGCAAACATAAAAGAATGGACCGAACTCGAGATGCCAGACTTGCTTGCCACCGCCCAAAATAGAACTCAGTGGAGAGCACTGTCTGCTGCTGCTGCCTTTCAGTCCCCCCAACGCCCAGTTCGGGCAAGGGACTGATGATGATGATGATGATTAACTCATTCAGCCCGGTGCAAGTATTTCCCAAATTTTGGAGGCGTCATCTAACGACTATGCACCTGTTGCAGAAGATGGGTTGACCATGATAATTCAAGGGCAGTGCCAGATTAGCTTGGCGTCTGTCGGCGCCAAGCTAATCTGGTCCTGCCCTTGAATTATCATGGTCGACCCATATCCTGCTGCAGTGCGTCAGGGCTGAATGGGTTAACCATGATAATTCAAGGGTAGTGCCAGATAAGTCAGGCGCCAAGCTAATCTCGCATTATGCTTGAATTATCATGGTCAATCCATCTCCTGCTGAAGGATGTTAGGGCTAAATGGGTTAATGATGACTTAACTGTGCTACTTCAAACAGTACATAAAATGTGGTGTTATTTTCAATTTCTATAAGTTTCTACTTTCAACCAGATATAAAATTATTATTATTATTTTTTAATTTTTAAAAATTGTATTTATTTATTTTTTTAATGTATGACCGACTGAATGAATGAATTTTATTTAATGTCTCTTCATGTTTAATGTCTCCTAATCTTTCCTTTTGAGTAATTTGGTACTATTACAATTATTACCCTGTGTTTGTAGAGTAGCAATGGAAAGTATGAAAAATGGCATGTGTTAATTACTTCATCGGTTGAGAAATAAAGTTTCATTTCATTTCATTTCAGATCTAATTTGAGCAACCAGATTATTTTGCAAGTCTGAAAGGACAAATGGGTCACCTGTCATTAAAGACCATCATTTAGGTGGCTATGGCCACCTAATTGATGGTTTTTAAAGATAGGGGATCTCCAATTACACCCTGACTGATTATTAAGTCCCTTCTATTTATAGAAGGGACTTTTTATGACGGGTCGTGGTGGGGCGAATTTAATAGCATGTCCATGATGTCAAAGGCTGGCAGGCTAAACCTCTAACAATTGAAGTAACAAGATAAAAATACATCATGTCTATTTACGCTAACCTCGCTGCTGAACGTACATTTGGCGCAAAGCGCCGTATGTGTGTATGTATGTATGTATGTGCGTATGATTATGTATGTAAGCAAGAGCATCTCCGATATTTCTGTACACACAACCTTTAAAACTTGGCGAAATACTTTCTTAAGTGGGTGGCTAAGAGAGCCTCCGAGCATATTGTAATTGAATGTCTCATTTAAGACATAAACAACCATTTATAGGAAGTCGGTTGACCCAGATTAGGGTGTGTAATTTTTTTCATATTTACTTGAACTTTTGCATATAGCTAGTTTGGAGAAAGACATTGGATGAGTTCGTTAGCCAGCTTTGTATCCTTTCAACTTCATTAGTAAAAATTAATTCTTTCAGAAAAGAATTAAAACACTAAAAAACCTTGACTTCTAGAGAACGTCAGACAGTGCCGGTGACGTAAAAGAAGCCACTCCATCACCATGCAGACATACTGTAAATATGACGTAATTCTCTCTCTCTCACTCGCTCTTTCTCACACATATGTGCGCACCTCCAAGAGGCATAGATCCTCATGTGCCCTGAGGGCGCATGAACATCTATCCCTCTTGAGGATATTTTGAGCGCGAGATGCACTCACGCACAAACATTGACGCGCTTTCAGAAGAGCATGCAGATGTACTTAGTATAGCATGTAGCCAGGTAAAGTCAACCTGATTTCACACAAATTATAGCAAGACTGAAATTGTACCGTGAAATTCTAGTTTTGTCACCATTTTCCCCCAAGTCTTGAAGCGAAAGCGAATCTCATATCACGATGAACATAAAATTATGTAAAAACCAAAAAATATGTCATGACAAATGACGTTTGACAAACCAATGATGTGTATGCACTGCGCGAGCCCCTTATAGAGTTCCCTATGACGCATTGGCACATCTGCGAGGCTTTTTCAAAAGGAGATATTTCAACATCAGAATCAAGTCAAAGACAAAAGGTAGAGACCCTTGACAGTGAAGACAGGTCTCATATAAAAGGGACTTTGTGGGTTATGGTTCAGCCCATCTTGTTTTTTTTTTTTAAATTTGCTTATTGCCCTATGATGAAGGCTACATTACAGATCATAAGAAAGATCAACCATTTGAGTTAAAAGGTGGTAAGGATGGTGCCAGAATAGCTTGGCGCCTCAGGCATCAAGTTATTCTGGCACCACTCTTTAACTAACATAGTTAAGTTTATTTTGAGCACTAGTGTATCAGGATGAAAAGAGTTAACAATTGTACCATGTACAACAGTTAAGTACCTGAGAAAGTTGCCGAAAGCTGGTAGACATTCCTCCTCCTCTGTGAGACACACCTCAGGCTGTCTGGCTTCCTGCCATCGCTTCTCGCTTAACATAGCTCTGGTGCATATACACATATACATTACATCAATTAAAATGTGTGTGTTGGTCTGTTGTGCTGGGCATTTCTCCATTACGAGGGGTCATACTGATGTTTTAAGTCTTGCGTGCATGTACGCAAAGGGTCTGTAAAACTGAGTGTGATGCCAAATAAATGTGACACTCGAACAAACAGTTATGCAAACACACCATAACAAATTATTTCTATGGTGAAAAGTTACCAAACCCACTCGTTAAAAAAACAGGCATTCTTGTCAGCTCTGGCTGTAAAATGTTCCCTCTTTTGACCCACCCACCACCCGGCAGTCACCATTAGTGATTGAGCAATGTGTAGCTGACTTATTACTGGCACCAAATGCAAATAAGGAATCATCTTAACCCTTACCATTCAGAATACACCAGTGTGTGAAATACGTTTGACTATAACAGTTCAAGGGTAGTGTCAGAATAGCTATTCTGGCACCACCCTTGAACTAAAGCCATTGGTCTATATCCTTATCTGTAAGTACTATAATGTAGCTTGCAAATGGCAATGTACAAATTTGAAGCTTTTAGTCTCAGTATGCACTATGATATGGGTTAAAGACGTATGCGTCAGTGCAGGTACCTTGCACAAATACATAAGGCCTTAAAAATGCATAACTGATGAAAAAAGCCTCAGAAATCACCACCCACAATTACAGCTTAAAGCTGTAAGTTCTAACTAATTGTAAAGTCCAAAGATCTCAGAACAGCACACAAATATAGATCTGTAAAACTGATCATTATTCCACTGTCTGTGAGGTTTCCTTTGATATTTACACATCTTTTCTGCATGTTAATCACCTGAGTACAATTAATGTCATCTATGTGTCACACATGAGTAGGAATTTGTGTAGCCTTCATTGTCAGATGATGTCAAATTCTTTGTTGTGTTCCACGACCATGCCCTACATTCTGAGAGTTTGAGACCGTATGGCCTGTGGAACCTACAATCAGACGATGGCCAGGCACTTTAGATGCAAACTGATGCACAGCCATGCAGCAAAACACAATAAAGAATTGCATATTGACGTAACAGTAGAACTCGATAAAGAACGTTGTTGACGACATAGCTATTGCACCTTGTGTCATGGAGGACATTCAGGCTTATTTATTACAAGAGAGGCAAAGCCCTTATGGCTCACATGTATGACCAATCCACACATGTGACAATAAGTAATGGGATGGCTTCTGCACCACCAAAATCCATGTTTGCTCAAAATTTAATCAGTTTTCACACATGATCTGTAAACCCCCTGTGACCCTTGACTTTTGCGATGAGTCGACTAAATTAGTATAAATAGGAAGGTCTTATCATCAGCTATGTTTGTGCCAAATTTGATTGAAAAGTTTGCAAAAATGTTGATAATAACTAAAATTTGATAAAAAAAATTGGCATTTTATACACATTTGCTGACCTCTTGTGACCCTTGACATTTCCAAGGGTCATCCAAATTAGTATGCATAGATAGGTCTTACCATCAAGTATCTCCGTACCAGTTTGGGTTTGAAGTTGTGAATAGTAATTGAGAAAAAACATTTCTTGTCATATGGCTATTTTTTACCTATTTCCTGACCTCTTGTGACCCTTGACCTTTGTGTGGGCTCATCCAAATTAGTATATATAGATAGGCCTTACCATCAAGTATCTCTGTAGCAAGTTTGGATTTGAAGTTGTGAATAGAATTTAGAAAAAAAACATTTTTTTGTCAAAATATGGCTATTTTGGACCTATTTCCCGAGCTCTTGTGACCCTTGACCTTTGTGAGGGATCAACCAAATTAGTATGCATAGTAAGGTCTTACCATCAGGTATCTTTGTACCAAGTTTGGGTTTGAAGTTGTGAAAAGTACTACTTGAGGAAAAATAAATTATGTCAAAATATAGCTATTTTTGATATATTTCCTGATCCCCTGTGACCTTGACCTTTGTGAGAGGTCACTGAAATTGGTATATTTAACTAGGTCTTGAATCATAGTATCCTTGGTCCAAGTTTGAAGACTGTAGCTTGAATAATCTCTGAGAAAAATTAATTTTTCTCTAAAATGTATTTTTTCGAAAAATACTTACCGATGACATGACTAACTGGAAATAGTCTACTTGCTTACCAATTTTAGCCTAAGACCCAAAGGGTCCCCCCCAGGAGGCTCTCGGGGATCCCTGACAGGGACGAGAGAGCTTTCGGGGATCCCTAACAGGGATGAGAGTAGCCTCCCATGCCCATCCGGTCAGGCGCCAGGTGGTGTCTCCTTTAGCTAGTTGTCTACGGAGTTACCAGCGGCAAGCGGGGAGGAGGGAGGGACCTCCGAGTCATGTCATCGGTAAGTATTTTTCGAAAAAATACATTTTAGAGAAAAATTAATTTGTTTCCTCAAAACACATTACCGATGACATGACTAACTGGAAGAATGGCAAAGAGGAGGAGGGTGCCGCACAATCCCTTTTAGAAACCTCTTCAGGGACGAAGACGGCCCGTCACTCCTGATCACCCACTCCCGACAATTTTAGCGAAGTGCCGCCTAAGCGCCGAGGGCGCCTGGAGGGAGTGTTGCGCCGCAGAATTTGCCCACCAGCGTAAGGTTGTCGCGCTGGACTGTCAGGGCACGGGAGTAGAAGCGGCAATGGTAGATCCGTCCCGCCACCCCACCACCGCCACAGTGTCCTTAACCACACCGGCGCGGCGAAGGCGAGACGTGCGGCCCTAGCGCGCGTTCCATGGGCGCGGATCTTCAGTGCCTCGGCTCCCTGAGGGGAGAGGTCGCGATAGGCGGACCGGAATACCCAGCGGAGCGAGGAGGAGAACGTTTGGGCTGAGAAGCCGGTTCTGCCAGCGGTCGGCGGCAAGCAACGAGACTGTCCCTCCGCACGGACTTGGAGCAGGTAGATACGAAGTGCCTGTCCCGGATCTTGCTGCGGAGTGCCCCGAGGAACCGGGTCGTGTAAGCGGCCAAGCGGCGAGGGCCGGAGGCGCTGTCAAGGGAGACCTAGGCTGAGCGAGAAGGAAGGATCCGGGAGTAGCTGCACGGAGCCATCCACTCGGAACTGCAGGCCGGCGGGGCGAGACGAGAGCGTGTGGAGCTCGCTGACGCGGGGCGCCGTGGCGAGGGCCATCAGGAAGCAGGCCTCCGAGTCACGTCAGCGAAGCGGGCCAGATGGCGCGGTTTAACGGTCCGAAGTCAGTCAGGGGAGGACCAGGGAGGTCCCAGCACGGGCCAAGGGAGAGGAAGACCGGACGCTGCATGCCGAACGCGCCATAAGGTCGGGCAGGTCCTTGCAGGTGCTGGGTCGGGACGGCCGAGGTGACAGTAGGCGTCGGCGATCAAGAGGGGTAGCAGCTGCCCCAGAGGGGAGCCAACCTTGGTCTTGGACGAGCCAGAGAAGAAGTCCGCGAGCTGAGGAGACGTCAGGCCGACGGTGGAGAGGCGGCGGGGTCAGAGCGCCAGGCACGAAGCACGCCACTTTCCCTCGTAGACACGTCTGGTAGGACTGCGGGCTGAAGCGATAGCGTCCGCTGTCGCACTCGAGAAGCCTCCAGCAGAGAGAGCTTGCCGCACAATCGCCAGGCGTGTAGGAGAAGTCGCTCGGGGCAGGGGTGGAAGAGCGGCTGTCGGCGCTGCTCGAGCATCGTGCGGGGGGTGGGAAGAGGGAGGGTGAGCCCGTGGCGAGACTGAGAAGGTCGTTAGTCCATGATCCGGTCCGGGAGAACGGCTACCAGGAGAAGGACTGCGTTGCATCCCCGGAGGCTGAGCAGGACTTGAGGACCAGGACCGCCGGAAGGTAGGTGTAAGGACCAGTCCGTCCCAAGGGATCAAGCGCATCGACTGCCCAGGCCAGAGGTCGGGAACGGGGAGATGAAGAGGGAAGCCGGAGGCTCCACTTCGAGGCGAGGCGAACAAGGGGGGAGTCTCCCAACGAGCGCAGAACCTGCGAAGGATGCCTCCGTCGCAAGAGGTAGTCTGCCAGTACGAACAGGTGACCTGGACTGCGGCGGTCTGGGAGGGAGAAGTCGCTGTCCGCGCACCAGCGAAGGGGCGATAGAGGAGGAAGCAGAAGTCGGGAGAGCGGGTTCCTCCTGCGTCTGAAGGCAAGCCACGAAGAGGGGTTGTCGGAAGGACGAGGAGGTCCTGTGTCCAAAGATCGTATCGCCAAGCGCAGAGGGCCTGCCAACTGCAACCAGTCCCAGCGGGTGACGTGCCGCGAAGCCAGGTTCGCGGGCCAGCGGACGGCCGACGAGTGGAATTCGGGAGAAGGAGAGCGCCTTAACCGCCGAGACCAGCAACGACGCAGAGAGAGAGGGGCAGTGGCGAGGTCAGGGGGAATCCGGGAGCCGAGCTAAGAATGTCCGTCCAGTGAAGCCGATGTGGCGCAGCACAGGGGAGATCGGCACCAGGGTAGAGAGATCGCCGGAGGACAGCCTCCAGAGGCGGAGTACAGAAGACCGAGGGAAGGAGATCAGCCGCCGCACTCGTCAGGAGGAGGAGCTGGAGCCGCAGTCAGGTGGGGACCGCCGCGCCCGCAGCTACCCACGGGCTAGAACGGCAAGGACTGGATCCGAGGCTCGTGAAGATGCACCAAGTTGCGGTCGGTCACCAAAACCATTCCCAGGTGAACAGGCGGCGAGGGCGAGAGGTCGGACCGTAGGCGCTGACCAGGGCGACCAGGCGAGCAACCGGAGGAGGAGAGCATCCCTGCCCTACGAGGAGGAACCACTGACTGATACCGCAGAAGCAGGTCGACCAAGGAGGAGAATGGCTGGCGGAAGATCGAAGGTCCCGGGCAACCAAGGCAACCACGATCCACGCAAGGACCCAGGGCTGAGGGGAGACCACACCAAGGAGGCCGAGCTGGAAACGGTCCCATCGACGGCAAGCGAAGACAAAGGCAGGGGCGGGAGGCATGGGGACGCGTAGAAGCAACGGGTAGGTCCAGGCTGGCGGCGACAACCAAGGGCTGAAGGCGACGCAAAGGGTCCGAGGCGGGGGAGCCGTGCCGAGCGATGAGCAGCATCGCAACTTCCCAAAGAAGAGCGGAGACCTGCGCGCGAAGGGCGAGGGCCTTGGTCCGAAAGGGCGGGAACCCAATCCACAAGGGTGGCGTTGGGCCCACCGGCCGAGAAGGGTTCCTTCAGAGACTGCCAGGCAGGGCCGACGGGCGCGGGTACCCACAGGAGCACGGTAGAGCTGCGACGTCGCATCAGGGGAGATGGTCGGGAAGGAGCCAGGCCGCCACGAACGAAGGAAGGCAAGGGGCGGAGGGTTCGAGGCCACGCGGAAGATCCGCTAGAGCTGGGAAGGGTTGCCGCAAGCACGGGCGCCGGCGGAACCACCGGAGGCCGCGAGCACGAAGGGAGCGAGAGGCCAGCGAACCGGGGATCCGAAGGCTAAGACGCCAGCAGGCCAGAGACGAACGCAGGACGCCGAGTCATCCCCCGGAGAGGGTCGGGGAGACGCCGGAGGCGAAGGGTGCAGGGAGCGGGGAAGAGGATGTCCCGAGGAGAACGACAGCGCCGCACCAGGCAAAGGTCGACAGGGACCCCGGAGGGAGTCGAGGGGCGGGCGACGACCGTCGGGCGCCGCAACTATCCAGGCGACGAGGGCGAGGAAGTCGATCCCCACTGCACTGGGTGTACCCCTAGGGGCACCCAACCAAGCGCTAACAGCGCGACGTAGCTTCACTTCGGTGAACAGACGAGAACCGGTGAAACGTGGAAGGCCGTAGGCGCCAGGGGAAACGGCCCGAAGTCCCGAGGTACAAGAAGGCCGATCCAGACGCAGTGCGCGAAGCTCAAGTAGGGGGCACGTAGCTGGCTGGGGACTCGACGGCGGAGTCAGCGGGTTGGAAGGAGGGGCAATAAGCCGCGTAGGGTACCAACAGGCGATAAGGGTCGCGGTGCCCGGGGCTCAAGGAGGGGGCACAAGCGGCTAGGCGACTCGCCGTACGAGTCAGCGGGCCCAGAGACTGAGGTCGAAGTGCCGAAGTGAGAACGAAGGAGACAAGGTCGCGGTGCCCGGCTCAAGGAGGGGGGCACACGGACTTAAGCTGGGGCCGAAGGCCGACGCGTGAACTAATTGGCGACCAGGTCGCGGTGCCCAGGGCTCAAGGCGGGGGCACAAAGCGGCTCGGCGATTCGCCGGAGGAGTCCGCAGGCTTAGGAGGGGCCGTGAGGCCAACGCGTCAACAATAGGCGACAAGGTCGCAGTGCCCGAGGCTCAAGGAGGGGGGCACGTAGCCGGCTTGGTGACTCGCCGGAGGAGTCAGCGGGCTGAGCAGGTCCGAAGGCCGACGCGTAGGCTAGTTAGCGACAAAGTCGCGGTGCCCGGGGCTCAAGGAGGGGGGCACGTAGCCAGCTAGGCGACTCGCCGGAGGTGTCAGCGGGCTTAGATGGGCCGAAGGCCGGTGCTTAAGCTAAATAGCGACAAGGTCGCGGTGCCCGGGGCTCATGGAGTGGGGCACGTAGCCGGCTTGGCGACTCGCCGGAGGAGTCAGCGGGCTCAAGAGGGGCCGCGAGGCCAAGCGTCAACTTCTTCTTTTTTTTTTTTTTTTTGTATGTAACAGGCGACAAGGTCGCGGTGCCCGGGGCTCAAGGAGGGGGGCACGTAGCCAGCTAGGCGACTCGCCGGAGGAGTCAGCGGGCTTAGAAGAAGGGCCAAAGGCCGACGCTTAACTAATTAGCGACCAAGGTCGCGGTGCCCGGGGCTCAAGGAGGGGGGCACGTAGCCGGCTTGGCGACTCGCCGGAGGAGTCAGCGGGCTTGAGGTTTGGCCGAGGGGCCGACGCGTGAACTAAGGCGACATGGTCACGGTGCCCGGGGCTCCTTTTTACGGGAGGGGGGCACGTAGCCAGCTTGGCGACTCGCCGGAGGAGTCAGCGGGCTTAACGCGTCTACGAATAAGCTACAAACTTACCAGGGACGAGAGGAGTGGCTATCCCACGTCCGAGGGCAGCTGGAACAATTCCGCCGTGCCGCGGAAGGTCCCAAGGAGGCGGAAGTCGCGGGTCGCTCGGCGGTGGAACACCGGAGTAGAGACCAAGAACCTCCAGTCAAGCAGGGCAGCCAGCGCAGCCGATGACAGAGGAGCAGGTGGCACCCGGTCTACAGTATGGCGGACACCAGGCCACTGGAAGCCGCCGTCCTGGGCAGCAACGCACTTGGAACTGCAACACATACCCATACATGAAAGGAGACGGGCGGCGGGCAACTAACGCCGCCAGATAAAGCTCCGAATTAACGAGCAAAACTCACCGTTAAATGCGGAGAGAAAACAAACAGAAGTCCGAGCCAAGCACGACGTCCGGCCCCGCCGGGGGAGACGTAGGTAGCGGTCAAGACTTTACCTTTACATGGCGGAACTGCAGAGTGACGAAGCACAAAGCACCGGACACTAGGTCACTGGAAGTCGCCGAACTGGGAAGAGGCGCACTTGGCAACTGCAACCCAAACCCAAACATGAAAGGCGACCGGCGGCGGGTAACAAACCCCGCCATTTAAAGCTTCGAAAATTAAGAGACACACGAAACTGACAGTGAATGCAAAGACAAACAACAGTAGCTCGAGCGAAGCCCGACGTCCGGCCCAGCCAGGCGAGACGTAGGAAGTGGCCGATACTCCACCTTTCCATGGCGGAACGGCAGAGTGACGAAGCACAAAGTACCAGACAGTAGGTCACTGGAGGTCGACGTACTGGGGAGAGGCGCACTAGATAACTGCAGCCCATACCCAAACATGAAAGGCGACCGGGGGCGGGTAACGAACCCCGCCATATAAAGCTTTGAAATCAAGAAACACTCGAAACTCACCGTGAAATGCGGAGAGAAACCAACAGTAGCTCGAGCGAAGCCCGACGTCTGACCCAGCCAGGCGAGACGTCGGAAACGGCCGAGACATTACCTGTCCATGGCGGAATGGCAGGGAGACGACGACGGGAGCCTAGAAGGTTCCAGGGCCAGCCAAGAGCACGAGGCACAGACGAGGGCTAGCAGAGAAGACGGAGGCCATGCCAGAAGCAGTAGACGAGAGGCAAGGCGAAGGCAGGCCGGCAAGGGACGGTCGAACCGTACACAGTCTTTCCAAGGGTCAGAGGCTCAGGTAAAAGCGTCCGAACGCTAACAGCGAAGTAGACAACTGGCTAAAGGAGACACCACCTGGCGCCTGACCGGATGGGCAGGGGAGGCTACTCTCGTCCCTGTTAGGGATCCCCGAAAGCTCTCTCGTCCCTGTCAGGGATCCCCGAGAGCCTCCTGGGGGGGACCCTTTGGGTCTTAGGCTAAAATTGGTAAGCAAGTAGACTATTTCCAGTTAGTCATGTCATCGGTAATGTGTTTTGAGGAAACAATGCAAATGCTAAAGTTTACCATGGATGACGGCTGATGGACGGACAACCACTGGCCCAGAATATAGACTCACTTTTGCTTCACATGTGAGCCAAAAAGCGAAACACTTGTGTAGGCTCTGCTGAGTCAAACCAACTGTCAAACTGGCATGACAAAACAGGGATTATTATGACAGTGGGATATTTTTATACATTAAACCATGATATATTTATGCATTAAACTTATGAGCCTTGACTTGCTTTTGACACACATGGTAGAGCCTTGGAGCCAGATCTTGTGTGTCACAAACAAACCTTGATTCCTAAACCATCACCACTGATGGTATAAAATATCCTTATGCACTTGATGGAAATGAAATACACGAGACTGAGACATGCTAAGGAAATATGGCCCTAATGCACACTAAACCAGTACATAAAACGTATAAATTATACAAATTACTACTGCTAATACATACAGTATTCAAGAGTTCAAGTGCAGTAACTGATCAGTTTGGCACCTATGTAGCACCAAGCTAGCCCAGCATTACACTTCAGCTATCATGAGTTATCTCCTCAAAACAGCCCTGGAGATGAAGTGTTGATCAGAAGACACTGGAGCAAATCTGATGAACCATAGTAAACTACATCCAGATTCAAGAGGCATCTAGACAAAGATCAAAATGCAACTGTGGGGACACACACTGACATAGGATCTAGAACTCTACCATAGGGAGGTTAAAAAAAAAAAAAAACACCGGCAAGACCATTTTGTAAAAGTCCATTATTGTGAGATTTTCATGGTATTACATTAATTACAATGAAAATATGGCTTTTCACAAAAATGGACATCTTGTTTATTGCCTCCCTAGACAGAGAGGGCTCTTGCTTGCCTAAAACAAATATAATCCAGATGTGTCTGTGGTAGACAGGCTATCCAGCAGTGATCTGCAATGCTTTCGGAGACATTAATTATTATTTCTAGCATCTGATAGTGAAGAAAAAAAAAGGCACTCACTCAAACACAGTGCTCACTGTGGTGAGAATGAAACGATGAGCATGGAACCTCTGATCGCCCACTCGCAGCACAATGTCGCTAAACTGCTTGTTGTCAAACAGCTTCTCAAATCGCTCAACCACTGCATCTTTATCACTGACAGTCTCCTGGTGTTTCGGCTGAGGCTCACAGGTAGAGGTGTCACGCTCTAACCTTTTGGCTGGGCTGCTCATTTTTAAGGAATTAAAAATGCGATGTTTCACTTTGCACAGAGCATTTCCTGTAAAATGAAAATGCAAAAATTAATTTAATCCATTAAATTTTAAATCTGATATGAATGATGATAATCATGTATTTAAAGTGGGTGCCAGAACAGCTGTGCACCCCTGCAGACATGCCAACCCAGTGTGCAAAGGATACTCTGGCACCACTTTTACACTTTTCAAACTTTCATAGTCAATCAGACTTCTGACCTGCAATGCAGTCTTCGGAGATCAATTCCCAGATTTGAAATCCTGAGATCTGACCTTAAAGTTCAGTGTCAGAGAGTAACAAATAGATTTAATGCTAGTAAAGATTAGTAAAGCCGACATACTCCCACGATGGAGTTGGATCTTTTTTTCATCATAGGGATTTAATGCCTGTACAATTTACCAGTGGTATGTGTTGCTGTTGCTGTTTTATTTGATAGACAAACTGGAAGACATAAAGCCATTTAAACATCTGTCATGAAATAAACATGTTTAAAAAATAATACCTTTAAAAAATACTGCAGTGCAATTGTACAAGTAACAGTACTATTTCTCAAAATCACTGACAAGTCGAAGTGCAAAGATCTACTCATTAAAAAAAGCGGTTGAGTAGACCAGACTACACTAGCAGAACAACACTAACAATTCACATTACAAATGCTTGGGTGACAGTGTGAAAAGCTGAATGACTGAAAATGGTCAACAGACTAAGTATGCTCCATAATCCATAGCCAGCAAGACTGAGATATAAATTCTTATAGTTATAAACCCCTGCAGATGTAGGGGAGGGGGGGGGGGGGGGCATTGAAAATTTATGCCTCTTGCAGATGGAGCAGGGTGGCTGAAGAGCTAACGCTGTTCTGTCTGAACAAAGAAGCTGAAATTCAGCTTTCTACATGGGATTTTGAAAAAGCTGAATCAGTCTCCAAGACTGAAGACTGTCATCAATGCAAATGTGTGCTGGTCTGTGATTTTAGACCTCAAAGCTGCAAGCTGTAAAGTCCAAAGTCACAGATCAGCACACTAGTGTACACAAAGATCTATTAATTCATATAAATTTAGGTATGCACAAAACGAATTGCTTACCCATGAAAGAAACTGGAAATAGAGGAACAGTGTATAGCCATGCAACTATAAACTACAATCAAGAGCATTGTTTTTTGTTGTTGCAC
>BTPG01000006.1:127599097-127618977 GCA_036245525.1 Semisulcospira habei
AGTACCTTCTTGGGCGGCAGTCCTCTCTCTGCTCGCATCTTTTCCTTCTTTTTGATGCGTTCCTCCTGAGGATGAGAAAAAGATTCATTCGATTTCTACACAGACAAACAACATTATATCAGGAAAAGAGGCAAAAATAAGCTCTGTCTGAGACATAATATGTATGACCTAATCTCCCCTGTGAAGCTAAAAGAAAGGAAGTCCATATTTGTGAAAAATGAGATTTAACCCATTTAGCCCCAACACCCTACAGCAGATGGACTAACCATGATAATTCAAGGGTTGTGCCAGACTAGCTTGGCACCATTAGGCGCCAAGCTACTCTGGCACTACAATTGAATTATCATGGTCGATCCATCTAATGCAGTTAGTATATAATCGGTGACAACTCCAAAATTTGGGAAATGCAGCCGATTCATTGTAGTTTGTACATTCATTGTACATTGCTTAGCGTCCTGACAGCAACAAGGCTTTCTCAGGACGTGCCTGCACTGCTTGTGAAAAAAAAAAAAAAACAACAGAACATTGAATGTATGTCGCCAGCCGGTCCAATACATTAAATAAACCTAACACATGGGGCCTAAATAAAGCTAAGACCATTTAGCAACACGCATCCAATATCAAGAGCTACAGGCAGTGCAGACAGTAGGGAGAGTTTTAAAAAGGCAAATACAGGTGAATGGACAAAGGGTAGACAGAAACACATGCCCCAGAATAGAGAGAAAAACCCACCCTGTGGGGCTGACCAGGGTGACCCTGGGAACTAAAAAATACCTAACCCCACCCAAGTCCCCCAGGGCAGACCCGGGTGGGGGGGGGAAATGCAGCCGAGGGGTTAAGAGGGTTAACATGTGAGATGTAATATACTGAAAATCCTGCTTTTTACAAAAATGCCTCTTTCCGTCACAGGACAGTAATACTGAAGCATTAGGTCAGAAGACAGGTTCTCAATCAATAACAGTGTGATACACAAACCTACACACAGATCATCTGTGACAACACATTCAGCCCTAATGTCAAATCCAAAAACTTCAAGGTTGTACCTAAGAAGACTACATTATGGTTCAAGAAACAGCTGAACCATGACAGTTCTGAGGTGGAAGCCAGAATAGCCTGGCGCCTGGTATGGCCACACCCCTCTGTCATCATCTTTGAACTAGCGTGGTTGATTTGTGTCCTGTAGCTTGCCAGCACTGCTTTAACTGAAGCCCACCATCTATCATGAAAAAGAAAGTATAGTGTTTTCCACAGAAACACTATAACTGCATATTCGCGATAAATGGCGGCTTCAATTTCTTAAGACTAGAAACAGCATTACATGTACTGCATTTTCTTTCAACGAAAGAAAAGTCTATGTGCAAATAATCCCCATCTGTTCATTAAAAGATCATGATTTGTACTGTAGCAGGAACTAGTTACTGCTACAGTACAAATCATGATCTTTTAATGAACACATACATACACTAATCAGCACATACTAAATTTCTCAGACCAATAATCTTACTTTGTGTTTCTGCTTGACTTTCTGCCGGTGTAGCTCTTTGTCATGCTGGTCTTCCAGCCTCATGCGCTTGGCGGCCGCCTCCACGTTGATCCCCCCATCATCCTCCTCTTCTGACAACTCTCCCGCTGTCCTCTGTCGTTTGTGCACATCATGCACAGCCTGAGATAAAGTAGGGTAGGACAGGATAGTTAACCTCTTCACTGCCATTGGATGAAGACTGTGTTTTGGAAATCATTGTGAATTCAACATCAAATAACCCCAGTCATCAAAAGCACATGGAACAAATTGGCTTCAGCAAGAGTCATAGATCCTCATGAGGCCCCACAACTATGGGGGTTCATGAGGATCTATACCTCTTGCAGTTGGGTGGTGTTCAATTTTTCTTGGCAGAGAATAGGTTAATACGATTACAATGCAGATTAGATTTAAACATGAGAGAAAAAAAAACCCAGACCATACCTGTCCTGTGAAAGTAAGAGCTGTTCTTAATTGGACGAACTTCTGATCAGCAAACCTAGATCGGAGAAGATCGGCGATCTTTTGGTTTGTTTCTTATTGAGGTTGCACAAACCTAGGCGAACTTCAGCAAACCATGTTTGCCATGGTTCTCTTTCTTAACTGAAGTGCATGATTCGGCGTACTTACTGGTTCAAAATGGCTGCCGCTATGCCGCTTCGCGATTTGAACGATGTTTGTTTTTGTACTCCTTGCAGTAGCGATCCCACAAACAGCGTTGCGCCTCCCACAAATCAATAAAAATAGGTCTTGTTCTTCGCACGAGTGAAATATCGCTGTCCGCCATATTTGTTTGTATCGGTGACTGTCTTCTTATCTCCAACGCAGAAGAAGGTAAAAGTTTTGACCAATCAGAGAAAAGGTTCGCCTTGGTTTGCTCAACACGTTCAGCGAACCTTTTCTGACAGCGAACTATGGTTTGCCGAGGTTCGTGAACTACTTCGAACTTGGTTCGCCGTATCTTAAGATCGTCCAATTAAGAACCAACCTGGTTCGTCCGAGATCGTGAACTGTAGTTCGGTAGAGTTCACGAACTAAAGTTCGTTTAATTAAGAACATGCTTCAAAGGACACAAAGTCCCATTTTGTGAAAAGCAAGACTTTGTATTACAATGAAAGTCTGGCTTTTCACAAAATGGATACATGTACTATCTTTTGCCCTCATAGGGCAATGTTATCAGAAGTCTCATGTCAAGTAATGTACAGAACACTTCGGGTGGTTTTATCTAACTCATTGCCTACAGATGGTAATCCAGCTGCCGCAAGGTTGATTCGCCTAGAACACTATCGACGGGCAGATAATGTGCTTGCTTGCAGTGCAGATGCTTGGCTATTTTCAGCGCTGAATGTGTCACTACAGGCCGTTATGTGGCATGCCCGCTGGATCCAGAAATGAACTCTTAACAAAATTACTTTGTGGCAAGGTACACAATACAGGAAAGTTACTAAATAGGTACAAACTGTTTGTTTTTCATCTTACAAAATTGTATTTCAGGAAATATGAATAAGCTGCTGGTAGTCTAATTTCAGTTGAAAACTACCAGCTGGACTGATGACAGAATGCTTCAGTTATAAACAAAGGAAATGAAATAAAGTCAAAACCTTAAAAATGGTCTTGACCATACTGCTCGGTTGAAAAGACATGAAACTACACATCTTTTCGCTATCATCAGTAGCAATCAAGGGACAATCCAACAGATACGGATTCTCATGCATGCACCAAAGATGCTTCTTTACACATGCACACTTACATTGCCCTCGTCATCAAACACAACACGAGTGTTGGCAGTGATGTTTTTCTTCAAAAGACGTTTGGCGGCAGCTGCTTTGGTCAAGGGCTTCTTTCGACTGCCCCTTGTCTCTTCCTCATCTCCATTTTCATCAGGTATCTGTGTAGATGAGATTGTTCATTTAACGACAAGCCCTCAGAGAAATTAATTTTTCTCTAAAATGTATTTTTTCGAAAAATACTTACCGATGACATGACTAACTGGAAATAGTCTACTTGCTTACCAATTTTAGCCTAAGACCCAAAGGGTCCCCCCAGGAGGCTCTCGGGGATCCCTGATAGGGACGAGAGAGCTTTCGGGGATCCCTAACAGGGACGAGAGTAGCCTCCCCTGCCCATCCGGTCAGGCGCCCGGTGGTGTCTCCTTTAGCCAGTTGTCTACGGAGTTACCAGCGGCAAGCGGGGAGGAGGGAGGGACCTCCGAGTCATGTCATCGGTAAGTATTTTTCGAAAAAATACATTTTAGAGAAAAATTAATTTGTTTCCTCAAAACACATTACCGATGACATGACTAACTGGAAGAATGGCAAAGAGGAGGAGGGTGCCGCACAATCCCTTTTAGAAACCTCTTCAGGGACGAAGACGGCCCGTCACTCCTGATCACCCACTCCCGACAATTTTAGCGAAGTGCCGCCTAAGCGCCGAGGGCACCTGGAGGGAGTGGTGCGCCGCAGAAGTTGCCCACCAGCGTAAGGTTGTCGCGCTGGACTGTCAGGGCGCGGGAGTAGAAGCGGCAATGGTAGATCCGTCCCGCCACCCCACCGCCGCCACAGTGTCCTTAACCACACCGGCGCGGCGAAGGCGAGACCTGCGGCCCTAGCGCGCGTTCCATGGGCGCGGATCTTCAGTGCCCCGGCTCCCTGTGGGGAGAGGTCGCGATAGGCGGACCGGAATACCCAGCGGAGCGAGGAGGAGAACGTTTGGGCTGAGAAGCCGGTTCTGCCAGCGGTCGGCGGCAAGGGACGAGACCGTCCCCTCCGCACGGACTTGGAGCAGGTAGATACGAAGTGCCTGTCCCGGATCTTGCTGCGGAGTGCCCCGAGGAACCGGGTCGTGTAAGCGGCCGAGCGGCGAGGACCGGAGGCGCTGTCAAGGGAGACCTAGGCTGAGCGAGAAGGAAGGATCCGGGAGTAGCTGAACGGAGCCATCCACTCGGAACTGCAGGCCGGCGGGGCGAGACGAGAGCGTGGAGCTCGGTGACGCGGGGCGCCGTGGCGAGGGTCATCAGGAAGCAGGCCTCCGAGTCACGTCAGCAAAGCGGGCCAGAAGGAGCGGCTCAACGGTCCGAAGTCAGTCAGGGGAGGACCAGGGAGGTCCCAGCGCGGGCCAAGTGGGCGGGAGACCGGACGCTGCACGCCGAAACGCGCCATAAGGTCGGGCAGGTCCTTGCAGGCGCTGGGTCAGGACGGCCGAGGTGACGGTAGGCGTCGGCGATCAAGAGACCCCTCAAGAGCTGCTGCACCAGAGGGGAGCCAACCTAGGTCTTGGACGAGCCAGAGAAGAAGTCCGTGAGCTGAGGAGTCGTCAGGCCGACAGTGGAGAGGCGGCGGTCAGAGCACCAGGCACGAAGCACGCCACTTTCCCTCGTAGACACGTCTGGTAGGTCTGCGGGCAGAAGCGATAGCATCCGCTGTTGCACTCGAGAAGCCTCCAGCAGAGAGAGCTTGCCACACAATCGCCAGGCGTGCAGGAGAAGTCGCTCGGGGCAGGGGTGGAAGAGCGGCTATCGGCGCTGTAAGAGCATCGGCGGGAGGTGGGAAAGGGAGGGTGAACCTGTGGCGAGACTGAGAAGGTCGGAAGTCCGCGAACCGGTCCGGGCGACCGGCCACCAGGAGAAGGACTGCGTTGCATCCCCGGAGGCTGAGCAGGACTTGAGGACCAGGACCGCCGGAGGGTAGGTGTAAACGACCAGTCCGCCCCAAGGGATCGAAGGGCATCGACTGACCAGGCCAGAGGTCGGGAACAGGGAGATGAAGCGGGGAAGCCGGAGGCTCCACTTCGTGGCGAAGAGAACAAGGGGGGAGTCTCCCGACGGGCGCAGAACCAGCGAAGGATGTCCCAGCGAAGGGCGCAATCCGTGTGAAGAAGCTGCCACCGTCGCAAGAGGTAGACTGTCAGGACGAACAGGCGACGTGGACTGTGGCGGGCTGGGAGGGAGAAGACGCTGTCCTCGCACCAGCGAAGGGGCGATAGGGGAGGAAGCAGAGGTCGGGAGAGCGGGGTCCTCCTGTGTCTGAAGGCAAGCCATGAAGAGGGGTTGTCGGAAGGACGAGGAGGTCCTGTGTCCGAAGATCGTATCACCAAGCGCAGAGGGCCTGCCAACTGCAACCAGTCCCAGCGGGATGACGTGCCGCGAAGTCCGGTTCGCGGGCCAGCGGCCGGCGGACGAGCGGAATTCGGGAGAAGGAGAGCGCCCCAACGGTCGAGACCGGCAACGACGCAGAGAGAGAGACGGGCAGCGGCGAGGTCAGGGGGAATCCGGGAGCCGAGCCAAGAATGTCCGTCCAGCGAAGCCGACGTCGCGCAGCACAGGAGAGATCGGCACCAGGGTAGAGAGATCGCCGGAGGACGGCCTCCAGAGGTGGAGTACAGAAGACCGAGGGAAGGAGATCAGCCGCCGCACTCACCAGGAGGAGGAGCTGGAGCCGCAGTTAGGTGGGGAGCGCCGCGTCCGCAGCTACCCTCGGGCTAGAACGGCAAGGACTGGATCCGAGGCTCGTGAAGACGCACCAAGTCGCGGTCGGTCACCGAATCCACACCCAGGTGAACGAGTGGCGAGAGGTCGGACTGTAGTCGCTGACCAGGGCGCCCAGGCGAGCAACCGGAGGAGGAGAACATCGCTGCCCTACGAAGTGGGACCGCTGACTGATACCGCAGACGCAGGTCGATCCAGGAGGAGAACGGCTGACAGAAGAACAAGGTCTCGGGCAACCAAGGCATCCACGATCCACGCAAGGACCCAGGGCTGAGGGAGAGACCACACCGGAGGCCGGGCTGGAAACGGACCCGTCGACGGCAAGCGAAGACAACAGCGGGGGCGGGAGGCATGGGGACGCGTGGAAGCGAGGGGCAGATCCCGGCTGGCGGCGACGACCAAGGGCCGAAGGCGAAGCGAAGGGTCCGAGGCGGGGGGAGCCGCGCCGAGCGACGAGCACCAACGCAACATCTCAAGGCAGAGCGGAGACCTGCGCGCGAAGGGCGAGGGCCTTGGTCGGAGCGGGCGGGAACTCAACCACACGGGTGTCGCTGGGCCCACAGGCCTAGAAGGGGTCCTAAGGAGACTACCAGGCAGGGCCGAAGAGCGTGGGAAGCCACAGGAGCACGGCACAGCTGCGACGTCGCATCAGGGGAGAAGGCCAGGGAAGGAGCCATCCACTAGAGCTGGGAGGTGTAACCGCAAGGACGGGCGCCGGCAGAACCACCCGAGGCAGCGCGCACGAAGAGGAGCAAGTGGCCAGTGAACCGGGGAGAGCCGAAGGCTAAAACGCCAGCAGGCCAGCGGCGAACGCAGGACGCCGAGTCATCCACCGAAGAGGGTCGGGGAGACGCTGGAGGCGAACGGTGCAGAGAGAGGGGAAGAGGAGGTCCCGCGGAGAATGACAGGGCCGAGCAGAAGGCGAAGGTCGGCAGGGACCAGGAGGGCGTCAAGCGGGCGGGTGACGAACGTCGGGCGCCGCAACTATCTAGGCGACGAGGGCGAAGACGTCGATCCCCACTTGCACTGGGTGTACCCAAGGGGCACCCATCCACGCGAACCGAGCGCGAAGTAGCTTCACTTCGGCGAACAGACGAGAATCGGTGAACACGTGGAAAGGCCGTAGGCGCCAGGGGAAAACGGCCCGAAGTCCCGAGGTATATGAAAGACGATCCAGACGCAGTGCCCGAGGCTCAAGGAGGGGGCACCGTAGCTGGCTGGGAGACTCGACGAAGGAGTCAGAGGGTAGGAAGGAAGGCCATAGGGCCGACTAGGGCACCAACCGGCGAAAAGGGTCGCGGTGCCCGGGGCTCAAGGAGGGGGCACAAGCAGATAGGCGACTCGCCAAAGGAGTCAGCGGGCCCAGGACCGAGGCCGAAGTAAGAACAAGGCGACAAGGTCGCGGTGCCCGGCTCAAGGAGGGGGGCACATAGTCGGGTAAACGACTCGCCGTAGGAGTCAGCGGACTTAAGCTGGGGCCGAAGGCCAAGCGTGAACTAATTGGCGACCAGGACGCGGTGCCCAGGGCTCAAGGTGGGGGCACAAAGCGGCTCGGCGATTCGCCGGAGGAGTCCGCAGGCTTAGGAGGGGCCGTGAGGCCAACGCGTCAACAATAGGCGACAAGGTCGCAGTGCCCGAGGCTCAAGGAGGGGGGCACGTAGCCGGCTGGGTGACTCGCCGGAGGAGTCAGCGGGCTGAGCAGGTCCGAAGGCCGACGCGTAGACTAGTTAGCGACAAAGTCGCGGTGCCCGGGGCTCAAGGAGGGGGGCACGTAGCCAGCTAGGCGACTCGCCGGAGGAGTCAGCGGGCTTAGATGGGCCGAAGGCCGGTGCTTAAGCTAATTAGCGACAAGGTCGCGGTGCCCGGGGCTCATGGAGGGGGGCACGTAGCCGGCTTGGCGACTCGCCGGAGGAGTCAGCGGGCTCAAGAGGGGCCGCGAGGCCAAGCGTCAACTTCTTCTTTTTTTTTTTTTTTTTTTTTTTTGCATGTAACAGGCGACAAGGTCGCGGTGCCCGGGGCTCAAGGAGGGGGGCACGTAGCCAGCTAGGCGACTCGCCGGAGGAGTCAGCCGGCTTAGAAGAAGGGCCAAAGGCCGACGCTTAACTAATTAGCGACCAAGGTCGCGGTGCCCGGGGCTCAAGGAGGGGGGCACGTAGCCGGCTTGGCGACTCGCCGGAGGAGTCAGCGGGCTTGAGGTTTGGCCGAGGGGCCGACGCGTGAACTAAGGCGACATGGTCGCGGTGCCCGGGGCTCCTTTTTACGGGAGGGGGGCACGTAGCCAGCTTGGCGACTCGCCGGAGGAGTCAGCGGGCTTAACGCGTCTATGAATAAGCTACAAACTTACCAGGGACGAGAGGAGTGGCTATCCCATGTCCGAGGGCAGCTGGAACAATTCCGCCGTGCCGCGGAAGGTCCCAAGGAGGCGGAAGTCGCGGGTCGCTCGGCGGTGGAACACCGGAGTAGAGACCAAGAACCTCCAGTCAAGCAGGGCAGCCAGCGCAGCCGATGACAGAGGAGCAGGTGGCACCCGGTCTACAGTATGGCGGACACCAGGCCACTGGAAGCCGCCGTCCTGGGCAGCAATGCACTTGGTACTGCAACACATACCCATACATGAAAGGTGACGGGCGGCGGGCAACTAACGCCGCCAGATAAAGCTCCGAATTAACGAGCAAAACTCACCGTTAAATGCGGAGAGAAAACAAACAGAAGTCCGAGCCAAGCACGACGTCCGGCCCCGCCGGGGGAGACGTATGTAGCGGACAAGACTTTACCTTTACATGGCGGAACTGCAGAGGGACGAAGCACAAAGCACCGGACACTGGAAGTCGCCGAACGGGGAAGAGGCGCACTTGGCAACTGCAACCCAAACCCAAACATGAAAGGCGACCGGCGGCGGGTAACAAACCCCGCCATTTAAGGCTTCGAAAATTAAGAGACACGCGAAACTGACGGTGAATGCAAAGACAAACAGGAGCTCGAGCGCAGCCCGACGTCCGGCCCAGCCAGGCGAGACGTAGGAAGTGGCCGATACTCCACCTTTCCATGGCGGAACGGCAGAGTGACGAAGCACAAAGTACCAGACAGTAGGTCACTGGAGGTCGACGTACTGGGGAGAGGCGCACTAGATAACTGCAGCCCATACCCAAACATGAAAGGCGACCGGGGGCGGGTAACGAACCCCGCCATATAAAGCTTTGAAATCAAGAAACACTCGAAACTCACCGTGAAATGCGGAGAGAAACCAACAGTAGCTCGAGCGAAGCCCGACGTCCGACCCAGCCAGGCGAGACGTCGGAAACGGCCGAGACTTTACCTGTCCATGGCGGAAAGGCAGGGAGACGACGACGGGAGCCTAGAAGGTTCCAGGGCCAGCCAAGAGCACGAGGCACAGACGAGGGCTAGCAGAGAAGACGGAGGCCACGCCAGAAGCGGTAGACGAGAGGCTAGGCGAAGGCAGGCCGGTAAGTGACGGTCGAACCGTACACAGTCTTTCCAAGGGTCAGAGGCTCAGGTAAAAGCGTCCGAACGCTAACAGCGAAGTAGACAACTGGCTAAAGGAGACACCACCGGGCGCCTGACCGGATGGGCAGGGGAGGCTACTCTCGTCCCTGTTAGGGATCCCCGAAAGCTCTCTCGTCCCTATCAGGGATCCCCGAGAGCCTCCTGGGGGGACCCTTTGGGTCTTAGGCTAAAATTGGTAAGCAAGTAGACTATTTCCAGTTAGTCATGTCATCGGTAATGTGTTTTGAGGAAACAAAGAGACTTCAACAAAACGTGAGAGTCTAATCTTAGCCTTAAAATTGTAGCATATGTTAACCATTCCTAATTTTTTTTTTTTTTTAAAGATTATAAGATTGATACAACATTGCAAGTGTTTTTTGTTGAAATTTAGAGCAAGCAAAGGAAGTAATGAACAGCTGAAAAGCAATCACACATAACAGGGTTTATAAAAGACCTTCGAGAAAAAAATTGAGGGCCTTTTAGGGCCTGTTTCAAGAAAATGCATTTTTCTTTAAAAGGTATTTTTTCGAAAAATACTTACCGATGACATGACACGGAGGACCCTCCCACCTGCCCCGCTTGCCGCTGGCGAGTCAGGTGACTCGGAACCGGATAGGCAGGTTCGGGAGACAACTCTTGGCCCCTCTGGGGGTTCCCCGAGTGCCTCCCGGGTTGTGTATGCACACAACGGGTTCGTAGGCTAGAATTTGAGCACGTAGACACTCCCATTTGTCATGTCATCGGTAAGTATTTTTCGAAAAAATACCTTTTAAAGAAAAATGCATTTATTTCATCAAAAACATTACCAATGACATGACAAATGGGAGAATCACGAATAGGAGGAGGGTACCGCACCGGTACTACCGGCGACCAAGACCGTCCTCCCATTGCTAATTCCCAGCTAGCTAGCTAGGTGTGTACCTACGGCGCCTGCTGCGCCGGGAGGGAGTGCTGTGCCACCTTGAGGTCCCCCATCAAGGCGAGGTTGTCTCGCTGTCCCGCCAGATCCCGAAGGTAGAAACGAGCGAAGGTAGATTCTGCTCGCCAGCCCACCGCTGCCACGATGTCCTTGACAGCGCAGTTCCGATCGAATGCGACGCTCGTGGCCATGGGGCGTACTTCGTGTGCGTGGATCTTCAGTCTCTGCGCTACCCGTGGGGAGAGATCCATGTATGCAGATCGTATTACCCAGCGCAGCCAGGAGGAGATCGTCTGGGCTGTGATATCAGTCTTGCCCTGTCGTATGGGCAGGAAGAGGCGGGAGCGCCCTCTACGGGTAGCTTTGGTACGGCGCAGGTAAATGCGTAGGGCACGCACGGGATCCTGTTGCAGAGTCTCCGGAGAGCAGTCAGGCCCTCCCAGGGGCCGCAAGGTGATGATCTGTGGGGCAGTTAGAGGCGACCTTGTCTTGGCAATAAAGTTGGGGTCCGTTAAGAGCTGAACGGAGCGATCTGCCCTGAACTGGAGGCAGTCTGGGCGGGTAGAAAGCGCGTGTAGCTCGCTAACTCTGGATGCCGTGGCCAAGGCCAGAAGGAAGCAGATCTTGCGTGTCACATCCGCCAGAGAGGCGAGAGCTAGTGGCTCGAAGCGGGATGAATTCAGCCACGTCAGGACCCAAGGAAGGTCCCAGCGAGGAACGAGTGAACGCTGAGTTGGACGTTGGAGGCTGAAGTTGGACATGAGGTCGGCGAGGTCCTTACAGGCGCCGGGGTCTGGGAGGCCGAGATGGCGGTAAGTGTCGGCGACCATGGATAAGTATCCCCTGATGGTGATGGGAGCCAAACCTTGGACCACGAAGAGCCAGAGGAGAAAGTCCGCGAGCTGGGGGTTAGTCAATCCGGTGGGTATGAGGCGACGGGCGTCGCACCAGTAGCACAAAACGCGCCACTTTCCTTCATAAACACGCCGGGTAGACGGCTTGCGGGCTGCAGCGATTGCCTCCACTGCTGCACATGAGAAGCCTCTAGCGGTGAGGGCGTGCTGCACAACCTCCAGGCGTGAAGAGACAGGCGTTCTGGACAAGGGTGGAAAAGAGTCTGCCTGGGCTGCTTGAGCATAGAACGGGGCGTGGGAAGGCGCAGGGGAGTAGAGGTGGCGAGGCTGAGTAGGTCGGTGGTCCAGGACCGGGACCAAGCCAGCGGGGCGACCAGAAGCAGGACTGCGTTGCACTCTCGAAGTTTGTGGAGGACCTTGGGAATGAGGACTGTCGGGGGGTACGCGTAAGCGATGAGACCGTCCCAAGGAATCGAGAGGGCGTCGACTGCCCAGGCCAGCGGGTCTGGAATCAGGGAGACGAAGAGGGGAAGCTGGTGGTTCCACCTCGTAGCAAACAGGTCGATTAAGGGAGTCTCCCAACGGGCGCAGATCATCTTGAAGATATCCGGGCGCAACGTCCATTCTGTGTGGAGCAACTGGCCGCGGCGAGAGAGAGAGTCCGCCAACACATTCAAGTGGCCGGGAATGTGTCGCGCAAGGAGTGTAATGTTGCGTTCCTCAGCCCAGCGCATCAAACGGAAGAGGAGCATACAGAGGTCGGGGGAGCGGGTGCCACCCTGCCTCTGGATGTAGGCCACCACCGTCGAGTTGTCGGAGAGGACGAGAAGCCGCTGGTTCCTGAGCTGGCTCTCCCAAACGAAGAGGGCTTGCCAGACTGCTTGTAGCTCCAACCAATTGCTGTGCTTGTCCGCAAACTCCGGGGGCCAGAGGCCGGACGCCGAGGCGAATTGAGGAAGCAGGTGGGCTCCCCACCCAGAGAGGCTCGCGTCGACACAGGGAGAGGTGCGGGGGGGGGGGGGGGGGGGGGGGGGGGGGGGGAGGACAAGGGGACGCCCGAAGCCAACCAAGCCGTGTCGGTCCAGCGCAGAAGATGAGGGCGAACCAGGGGGGACACCGGGACCGGAGTGGTAAGGTCGTCTGAGGAGGGCCTCCAGAGGAGCAGGAGGTGCAGCTGAAGAGGGCGGGCGTAGAGGCGACCTAGGGGGAGAAGCTCCGCCGCTGCGTTGATCAGTCCGAGGAGTTGAAGCCAAACTCTGGCGGGAGCTGCTTCCTGCTGAGCTAACTGGTTGGCGAGGGCAGACAACTTCCGAATCCGGGGATCCGGGAGGCGAACAACGTTGAGATCGGTGGCAAAATCCATCCCGAGATGTATGAAGCGGCGCGAGGGTGTGAGATCTGACATCCCAGACGTTGAGGAGGAACCCCAGTCGCGACAGCAGACGCATCAGTGTATCCCTGTCCACTTCCAAGACGGACTCGACGCGGTTCCTCAGGAAGAGATCGTCGAGATAGTTGGACATAGGGCTGAGAGACGACTGCCGCGCCTTGGCCATTACTGCATCCATCAAGCGGGTGAAGACCCAGGGGCTGAGGTTGAGGCCGAAGGGGAGGGCGCGAAACTGGTAAACGGTTCCATCGAAGGCGAAGCGCAGATACCTCTGGGCGGCCGGATGTATGGGTACATGTAGGTAAGCGTCGGAGAGATCCAGGCTGACGGCGTAATCCATGGGTCGCACCGAGGTACGAAGGGCTCGGGCCGTCTCCATGTGGAAGGAAGGAGCCAAGATGAAGCGATTCAGAGCTGAGAGGTCGATCACTGGACGCCACTTGCCGCCGGGCTTGGGGACGACGAAAAGTCGGCTGTAAAATCCCAGCGAGTCTGTGCGGCGCACAACCTCTGTGGCGTCCTTCCTCAAGAGAGAGTCGACTTCCCCCTGTAGGGCGCACTCCTTGAGCGGGTCTGCGGGGATCTCGGTCCACACCGGAGTAGAGCGCAGAGGAGGAGGGGAACGAAAGGAGATCCTTAGGCCGAAGGTAACAGTGTCTAAAATCCACGGGTTGTCTGGAATCAGCAATCGCCACTCCTCACTGAAGAGGGCGAGCCTGCCGCCGACTGGAGGACCCAAGACGGCCGGCGGAGGCGGAGGAGGGGCGGAGTCACTGAGCCCGCCCGCGCCCAGGGCGACGGGCGGGATGGGGCCAAGCGGGGGCGGGGGCGCTAACCTGGCCGGGGCGACCGAAGGCGGGGCGACGGTAACGCAGGGACTGCAGCTGGGCTGTCGAAGTCGGGGCGAAGGGTCTGGCGGTCCGCAGGGAGCGACCCACGGCCTTGCAGGCTGACTGAAAGCGCCGAAGAACAGACTTGGGAGGCCACCTGTCCGAATTGGAATCCTTGACAGCTTGCCAGGTGTCACCAAAGAGAAGAGGGCCCCCGAGGGGGGCATGACGCAGCTGAATCTTCAGGTCGGCAGGCATTCCCCGGAAGGCCTGTAGGACAGCGTCCCGGCGGAGTAAGTCACAATTGGAGGCTGCAGCCATAGCGTTGACAGAAGAGTGATAAGCGGCGCGGTTGGCCGCTTCTGCCAGGATGAGAAGATCTCCAAGAAGGGGGGTCAGGGAAGGGTGCCACGAATCTTCCACGCGACGGAGGAAGGCTTGCGTAAGGAGCTGCATGAAGCCGGCGCAGGCCAAGGAATTCCTGACAAGCGAAGCAGTCTTGTCCAAACCAGTGGGGAGCGCGCGCCTAAGGTTTTGATTGATTGTACATTGCTTAACGTCCCGACAGCAACAAGGCTTTCTCAGGACGTGCCTGCACTGCTTGTGAAAAAAAAAACTAAACAGAAAATTGAATGTATGTCGCCAGCCGGTCAAATACGTTAAATAAACCTACAACATGGGGCCTAAATAAAGCTAAGACCATTTAGCAACACACATCCAATATCAAGAGCTACAGGCAGTGCAGACAGTAGGGAGAGTTTTAAAAAGGCAAATACAGGTGAATGGACAAAGGGTAGACAGAAACACATGCCCCAGAATAGAGAGAAAACCCCACCCTGTGGGGCTGACCAGGGTGACCCTGGGAACTAAAAAATACCTAACCCCACCCAAGTCCCCCAGGGCAGACCCGGGTGGGGGCGCGCCTAAGGGCAGAGGCCCCACCCACCTGCACCACAGCGGCTGGGTCCACCGGAGGGAGAGGGCAGAGGAAGGCCTGGGAATGGCCGGCGTACCACTGCTGGCGAACGTAAATGTCGAGGTCAGGAGGCCATCTGTGGTCCGAGAAGAAATTGCTGTCCCGCGAGTCAGACAACAGGTGGGCAGAAAAAACATCCCGAAGCTCACGAAAGCCGGGGGGCTGAGGGAGGGTCTTGAACTTCTTCACCTGTCTACCCGCGTCGACGAAGGCGGAAGGCTTCCTCTTCAGGGGGGGGGGGGAGGGGGACGGAGGGCAGTCCTCTGCCGGAAGCGTGGCGGAGATGAGGCGGGCGACCTCGTCGAGAGCCAGAAGAGCCTCTGTGCGGGAGGAGGCCGGTAACCCGTGGGCGGTCGACGCATCCGAAGGTGAGGGAGGAGAAGGGGAGCGGCTGAGACCTCCTAGGAGAACCGAGATCGAATCGTCAGGGAGAAGACTCAACGAATCGTCGTCCACGACGCAGGGAGCCGTCGAAGAGTGACGGCGACCGGGACTCCGAGAGCGAGCAGCTTGACGAGGACGAGGGGAGCCATAAGGCGCCGAAGCACGCTGGGGAGAACGACGTCCGCGATGGCGACGCGGCGAACTAGAGGAGCGGGAACGGCGGCGACGATGAGACGAGCGACTGCCAGCTGGAGACCGCGATCCACGGAAACGAGGAGGAAGGAGAGAGGCTGGGCGAGGGGAAGGGGAACGGAAGGGATGCACGAGGCAGACGGCGGGGAACGTGGGAAGAACGCCGCGAAGAGGTAGAGCGCGGGGGTCCATGGTCCTTATGACGAGGAGAATCACGATCTTTAATACGCTCACGCGAAGGAGCGCGAGAGTGGTGGTCCGACATCGAGCGCCGGGAGGAACTGGACACAGGTAGTGGTGTGGTGAGTGTGCGAGAATGTCTCTGCGAGCCGGGCTCTGTGGCGAGGCGGGTTCGCAGCGGCCGAGGAGGATCCAAGGCCTTCCTAGGAGACGAGTGGGGACCGGTTGATCATGGACGGCACGAGGCACGTCTCTCCGAACTGACCTCTGTATCGAGATGGGTTCTCTGCCTGGCGTAAGGCTTGGTCCAAGCGCGTTCCCTCCTGGGAACCAGCGCCTTGAACTCCCGACTCCGCACACTACCTTGCTGTGTCCGACGTGGAGATCTTTCCAGACTGGGGCCATCGGGGGCAAGTGCGGCCAGGGAGCCGGAGACAACAGCCGGCACTTCCTCAGGTCTTGCAACAGGCACAGGTATCGGGCGTTCACGTCGGTAAAAGCTCCAAAGTTGGGACCAGCGGAGCTCCGGCCAGCCGGCGCAGACGTCACGTGAACGCTCAGATGTACAGCCGACACACGGCAGGCAGACCTTGTGCGAATCCGAGGGCCACTGGAATCCTCCACACTGAGTGCAGGTCATCAGGAGGGCACTGCAACACACAAAAAACCCTGCCGGTACGTGGTCGAGACCAACAGGGCTCGTCCTACCAAGGGGAAACGTACCGAAACGACAATAACGACAGGGCTGTGCCCCCAGGCTATACTGCTGTAGCGCTCTAAGCTAAGAGTGCGCTCTCGTAACAAAGCCTACCCCAGCCAGGCTGGAGATTAAACGTGCGCCGAAACGACAATAGGAAACGACAGGGCTGTGCCCTCAGGCTATACTGTTGTAGCGCTCTAAGCTAAGAGTGCGCTCTCGTAACAAAGCATACCCCAGCCAGGCTGGAGATTAAACGTGAGCCAAGCGCCGCAGCTGTTTCAAGCAATGCTCCCCGAAAGCTACCCGGGGAAGCCAGTAACTTTTCACCCAAGAAAGGGAAGGGCGAGGGCGCCAGGGCCCCGCCGAGCTAAGAGTCCCCGCTCAACAAACCCACACAACAACGAAATAGCAACGTAGAGTCCAGAGGCTCAGGCCGGTACCCCGCCCGGGAACCGGCCGAGGGCACAACTAACTATCCTACCTCTCTGCCGAAGCGGTAGCGGGAGAAGAGACGTCCATGTCGCCACAGGCGAACGGGCGGGAACCAGCAGGTCCGCCAAGGGAAAGCCAACCCAGAAGGAGGACGCCAAACCGAAGAAAGCGCAAGCGAAGCGAAGCAAGAAGTCACGGCTAGACGCGAGCACCAAAGACCGACCGGTCGAAAGCGAGTGCGAGAGGCTAGAAAACACGTCCGAAGGTCGTGAGCCTACGTAGCTGACTGGCGAGTCAGGTGACTTGGAACCGGATAGGCAGGTTCGGGAGACAACTCTTGGCCCCTCTGGGGGTTCCCCGAGTGCCTCCCGGGTTGTGTATGCACACAACGGGTTCGTAGGCTAGAATTTGAGCACGTAGTAGACACTCCCATTTGTCATGTCATCGGTAATGTTTTTGATGAAATAAATAATTAGGGCCTGTTTTAACATCTAACAATAAAAAACAAAATAGGGCTATCACGACACACTAAAATACAGAATAAAATTTACCAAATGGTGTCCATAGACATTTCTTCTCCAATACAAACCCTTATCCAGCAATTGTATGCAAACCAAGGGGAATCACAGCGCTGGACAGACAACAGTTAGATCCCCTGCCCCCGCCTATCAGGCACCCAATCGCCAGCCCACAGAGAAATACGCAGGTATAGAATAAGACGATCATTTCCATCCTCAAACGAATGGATCAGGTCTCTTATATAACCCATGTCTTTCTCCGGAACTTAGGAAGTGGGCAGGAGAAACATACATACACAAACATGAAGGTGCGCTACTATATGTGGTCGGGTAAATACCCTGATTTCCCACAGTAGATGCACAGAACATTACACAACAATGTAACGATACAAATTTGCCTCGAGTTATAGATACTCACAAACCAGATAGGTGAGGCTAGCGCTGGCAGAATTGTATGCAAACCAAGGGGAATCACAGCGCTGGACAGACAACAGTTAGATCCCCTGCCCCCGCCTATCAGGCACCCAATCGCCAGCCCACAGAGAAATACGCAGGTATAGAATAAGACGATCATTTCCATCCTCAAACGAATGGATCAGGTCTCTTATATAACCCATGTCTTTCTCCGGAACTTAGGAAGTGGGCAGGAGAAACATACATACACAAACATATATGTATGTTTCTCCTGCCCACTTCCTAAGTTCCGGAGAAAGACATGGGTTATATAAGAGACCTGATCCATTCGTTTGAGGATGGAAATGATCGTCTTATTCTATACCTGCGTATTTCTCTGTGGGCTGGCGATTGGGTGCCTGATAGGCGGGGGCAGGGGATCTAACTGTTGTCTGTCCAGCGCTGTGATTCCCCTTGGTTTGCATACAATTCTGCCAGCGCTAGCCTCACCTTATCCAGCAAGTATTTAATCACTTTCTCATTTTCTGGTATGTTTCAAGTAAATTGTCCTAGTCATTACAAAAGCATAAGGTACATGGAAATCTTAAACTTCTCAATCACAAGACGAAGAAGAAAAAACATGCTTTTGTCTGCCTTGTCCTTGGTCTACCAGCAAACACCTTTTCAGGTTGAGGGGAGAGAACAGTGCACTGAATCAGCATACACTCGATATAGAGTTACTTCCCTTGACCAACTAAACTTCGAGGTTGATCGGCAATGGGTTCGACTTTCGTGACCGATTTTCCTTTCCGATTATTTTCTCCCAAATTTTTTTTTCTGTTAAAAAATGATTTTTTTTTTCTCAGGCTTTTACGTTTTCTGGGCCTTTTAGGGCCTCCAGCCACCTTGATTTCATTTTTAGGGCCTTTTAGGGGCCCCAAATTTTTGTCTTAAAATGTTAGGGCATTTTAGGGCCCTGTGCAAACCCTGTATAAGCATATTTGCAGCACCATTTCAACCCCACTAGCCCAGTCCCAAATCAACTTAGTTTCACTTTAAGGATGGTGCCAAATTGGCTTGGCATCTGTAGGTGCCAAGTGGTTCTGTCATCAACCTAAAACTATCATGGTTGCTCTGTCTCCTTAACAGTAATGTTTTCTTCAGAGGACAAATCCTAATACTGGTATGTTTAACCCCTTCCCTGCCACTGATGTACATTCTTGTTTCTGAAATCTTTGTTTATTTTATGACCAAAAGTGATGCCGCTCAAAGAACACAAATTGGTTTTAGCAAGAGGCATAGATCCTCATGAGCCCCTGCAGGTGCATGGGGGGCTCATGAGGATCTGTTTCTTGCAGCTGGATCGTGTTCACTTTTTCTCAGCAGCGAAGGGGTTAACCTGACGGTTCAATGCATCAACAAACTCTCACCTCTGTTTTCTTTTCTTCAGAAGGCAGTGGGCCCAGCCTCCGCTTCACTGTGAACAACTCACCATCATCACTATCATCCTCCTCCTCATCGTTTCTTCCAAACGAAGCACTGTTTGCATCACCATCACTGTCTGATTTCTCACCACTGTCATCACTTTTATTGTCACTGTCCTCACTTTCACTATCACTGTCCTCACTTTCACTATCATCATCATCACTGCTATCATTACTGTCACTGTCATTATCACCACTGCCATCTTCATCCTCATCAACATCTTTATCGTCACCACTGTTCTCTGCATCCGAGTCTGACTGTTCATCTTCACTGTTGTTTCTGCCTTTCCGTTGTGTTGATGTTTGTGATTCTGCTTTGCCAGCCTGGGCCTGTTCAGCACGCTTCAGGAAACGAGTCCGGGGTGCAATAGCTAAGCCAAGAGACCTGAACAAGATAGATAATATCTCTACAGTGATACGCTCAAGCTGAAATAAATGGAGAACTGATAAGTCTGATCATATCCCAACATGCAAAAGACTATTGGACCGAAGTCGGCTGCAATGGGCCAGCACACTTTCAGCCCAATGGCCTTTGCATACTGGGATGGTCAGAAAGAGGCACAGATTTTCATGAGTCCTGTCACTCTGTATTTTCTGGCAGAGGAAGCACACTTGTAAGCTTAGACATGTCAGACATAAACACACCACCAAGTCAAATTTTTACACTGTTTGGTCACATTTCACCAAAAAAAATAAGTAGAAGGAGGCACATGGTACATTATACTTAGGCAAGAGGGTTCTCTTGAGCAATCGGCTCATCAAAATGTTTTCATCATAGATGTTATTGGTGGTCGGAATGCCAGCTGAAGCACATTTCCAATCCACCTAATAACATCCTGTCAAGAAGACTCCAATAACCCATTTGACTCCTTCATTGCCTAAGCACCATCACAGGTGACAGTGCAAAAAATTAAAATGACTGAAAATGGTTTATGGACTAACTATGCCCCATGAGCCATGGCCAGCCAGAGACATAAATTCTCATAAGCCCGTGCGGATGCAGCAGCTCATGAAAGATTATGTCTTGCGCATATGGAACAGGGTGCCTGAAAAGCTGTGTTCAGCTTTCTGGTATTCAGAAAAAAATTAATCAGTCTCCAGGACTGAAGACTGTCACTAATA
>BTPG01000006.1:127619477-127654477 GCA_036245525.1 Semisulcospira habei
GCTTGATATACTATTTTTTTCCCAAAAGCCTTTGCAGACCAAATCTGGCTACTCGCATTTGTCACAACGAAAACGCAGAATATGCTCATACTGCTATATGGACAAGCTCCTTATGTCCGCAAGTACGTTTACTCGAAATTTCTTCCCAATACACACAAACGAACGGAGAACAGGCAGTAGCAAATATAGGTGTGACAGATCTATAACACTTCAGTTTTTATTGAAAAGATCGCGTCATTGTTGAATGCGTGTATGAGCTCAGTACTGGTTGACGAAAGGTGCCAACAATACATGCATCATGTACGAAATCAGACCTACCGTATATCCTGTCGCTTGCCAAGCAGTCCTGCGCTCACAATTTAGAAGTTCTATCACTTGAACCCAGTGAGAAAAGTTCGCACTTGATTGCTACATATTCCGATATTGTCACTGGTGGCTTAGAAGCAGCACCGCTGGTAAACGTTTGAAATTCCAGTGTCAAAAATCAAGCACATTTACACGACCGGGCATTCACAAAGACTGTGTATTTCCCAGAAATACAGTCTGACGTCAGAAATATTTGACGTTTTACTTTTGACGTCAGACACATTCGAGGATTCAAATAGTGCTTTATTTAGACTGAACGACAATGGTATATAACCGTTTGTGTTGGGTTACTTTTCGGGTTACATCGTAGTTTTATAAGTTCTCTGAAGCTGATTATCAGACCTCCGCGCCTTCGGCGCGTCTGTCTGATAATCATCTTCATCGGACTACAATACCACGATGTAACCCTCGAAGTAACCCAACATAGACGATCAAATGTTTAACTGTAGAAACGATTCATGTCCACATAGTCACACGAAATCGCCCACCGAGTCCACAGTTCGATACACAGTCGTCGGCAAGTATTTTGTCTGAACACCGCAATCACAAAGTCGCAAACTGAAGGACTCGATGTAAAGTTTTGATTTGGTTTGGTTTGATTTATATTAAGCCATGTTTTGCTTCATACAGTGACGATAACCGACAGACGCGACTACTTGATTCGAATAAAAACGTCCTCTGCTGACGCCCGGACAGTTTGATTCTCGGTCTCGTAATCACATCTGTCGGTTATCGGCACTATATATCGAGCAAAATGTGTCTGAATATAATATAATATAATATAATATAATATAATATAATATAATATAATATAATATAATATAATATAATATAATATAATATAATATAATATAATATAATATAATATAAATACTAAGCAAAATTCATGGATATAAATATGACAAAATTAAAACCACAGACACACACAAACTGACGTACAGCGCAGCATAGACCAAATTAATCAGCCGTCGTTTGAGAGAACGACATATCTACATCAGAAACAACAGATCGGAAAATTCCGAACAAACCACAAAACCAATGAACGAAGAGCTGATCTGGAGGCAGCGTGAGCTTAGGCAATGTCTCAAGCGAATGTTGGACACCCCCCTCACCCCTCCCCTATACACACACCCCACCCTGCCCCCGCTCATTCCTCCCCTGACATGTACGAGTTCCGCAGTTACAGACCTGTCAACTTCTTTAAGGGCCCGCCTTCGTCGGTACCAGAACACCAGTAAGACGGCCGCCAGCGCCAAAAGGACGCCAGCCAGTCCTCCTACAACCTGTGGCACCACGGACGACGGAGGATCTATGTAGAGAAGAAACATCCCGTGTCGTTTACGAGAGTATTCCGTATTCCTCGGATAGACGCACATGGGAAACACGCCACGAATACATTTCTTTTCAAATGAGATGCTGAGCATTTCATTTGAATAAAAATGTACATGTAGCGCACCACCCGAGTGGGTTTATGTGAGGAATACTCCAGCACGGGAAAATATGCCACGTACTTCCTGATACAGATATCAGAGCCAGTTTCGGTCAGCAAAAGGCGTACATTCTAAAAGTAGCATGTACAGCCACTGATGACATTATGCAAATATTACTAAGTTGTATTTTTCGTTCAGATCATCATCAAATAATTTTAGAGTCAAATTTAAAGCCACGAAAGGCACGAACGTGACATTCACTGAAATCATTGTGCTTCAACAAGGACGACAGTGGGTGCTACATACGCACTAGTGCATGCTGGCACTGCTGGCTGTAGCCGTGGCTGCATGCACAAGGGGGTTAAAAGAGACCACCAACAGTCTACACTGTTCTCATTGTCATGGAACACCACCCATATTTATCGTGTCAGACTGCGTGCTGTCTCTGGCCTATATTGATTTAAAATGTAATTGATTCAAATTAACAGTTTTAGATTACTTAAAAGTGCAAAGCTTAAAAAGCAAGAGTATCCTTACCTAATGTGTACATTTCTTCACTTTCTGGTGATGCAGAACAGCCAGTACTGGTACAGGACACAAACCTGGTCCTGTAACACATGCAAAACCTTGAAGCGCATTTTATACATTACGTTGAAAACTAAACTTGTAGTTTGTTCCCCGATTACAGCTGCTGCGGACACAGCTCCGCTGGGCGGGGCATGTCTCCAGGATGGAGGATCATCGCCTACCAAAGATCACCCTGTTCGGCGAGCTTGCTACTGGACACCGTGACAGAGGGGCACCAAAGAAGAGATACTAAGACTGTCTCAAGAAGTCACTTAGTGCCTGCCAAATCGACCACCACCAGTGGTCTTCGCTTGCTGTGGACCGTGACACCTGGCGCTCCACCATTTACAAGGCAGCTGTCTCCTTTGAGGACTCTCGCAGAGCTAGCCTTAAGGACAAGCGGCTCAGGAGAAAAACAGAGATGCCGCAACTCAGAACCCTGGCCATACCTCCCCCTGCAGCCACTGCGGTCGAACCTGCCTGTCCCGGATTGGCCTCCGCAGCCACGAACAAGCCTGCAGACGTCGTGGGCAACTCCTATAAAATCTTCGTTCGCGAAGTCAAGCCAAGATAATAATAAATAATAATAAAGAGAGAGAGAGAGAGAGACAGTGGCATTACAGACTCTATCTAGCCTGTTTAAGGATGCTGCTTTACAAAGTTATGTGCAAAACTAACGTAAAACATAATGGGTAGACCATCGAAAACCGATGATGTCGTCACTGTGCATGACTTCTATTTGTGGGTGCGGGTGTGACTGGCCAAGCCAATCCTGGAGCCACACCTGCGAGGGCAATGGGGGCACTGGAACGTAGCTGTGGGGAGATTCGAAGCTGTCTTTCTGCGAGCTCTGGTAATGGTGATCTTTTCGCGCAGATTGTGTTCAAAGAGAGTGCAGGCTTTCCTGGTGGCGGCACGCCAGCCAGACCTGTCTTGTGCTTGCGCTTCAAGTTCCTTTACCGGGAAGGCGCTGTACTTGAGGCTATCTTTTATGCAGTCTTTGAAGCGTTTCTTTGGCCGTCCTTGCTTCCTGTGGCCTCTTGAGAGTGCACCATACAGGAGTTGGCGTGGCATGCGAGAATCATCCATGCGTATGATATGACCTGTCCAGCGAAGATGTGTCTTTAAGATCAAGGCTTCAACACTCACTAGGCCAGCATTGACCAGGACTTCCAGGTTTGTCGTCTTGTCTTGCCATTTGATGCCCATGAGTGAGCGCAGGGATCTCATGTGGAGACGCTCAAGCTGCTTGGGATGCTTTCTGTACCGCGTCCATGACTCACAGCCGTAGAGGAGGCTGGTGAGGACTACTGCCTTGTAGACTTTGATCTTGGTGGAGAGCTTGACGTTGTTGTTATTCAACACACGAATGCGCAGACGACCCAGGGCTTGGCTGGCTTTGCTTATGCGAGCTGCGATTTCCTTGTCGATAGTACCGTCAGAAGAGATGATGCTCCCCAGGTACCTGAACAGGTCGTCAGTCTTCAGCTCGGTGCCTTCAATATACACTTTGGGTGAGGGTGATCTTGTGCCTGGGGCTGGTTGGTGCAGGACCTCGGTTTTGTTGAGACTGATGGTAAGGCCAAACAGTCGAGAGGCTTCCGAGAACCTGTTGACGATGGTCTGGAGGTCAGACTCCGTGTGCGCCATCAGCGCACAGTCATCGGCAAACAGCGCCTCAAGGATCAGTCTCTCGATGGTCTTACTGGCGTTTAGTCGGCGGAGATCGAAGAGAGAGCGTCTAGTCTGTACTTCAGGTACACTCCCTTCTCAAGGTCGCGTACTGCATGGGTCAGGACACATGTGAAGAACAGGTCGAACATCACGGAAGCAACAACACAACCTTGTTTCACACGGTTGGAAATGTCGAAGGGTGCGGATGTGTCGTCGTTTGACTGGACAACTCCTACCATTCCATCATGGAAGAGGCGGATGATGTTGGTGAACTTTCTGGGGCAGCCGAGCTTTGCGAGGATGATCCAGAGCGCTTCCCTGTTCACGGTGTCGAATGCTTTGGTCAGGTCTATGAAGACGCGTAGAGGTCCATGTGTTAATAATAATAATAATAATAATAAAGGTAATTTGTATAGCGCCTAATCACCAAGGTGCTCTAGGCGCTTTACAATCACAGTAATGAAACAGTGAAGCAGAATACACAAACAAGCACATACAACAAAAAAAATACATTAATTTACAAGGGCAAAAACTCACACCACACACTCACTCACACACACACACACACACACACACACACACACACACACACACACACACACACACACACACACACACACACACACACACACACACACACACACGCATGATGAGCCGGCAGACAAAATGGTCTTTACGTATATGCAACAGAGAAAAGGTGTGTTTTAAGATTGGATTTGAAAATGGAAAGAGATGATGAGTGACGCACATCAGCTGGGAGAGCGTTCCATGTAATGGGACCAAAATACGAAAATGCACGATGACCTTGAGTGACCTTATTACGTCTAGGGATACGGAAAACACGAGTGTCTGAAGCAGAGCGTAGTGAGCGGGACGGTGTATACAGCTGGACAAGATCAGATAAATAAGGAGGGGCAGAACCAGAGATGATGTTGAAACAAATCACACAGACTTTATACTGAATTCTGTATGAAACTGGCAGCCAGTGCAAATCAGCTAGTAGAGGCATAATGTGTTCACGTTTCGGTACACGAAAAATCAGACGTGCAGCACAGTTCATGACTCTCTGGATTTGGTCAAGAAGATTTTGCGGAACACCGGACAAAAGAGAATTGCAATAGTCTATTCGGGACAGCACAAGGGAGGTAACAAGTGTTTTGGTAACTTCAACAGTCAGCAGATGTCGAACAGTGCTGATCCTTCTGAGTTCAATGAAGGCAAGCTGGCAAACTTTCTTCACTTGTTCCTTCATTGTCAGCCTGTTGTCAAAAATGACACCCAAGTTACGGGCCGAGCTAGAAAAGGAGATGGCACTCTCGCCCACCATCATTGACTCAGGAAGATCAGCACTGCACGTAGAGGAGCACATCATTCGGAGGGACTCAGTTTTGTCACTGTTTAGCTGGAGCTTGTTCTGTGTGGTCCACTTCTGAACATCACAAATACAAGCCTCCAAAGACTGCACCATTTGATCGACATGTTCACGAAGGGAGTGTTTGTACAATTCTGTATCATCTGCATATAAATGATATGAAACTAAGTGACGCTCAATGACATGCGACAGGGGCTGTGTATACAAAGTAAAGAGAACAGGCCCCAAGACCGACCCTTGTGGAACGCCACAAAGCAGCTCAACAGGGTGGGACTCAAATCCTGCCACTGAAACCATCTGCAAGCGACCAACAAAGTAGGATTGGAAAAAATTCAGTGCTGTGCTTTGAATGCCAAACACATCACGAAGGCGGGCAAGTAGAATGTCATGGTCAATGGTATCAAACGCTGCGCTCAGATCGAGCAGAGTCAGAACAGAGATTAGATCTTCATCGCTAGCACCAAGTAGGTCATTCACAACACGCAGCAATGCTGTCTCCGTGCTATGACCAGACCTATATGCTGACTGGAACACATGCCACAGACCATTATTCTTGATATGGTCTAGCAGCTGCGTGAGCACTATCTTTTCCAGAAGCTTTGAAAGAAAAGGTAGGTTGGATACGGGTCTGTAGTTGTTCAAACTGTTGGGATCAAGTGAAGCTTTCTTTAAGAGCGGCTTAACAATTGCAGTTTTGAAACAGGTAGGTACAGTGCCGTGCAAGAGGGACTCATTTACAATAGCTGTAACAACTGGTACAATTGCATCTTTACATTCAAAAAGAAGGGACGAAGGCACAGGGTCTAGCTCACAGGTCTTGAGAGACATCTTATTCATGGTGTCCAGCACTACCTTTTCAGTCACTGGACTGAAGCATGCAAGAGGAGTGCCAGTAAAACACTTAAGATTCAAATGAGCAAGATGTATGAGCATCATCACATTTGTCAATGTTGTCACGTATTGTTCTGACTTTGGAACAGAAAAAGCGAGAAAACAGTTCTGGGAGGTCACGGATTGGGTGTGTGCTGGGCAGTTGAACAGATTTGGTCTTACCCAAGAGTCCATTAGTCACACGGAAAAGTTCTTTGCAAGTACTTGCTGCAGCAACTTTTGCGCAGATGAAAGCAGTCTTGGCATTGGTGGTCAAGCAAGTGATTTTATGCTTCAAACCATTCAGAATCTGTTTATGAACAGTCAGCCCAGACTTGAGCCAACGCCTCTCTACCTGACGCCTTTCGTGCTTCAAGGTGCGCAGTTCAGCAGCCACAGATGGGTACCAGGGCGTGGAGTGATGCTGCGACACCCGGCGGCGAGTGGCGGGAGCATGCTGGTCTAGGACAGCCCGCAGACCAGCGTTGAGTTGCTCGGCCGAGATGTGGGGACGGATGCCGACAAAGTCTGCAACATCGGCTATGAACTTGCCATGGTCGATCCCCTTGAGGTTCCTCGAAGTCTTGGTAACAGGCTGCAGCTGAGGTTTGGTTATATCCAAAAGACACAGAACTGGAAAATGGTCAGAAGACATGGTGTGGCTCACAGAGGCGGACCTAAAGATGGAGTCCTCCTCTCTATACACGACCCAGTCGAGTGTATGACCTTTGGTATGAGTAGGCTGATGCACGCCTTGAGACAGACTGAAGGTTTGTAATAGATCAAGCATACGAGCCGTGTTAGTGTTGGAAGGACAGTCGAATTGAAAGTTGAAGTCGCCGACAATCACAAGCTTACCACCCAAAGAATTACAGTGCTCCATGAAATCGGCAAACTCGCTGAAAAACGTAGTGTCTGTGAGTTTATTCTTTCTGTTGGGGGGTGGACGGTACAGACAGTACAGGTGCACATGCTGCGGCACAGAAAGTGTCAACTGGGCAAGCTCAAACGTTGAATGAGAAAAGGGGAACGATGGTGTTGCTCAATGCATTTCTCCTGGACCTGTCTCACAGAGAAGACCATGTCGACTGTGCTGCGGCCGGGTCTGAAGCCACACTGAGCCTCTGGAAGTGCTTCCTCAGATACAGAGCTGATCAGGCGGTTGAGGATGACTCTCGCGAGGATCTTGCCAGCGATGGACAAGATCGAGTGAGATCCCTCGGTAATTGGCACAGTCTGCTTTGCTGCCCTTGTTCTTGAACAGGGAGACGACTGTAGCATCTCTAAATTCCTGTGGCATGCTCTCCTCTGCCCAGGACATACCGCCACACAAGCGGACGCTGTGTGATTTCAAAGAACGGAACAAAGACAATTTTCAAGACAGTCAAGTCAAAGGATTTATTTTCCCAAAGGGATAATTATCGCACAACTCACAGTCATTAAAGAAAAATTAAAAAGTAACATTATTTGTTGTATTACAACTTAAGCTTTCCCAGTGGTTCTTGTCACCTGGAAAGTCCGGTCAGTGGGGTTAGTGTCGGAGGTAAGTGTCGAGGGACCCGAGGGGCGACAAGAACCATTGGCAAAGCCTAACTTGCCTAACTTGTAATACAACGTTTTTGTCTTCAAGTGTAAAAAAAATTATTAAGCGCGATGTATAACCTTGAATGGAACCCACGCGACGTGCGTGAGACGTAGAAAAAACAAGGGACGCAAATCTCAACATTTCGAATGTCGGTCAATAACCTCTCTCGAACTGCATTTGCCTGGAATTTCTCTCTAAGGTATTTTAAAATTTGACACATTCTTTCGTATGAAATTGGTAATAGAGGACAAACACGTGTGCATATAGTTCTCTTTGTTTTGCACAACCTCCTCAAGTTTTATTTGTCCAGCTGTTGTTTATTTGCTTTTTGCATTATGGTCAGTTCAGCAGAGCATGGGGCCTTCGGTTGAATTTTGCTGTAACTGACATTATCTATCTTACCCAATTATTCAGTGATTTTTTTTTTGGTATGAAACTGGTACCAACGGCATCACAGAAGACCTGGATATTGTGTAACTCATTAAATTGTTTATCGACATCATTTTCTGTAGGGTTTGACTGAATGAAGATTAAGGTATGTTTGTACTGAGAAAATGTGATTGTCCAAAGACGTATTTGGAGGAGAACGCTTTGCTCAGCGAATAACGATATCATCGTAAAATGTACTAAGTCAGTCTGCGTATCACATGTTACCTTGGTAACGTTTGACAAGAAGACTTCCGTTGCCTTGAGAACGGGCGACCATGGGAAAAGTCAAATAGAGCCAAGCCAATGAGAAAAAGTGTGAAGTGACTGAAAGAAGGCAAATTACGATATGAACGATTAGTTAAAACACGTACAAAATATAAACCACACATGACAAATTTCACAAATATCACACGAACTAAATGACATAAGTATAATACCAAAATGATCGGTGTCGGAAAATACTTAACAGGAATAACGCTAACACTGCAAAAACAAGAGAGAGAGAGAGAGAGAGAGAGAGAGAGAGAGAGAGAGAGAGAGAGAGAGAGAGAGAGAGAGAGAGAGAGAGAGAGAGAGAGAGAGAGAGAGAGAGAGAGAGAGAGAGAGAATGAATGAATGAATGAATGAATGAATGAATGAATGAATGAATGAAACTTTATTTTCCAAGGATAAAAGAATAGGTGCGCAAACCTGTTTTCATTCTTGTCCTTGCTACACACTACAAAACAAAAGAACGTACATAAAATCACTCTCTTACACACACACACACACGCGCGCCGGTGTGCAGTTGCCGCGTGCACAGGTTTGTGCCAGATTAGCTTGTAGCCTACAGGCGCCAAGCCAAGCCTGCACAACCCTCCACACACACACACACACACACTGACACACACACACACATGGAGACAAAAGCCTCAGAGTGGGTTACCTACCATTTTATGTGAAAATGGGTTCCCATATTTCTATTTATTCTAGGGCTCTAGAATTGATGCGAATGTTTAGAACTCACCTTATAACTAAGCTCTATAACTTAAAATGAAATAGACATTTTCTAGAAACAGAGCCACTAGATGGGAAAAAAATGGTTTTCTACCAATAAAGTGGTCAATCCAGACCAAAAAGGTGACTGCCAAGCGTGTAATATGCAAAGAAGTACCCAACGGAGAAAGAAACACGCTTAGAAAAGACGGGTACAACACAATTTATTAATATTTCGGGTAAATACCCTTTGTCAAAATAGACAAATAAACAAACAGAGAATAACAAACAATAAAGTGGTGCCTCTCACACAAAAACTGGCATTACAGTCAAAATGGGTGTCTTCACAACATTAGGCGTCTGTAATAAGGTCAAGTTCATTAAATACTTCTTTTTCACATTAATTTTTTTTTCTCAACTTAATGTGTATGTATACTTTAACATTTTTAACATTGTATGGTGCAAATTGCAATAAACACTGGCCCGTAACCTTTCGATTATGATTTTTACAGAGGAAATCTTTTAAACATTGCTGCGTTTGTCCTTCTGAAGCAAAACAGTTTATCATGGCTTTTATGTGAGAATAAACATAATGTATTCTAGAAATTAAAGGACTTTAAAAAAAAATGTACTCTGGAGTTTCAGACAAACAGCAACAGAGCATTTTGAATATTAACCCTTATCATTCGGAATACACCAGTGTGTGACTGAAATAGTCCAAGGGTAGTGCCAGAATAGCTTGGCGCCTCTAGGCGCCAAGCTATTGTGGCACCACCCTTGAACTAAAGCCATTGGTCTATGTCCTCATCTGTAGGTACTGTAATGTAGCTTGCATACTGTTACGATTGTGGTTGTGTTATCCTGTGAGAGCGTACATATGTTATTCGTAGGTAACGATATGTTGTTTATTTGAGCTATCACGGTTATGATTTCGTGCCTTTTTAGTAAGATTTTCTTTTGTTCGTGAGTAGAGCCGATTTCGTTTTGTTAAGTTTAGTCCGGAACGTTGTAGACAGGTCGCACTGTCTGGTGGCCTCGTAAGTGTCACGTCGGTTAGTTGACATCTGACATCGCTATATTTTCGCTACTTTTTGTTTTCCTGCGCGCGTGAAGTGAGCAGCTTTTATTTTGTTTGGTGAATGTTCTCGTACCTTTTTGAGCTATCATAGATAGGGATACCATACTTTTATGTGACTTAATTATACACTAGAGTTTAGAGCTGAACTAAGCAGCCGTGTTTTGTAGCCTGATATATTGTTTCTGGAAAGTTTATGTTAATGAGTTTCGGCTGCGCGTTTCGTTCTGATTGGTTGAGTTACTTGATTTCCGTAGAAGATTCTAGATTTTGATAGTGTATATAAGGAGGGCGCTGGGAAAGCCCGTCAGTACATTGTCTTGCTTTGTCAGTGGTAGAGACACGTAGTTGAGTCTAGAGAGACGCTGTGTATGAGAAACTTTGTGTCGCAGTGAGGACATCACAGAAGAGACTTTGTATTCAGTAGTTTGTGCATTTGAAAGAGCATTACTGTGAGGATATCGCATTGCTGAATTAAATATTGTTGGAACTGTTACTCCAGTTTTGTCTACATCCTTAAGCCACGGTTGACGGATTGCAGCTGAATGAGGTCTATTTAAAAGAACTCTACGTGCGTGTGTGTCTGGTGTGTTTATCATACTTCGACTACAACTCCACCACGTAACATTTTGGCGACCCAGACGAGACCTCTTCAGTTGGTTCAGTGGAAAGGGTAGCAGGAGAAAACAGCCAGCAGTGAAAAGCAGAGATGGCGACATCGGAGATGGAGATATTCCTGAAAATTGGAAAGGAATGTGGACTCGAAGGAGCTCAACTCCTCGAGATTGTAAAGGAGAGAGAGGAAAAAGAAGAAAAGAGACGAGAGAGAGAAGAAAAGGAGAGATTGGAGAGAGAAGAGAAAGAAGAGAAGAAACGAGAGAAAGAAGAAAAGGAGAGATTGGAGAGAGAAGAAAAAGAAGAAAAGAAACGAGAGAAAGAAGAAAAGGAGAGATTGGAGAGAGAAGAAAAAGAAGAAAAGAAACGAGAGAAAGAAGAAAAGGAGAGACTGGAAAGAGAAGAAAGAGCCAAAGAACGTGAAATCAGGAGACTCGAAATCCAAGCAGAAGAAGCAGAGAAACAACGACAAGAGGAGAGAGAAGAGGCGGAGAGGCAACGTCAACACGAAATTCATCTAAAATAGATGGAGATTGAGGCACAGAGCCAGAGAACTAATGAAGCAACAGCATTAGCGAGCAGAGAACAAACAGCCCGTGCGCCAAAACTTCCACCTTTCATTGAAAATTCAGATAAGATGGACGCTTATCTGGAGCGATTCGAGCGCTTCACAAATAGCAACAATTGGAAACAAGAGACTTGGCCTATTAAACTGAGCGCACTTCTAACTGGCAAAGCGCTTGAATTTTACACCCGTTTGCCAAGAGAAGAAGCCGAAGATTATACTCAGTTGAAAGCCGCCCTGTTGAGACAGTACGACTTCACTGAAGAGGGTTACAGGCGACGATTTCGGAACTGCAAGCCTGAAGAAGGAGAAACACCCGGCCTATTCATTGAGAGAATCAGAAGCTACCTGGAGAAATGGATAGAGCTGGCTGGCCTAAACAGAGAGTACCAAGACCTGTGCGACCTCATCATCAAAGAACAAGTTTTCAGCGCATGTTCTAAGGACCTGGCCGCCCACCTCAGAGAGCAAAAAGACCAGTCACTAAAGGCCCTGGCCGACTTCGCTCAAAGATACCTTGACGCTCACAACATGAAGTTCGGGTCCAGTAAGCCACAGCGTGGGTCTACACCAGCAGAGGAAATCCAGAATGTCAGAGACACCCCGAGATACAAGCTGGTGGAGAACCTGACATGTTTTCTCTGTGGAAAGAAAGGTCACAAAGCGATACGGTGTCCTTCTAAAGATGTTCCCCGAGGCGACAACATCAGAAGATCCAACCAAGATCGTGGGATAGCAGGCAGAAGCAGTACCACGTCTCAACACAGAGCTGCCGCTGTATTAGCCAATGATGTGACGTCATCCAATGACTTTGAGTCTAGAGAAAAGCGAGCGACACCAGAACTGATCGAATCTTTCAGAAAGAATGGACGCATCCCAGTAGGAGATGGGACTACATTTTTACCAGTCTCAAACATCGCGCTGCCTGAGAATGAAGTGCCGAACATGCGGGTGGTGTCAGGATTCGTCGGCGACACACCAGTGAGAGTGTTGAGAGACACTGGTTGTAGCTGCATCATCGTGAGAGAGGACCTATTAGCTGAAGACCAGAAGCTACAGGAGTGGACCACCCTCATTTTGGCTGACGGAACTGTAAGGATTATCCCCCTTGCCAAAGTCAGTGCCGACACCCCATACTTGACAGGAGAGGTGAAGGCGTTGTGCGTGAAGACACCAGTCTACGACCTCATCATCGGAAACATTGGTGGTGCCAGAAACGCAGACGATCCAGATCCAGAGTGGAGACCTGAAATATGTTCTGTTACCACGAGAAGTCAAGCAGAGAAGAGTCACCAGACCATCCCTCTAAAAGTGGCGGACAACACGGAAGCAGCAGTGGTAAATAAAGACAGGCTGGTGGAGCTACAGAGAGGTCAAGACAAACAAAAATCGGCGGAATCGGTGTGTCTTGCTGATGATGAAAGACTAGACGACGAGAACCTGTTTGACCTTAATGAACTCCGACACAAAGAGGATGTAGAAGATATCCAGTTCGGTCAGAATCTGACCCAGACTCAACGTGAAGAACTGCGCGTCCTGACTCAAGAGTTCGAGCATCGGTTTACACCTGACCCAGGGACAACAGACACCATCCGTCCAAGCAAGTGTATTCTTGGGGCTGACAACATAGACTTCATTGGACATAAATTGAGCGAAGGTTTAAAGGGGCTACACGACGCCAACGTGCAGAAGATCAGGGATGCCCCGCGACATACGACCAAGATGCAAGTCCGCTCATTTATGGGCTTGGCGAACTACTACCGGTTGATTGATTGATTGTACATTGCTTAACGTCCCGACAGCAACAAGGCTTTCTCAGGACGTGCCTGCACTGCTTGTGAAAAAAAACAACATCAACCAACTAAACAGAACATTGAATGTGTGTCGCCAGCCGGTCAAACACATTAAATAAACCTAACACATGGGGCCTAAATAAAGCTAAGACCATTTAGCAACACACATCCAATAACACTGGGAGTTCATACCAAACTTTGCGGCAGTTACATCACCCCTGACTGATTTGCTGAGGAAAGGACAACCTAACATAGTGAAGTGGGAAGATGCCCAAGAGCGAGCATTCCAGGCGGTTCGAGACATCCTAACCGAGAAGCCTATTCTACACCTTCCTGACCCGTTGAAAACGTTCTTCCTGAGAACAGACGCCTCCAACGAAGGAGTACGTGCTGTCTTGATGCAAGAAGATAACGGAAAACTCCACCCAGTGAGCTACGCCAGCAGAAAGTTGACCAGAGCTGAGAAAAACTACTCGACCATCGAGAAGGAGTGCCTAGCCATCATTTGGGGAGTAAGGCGATTCGAACTGTACCTTCTGGGAGTGCCATTTGTTCTCCAAACAGACCATCAGCCCTTGAACTATCTAAACTCTGCAAAGTTTACAAATTCTCGTATTATGAGAAGGGCGATGTTTTTGCAGAATTTTGACATTAAACTACAGTCTATCAAGGGTTCGCAGAACTTCGGAGCAGATTACCTGAGCAGAGCAGTTTGAATAAACATTTCTGTGTCCAGAATTTTTGTATGAAACATTTCGATGCTCAGGACTGTTTACAGGAACTGTGAGACGTTTATGTTAATTCGATTTTTGATGTGAAGTTATATTTGTTTAGGGTTTTGTGTAGGTTTACACAACCACAACCGTATTTTTGAATTTGATAAGAAATTTTTGTGAAATTTCATTCTTAAGAGGGGGGGGGGGGGGGGGGGGGGTAATGTTACGATTGTGGTTGTGTTATCCTGTGAGAGCGTACATATGTTATTCGTAGGTAATGATATGTTGTTTATTTGAGCTATCACGGTTATGATTTCGTGCTTTTTTAGTAAGATTTTCTTTTGTTCGTGAGTAGAGCCGATTTCGTTTTGTTAAGTTTAGTCCGGAACGTTGTAGACAGGTCGCAATGTCTGGTGGCCTCGTAAGTGTCACGTCGGTTAGTTGACATCTGACATCGCTACATTTTCGCTACTTTTTGTTTTCCTGCGCGCGTGAAGTGAGCAGCTTTTATTTTGTTTGGTGAATGTTCTCGTACCTTTTTGAGCTATCATAGATAGGGATACCATACTTTTATGTGACTTAATTATACACTAGAGTTTAGAGCTGAAGTAAGCAGCCGTGTTTTGTAGCCTGATATATTGTTTCTGGAAAGTTTATGTTAATGAGTTTCGGCTGCGCGTTTCGTTCTGATTGGTTGAGTTACTTGATTTCCGTAGAAGATTCTAGATTTTGATAGTGTATATAAGGAGGGCGCTGGGAAAGCCCGTCAGTACATTGTCTTGCTTTGTCAGTGGTAGAGACACGTAGTTGAGTCTAGAGAGACGCTGTGTATGAGAAACTTTGTGTCGCAGTGAGGACATCGCAGAAGAGACTTTGTATTCAGTAGTTTGTGCATTTGAAAGAGCATTACTGTGAGGATATCGCATCGCTGAATTAAATATTGTTGGAACTGTTACTCCAGTTTTGTCTACATCCTTAAGCCACGGTTGATGGATTGCAGCTGAATGAGGTCTATTTAAAAGAGCTCTACGTGCGTGTGTGTCTGGTGTGTTTATCATACTTCGACTACAACTCCACCACGTAACACATACAATTATGGAAGTGAACTAATTTGAAGCTTTTAGCCTCAGTATGATGCGGGTCAAAAAGTGTGGAAAAATATGAAAGATAGAAAAAGACCCAGACGAAGAAACTAACACTTAACTTATTCTACCCCAGACACACCACAGCAAAATAAAGATCCACCATGATAGTTCAAGGGTGATGCCAGAATAGCTTGGCGCTTATGGGCGCCAAGCTATTCTGGCATCACCCTTGAACTATCATGGTGGATCTGTGTCCTGCACTGCAACGCAGTCTTTAGAAGACGACTTCAACATTTGGGGATTCAGGTCTTGGGTAGAATGAGTTAAAATGACAGAACAGAACACTGACATTAATTAATTAACTGACAACATAAGAAATCACTTGAAACTTTAGCCTTTATTAATCACACCAAAGGTGCATGCATTTAAAAACACAGTAACTGTTTGTAAACACTTCAAATCAAACAATCAAGAGCAGTCAAACCTTTTTCTGGCAACTTTGTGATGAGGAAAACTAGTTCTTGCCTTCGGCACGTAAAGGGTTTCCACGACTTATGTGCCTCTAATTGATAAAATGAAGAGAGAAATATAATACCGAGTTCTAGCAAGTGCGACAATAAAGTTTAGCTGAGTTGGTATACCTCGTCCAGTGGCCTAGGTTAAACGCACCAGTGGTGCCAATGTTGCTATTTTGGCACCAGACCAGTCGCTCGGACCGGTCTGGTGCACCCGATTGGTTTAGAGCGTGTGCTTTCTGCACCTGTAATGGGCAACCTCGGAGAAAGAATCACGTGACCATCGTTTGATTGCTGCAAAATAACATGAATAAAGAATTAACCCTTTCCCATATATGCAATCCAGCAATAATGCATCCATCCTTATGCTAGCACCACAAAACATTACGCGATTTGGCAGATTTGAAAAATAGCTTTTTTAAAAATCCTCAATGGAGTTGATTTTGCGACATCTGCCTCGTTTGCGGCAGAAAGCACCGTCATAGTTGAAGTTCGAGAAATGAGCGCACTGCATGTACAATGGACTTGATTCGGTGGTGTGGGGCATGACACAAGCCTCCTTCATCTCAACACAAAACTGGCGTGTTAGGGGAGGTAAAAGGCGCGGATAAAAGTTAAAACCGCAAATGAACCTTTTTTTCGACTGCCATCACAATCTTCCGCGTGAACATACGAGACCACACTACAAGTGCAGAAGCCAACCTGCGCGCACAGTTCTGGTGCACGTGACCGGTCCGAGCGACCGGTCTGGTGCGAAAATAGCAACAATGGCACCGCTGGTGCGTTTAACCTAGGTAGAGGGCGAGGTATACCAAATCAGCTAAGGTTTACGCTTCCTGCGACTTTTGAAACAATGCACAGCAGGCAAAGTGTACTTTATAGAAACAAAAAAGTTAGAGACATTTCCAAAATGATCCAGGTGTACATCAGATAAAAGCAAGCTATACACACTGAAATAATAACACTCTTGTAATAAATCTTTAGGTTGACAATGGTTTTCTTATCTTATTATTGTCTTTCGTCCCGATTGGTTGTACATTGCTGAACGTCCCGACTTTTTCGGGATGTGCCAGCACTGCACTGCTTGTGAAAAAAAAAAAAAAAAAAAAATGAACAGAATATTGAATGTATGCCGCCAGCCGGTCTAATACGCTAAATAAACCTAAGACCATTTAGCAACACACATCCAAAATCAAGAGAGATACAAAAAACATTATGCAGACCAAAAAGGTGACTGCCAATCGTGTAAAAAATGCAAAGAAGTACCCAACGGAGAAATAAACACGTTTAGAAAAGACGGTTACAAGCTGACAAACAAACAGAGATCAGTCGCTACTTATCTTCATTCGCAGAAGGAATGTGCCACATTCCTTCTGCGAATGAAGATAAGTAGGGACTGATCTCTCTGTTTGTTTGTTGGCTTTGACAAATTGATTGATTGATTGATTGTACATTGCTTAGCGTCCCGACAGCAACAAGGCTTTCTCAGGACGTGCCTGCACTGCTTGTGAAAAAAAAAAAAATAAACAGAACATTGAACGTATGTCGCCAGCCGGTCAAATACATTAAATAAACCTAACACATGGGGCCTAAATAAAGCTAAGACCATTTAGCAACACACATCCAATATCAAGAGCTACAGGCAGTGCAGACAGTAGGGAGAGTTTTAAAAAGGCAAATACAGGTGAATGGACCTCGGGTAGACAGAAACACATGCCCCAGAATAGAGAGAAAAACTCACCCTGTGGGGCTGACCAGGGTGACCCTGGGAACTAAAAAGTACCTAACCCCACCCAAGTCCCCCAGGGCAGACCCGGGTGGGGTGCTTTGACAAAGCGGATTTACCCGAAATATTAATAAATTGTGTTGTAACCGTCTTTTCTAAGCGTGTTTATTTCTCCGTTGGGCACTTCTTTTCAAGAGATACAGACAGCGCAGACAGTAGGGAGAGCTTAAAAAAGAAATATACAAGTTAATGGACCAGGGTAGACAGAAACACATGCCCCAGAATTGAGAAAAAAACCCACCCTGTGGGGCTGACCAGGGTGACCCTAGGAACTAAAAAGAAGTTAACCCCACCCAAGTCCCCCAGAGCAGACCTGGGTGGGGGCCACTGTTTAGTTGCAAAGTAAGGTTAATGTTACACAGTATGCAAAATGATCCAGGTGTACATCAGATAAAAACAGAGCTATACACGCTGAAAACAACCGAATAATAATGCTCTTGTAATAAATCTTTATGTTGACAATGGTTTTCTTACCCCTTATAATTGCCTTTCGTCCCCAAACATTCTTCCGTTTGCAGAGTTTTAAATTTATGCAGTATGCAAAATGATCCAGGCAGATCAGCCCCCCACAGTAGCACTCTTGTAATTCTTCCATTTGCAGAGTTTTAAATGTTATGCAGTATACAAAATGATCCAGGCAGACCAGCCCCCACAGTAGCACTCTTGTAATAAATCTTTATGTTGACAATGGTTTTCTTACCCCTTATTATTGTCTTTCGTCCCCAACCATTCTTCCGTTTGCAGAGTTTTAAATGTTATGCAGTATACAAAATGATCCAGGCAGACCAACCCCATAATAACACTCTTGTAATAAATTTTTACGTTGTCAATGGTTTTCTTAACTTATTATTGTCTTTTTCCCCAGCCGGCTGTTTCGTTTTGCAAATTCAAAGGTTATACAGTATACAAAATGATCCAGGCGTCCATCAGATAAAAAAAGCAGGCTATACATGCTGAAACCACCCCAATAATAACACTCTTGTAATAAATCTGTATGAAAACGAAAATGCCGCGAGTGGCAGGGAATCTCAATTCATTTCTTTTGTAACTTTTTCAGTCTGTTGCGGACGTAATCCTTAATGTTTGTCCAGCGCCTATGTCTAAGTGCGGGCTCTTCTGCGATTGCCTGCTGTATCTCGGCCTTTCCAGGAAGTTTGTTCATGACAAGGTGTGTCTTGAAACGAGTTTGAACACCTTTCTCTTCAGCTTCCCCCATGGTTTCCTTGTAAATCTAACTTTCTTTCGAACAGGAGCTAACGCAGTACTGTCATCATCAAAACTATCTAGATTGTCATCAGGCTCTGGACGTCTTTTCTCTGTCATGCTCATTGATTCCTGTGTTGTTGACTTGCTACTTGCTTCATTCACAGGTGCTGTTTCCCCCGAGATCTCTCTGCCAGTTTCTGATGTGTCTTCATTGTCAAAGTCAATCTCTTCATCATCGCCCAGCTCAGCTCTAAAATGCAACTCTCAAATCTGTCATCCCATTGTTAACTGACAGAAGAATCTTTGCCACTTTTGCCTTTTGAAGGACGTCTTGAGGTTGGCGGTAGATATGGCGATGTATCCGAATATCATGACCAAGGAAGTCTGCCAGCTGATCCTGGTCTAACTCCGAGATGGCCATTGACTGAGCCAAAGTTGCAACCTGCTTCCGTAACTGAGTAAATGTGAACATGGCTGGGTATGACACCCGTGCTTCTAGCGCATGGGCCTTCATAACATCATGGCCTCTGTAAGGCCTCTGACCAGAAGGTGTGGCAAAGATGTACAGGGAACCAGCGAGAACTGGCACTGATTGCCTCATTTGAAGGATTCCGTCCACAGATGTCATCATCTTCTTCGTCAGCAAAACGGGAACACTCCTATTAAACTTGCCTCTGATTTCCACTCGCTGAAAATGATTCACCATTTTCTTCTCAACCTCTGTGAGACCTTTCAAGATATCTTGATTGGTGATCGATCCAATCTTAGCATTCTGGAAGTCTGACACCTTCCTTCAACTTCTCCCCCTCGTTTTCAGTTGAAAAGTGAGACAGTGCAAAGAGTTGCTTTAACCGCTCTGTCGGATAATCTTCAGAAACCATTCTTGTCTCAAGAAGCTGTTGGACCTTTCTCACATCTTCACATGATGGGATCAGCGTGGGTTTGTTAATGGTCATTTTCCCAACCGACTGGGCTGCTGTAGTGGACACACAATCATACCAGTCCCAGTTGAAGACAGAGTCAAATCGCTGCACCTCAGAGAGCTCCTGTCGCCACCTGTCATCTGAACCCTGCCCAAGCTGTTTGGATGCCTGTGACTGTTTGATCTGTGAACATTTTTTTCAAAGCATGGCCTATGCGCATTGCGAGATTGCCTTTTTGGAACTGATGTGTGTCCACATCAAAATCTGCTAGCTCTTTTACAGTCAATACAACATGATCAAGGCTAGCTGAATTGATCACAGCATTTAAACTTGCCATTTTTATTTCTGACCTCACTCTGATAATCTTTAATAGTCTCCCTAACTCCCGCATCATGGAGCTGATTTGTCCACCCGTGTGTTCTTCAATGTCCCTGTGGTCAAATAATCTCTTTCCATACTCAAGAAGCAAGGGGTCAGTTCTGATGAGATGGCTTATCTCATCATCTCTCTGCCTGGCTAATACCTTATGATAGAAGGAAAATTCAACGTCTAAGGGTATTGGAAGCATTAGCCAACCACGGCGTGCCACCTCACCTCTCTTAGCAATCTGAAACCCTCCTGGTTTCTGACAGCAACGTTTTGAGTGTACAGAGATCAGCTTTTTTTGATAGAGCCCTTTGCAATGGCTACAGGCGAGAAGGTCGTCTACCTTACTAGTTTTGGTGCGATATTTAGGAATCAAACATCCTGATTTGTTTTCAAGAACAGCAATGTTATGCATGTAATCACCCTCATCTTGTAGTCTGATCCATGCCTGACGTCTCTGCTTTGTCCCTTTTTTCATCAACAAACCTTTAGCAACGTCTGCCTCATCTGCATGGACATCTTGTAAGTGCGTGCTCATTTTCAAGACAAACTTGCTACACAATTTGCATGCATGTTTCTTGTCCCATTTGTACTTTCCTTTCCCTCTCTGCGACACGTGCACACCTGTTTCTTCTGCAAGAGCTCTTTCCCCAACCCCAACATCATGTTCCTTCTGCCTATCCACATTCTCATTGCCACCCCCTAATTCACCCCTTAACGCACACTGCACCTTGCTGGTACTAGCTTCACTGACACCTGCCCACCCTGAACCTGCCACGTTGATGAAATCTAACATAGTCAATACAATACTGTCTGTGTCAGAGATCCCAGCGATTGATGCCGACACACCGTCTGAATCCGGTGAGCTCGATCCAGGAACCAACTCCTCGTCATCACTGTCCTTGTATTGCGATGCGCTTGCACTGTCAGTCTCAGGTCCATCCCAGGCTCCATTTGCCAACTGGAGAAAGAAAGAAAAAACAGCTGCATTAGGACAGAAACAGCCCAATTTTGGGTTAAGGGGCCTTGCACAAGAATAAAAAGAGTAATCCCATGTATATGTGTGACCTCGGAGACGAGGGCTGGCTTCTGCAGCAGCAAAATCCACGTTTTCTGAACATGTAAGCTGTTTTCACACATCTGTCAACCCCGCGTGACCCTTTGAGAGAGGTCACTCAAATTGGTATGTTTAAAAAGGTCTTGCCACAAAGTATCCTTGGGCCAAGCTTGAAGAATGTGGCTTGAATAGTCTCCGAGAAAATGCCACCGTTAACTCATTCTACCCCAGACACACCACAGCAGGATAAGGATCCACCATGATAGTTCAAGGGTGATGCCAGAATAGCTTGGCGCCTACGGGCGCCAAGCTATTTTGGCATCACCCTTGAACTATCATGGTCGATCTGTGTCCTGCACTGCAATGCAGTCTTGAGAGGACAGGGGCAAAATTTAAGGATTTTGGTGTTGGGGTAGAATGAGTTAAAGTTTACCATGGACGACGGACGGACGACCAGTGGCCCAGAACATAAACTCACTTTTGCTTCGCACGCGAGCCAATAAAATGAAGATGATCATAAAATCACTTACCAGTTTGTAATTGGGGGCATTCCGCTGCTTTCTATGCACCCTCCTACCAGACGCACCCTCTGTGGCAGAGGCTGGGGGGCTATGATGCTGCAGCTGACTAATTTTGCCATGGGCCTTGGTCATGTGCCAGGAAGGGGCGTGCTTGTCCACTTCCATAGATCCCGATGGGTTTGGACATCCTGCTGCCATCCGGCGCTGGGTGTGTGCAGAAAGTGCTGAGTGTGACCAAAACGGTGTTGCTGCAAACATGTCAAATACAACCATGTAAACCATTGACATTTTGAATCAGATATATACATAATTACTGCAGTACTCCCAGCCCCCTACGAACAATAACTGGTAATACAGTAAAAAGCGACACTTCAGTTGCACAATCCGAAAAACCTGTTCGTGGAAGTCTGTTCTTCGAATCGCTAGGCGGTTTTGCGTACGAGGATTGAAATCTGGCGCCAATTTTAAAAAAGTCATAGTGCATGCATGTGTCAAGTTACTTTTCGATCACAATCACACATGTCAGAAAAAAAAGCAACAAAATCGCGTGACAGATTGACCTTGTAATGGTGTTATTGAACAAATTCCTTTCATTGAAGAAAAAACGCTTTTGTTAAAATCGTGGGGTTCTATTATCCTTTACTACAAGACTGAGCAGAAAACGCCAACCGACCAGCGGCAGTAGCAGACGTCTCAGTTTTTTTGGGCCAAGCGGGTCAGTATTGGCTGACTGTGCAATTGTATCGGATTGGGAGCATCTCAGTTAAATAACTGCACTGAACAAGTACATTTGGGCGTGCTCTTAACTAAGAAATATTGCATAAAACCTTACCTCCGCAAACGGAAAAAAATGGCCGGCGGGGACGAAAGACGCTACAAGGGGAAAGGGAAACAACTCAGTTCATCAGTGTCAATGCTCAGCTGACCAATCAGCGATCATCTCTAGACACTCGCTTCCGTGGAAACACAGGCCCAGTGCGTCGCAGAAACACAACATGAAGTAAAGTTCGTCAAATGGGGACATCCTATTTTGATTTTTTTTCTGACTTTTGAATGAAAGATAATGCATAAACAACCCTCAGAAAAAAATGGGTGCCTGACTTGGTCACCCAGAATTATACACACACCCATTTTTCATAAGGATGGTAAAGAAAGTCACCCATATCAGGGGTTTTGTGTACACACACACACACACACACACACACACACAGAGAGAGAGAGAGAGAGAGAGAGAGAGAGAGAGAGAGAGAGAGAGAGAGAGAGAGAGAGAGAGAGAGAGAGAGAGAGAGAGAGAGAGAGAGAGAGAGATCAGTATATCATGTACACATACATTCTATCACTTAAAACTATACTACAGCAAATATAAAAAGTATAAAGGATTTTGTACATAAAACCGCTATTGTTCTCATCATAAAAATCAACACGGCTCACTCAAACAAACATAAACAGGCATACACACACACACACACACACACACTGGCACACACAAACGCGCGCGCGCGCGTGCGCAAGCACGTAGGGATGCGCGGCGCGTGCACACACATACACTTGCACACACACAGATAAACACACGCGATAGCGGCCTCCCCGCGCCACTAAACCGCGCACAGCTAGTAGTCTGCCATGGAATTGTGAATAAGCCAGATATTCAGTGTGACTAGATCCCGCAACCACCGCGCGCGCGGGTCAACGCCAGAAGAAACCACAGCACTGCCACGCGGCGCGAGCGCCCAATGCTGTATCTATCGACGGCATCCCGTCTGGCCAGCCGAGTCCATGGGGTCATGGATATTACATAATGCGGCTTGCTGGAATGCCAGCGGTATATTACATGCGTTCATAAATGTTAGAAGAGAATGCAGACTATCCGGGAAATGCCGCATAAGGCATGGAGTGCATAAGACATGTAAAAATAAAAATGGAAATAAAAAATAAGAGGAAAAATTAAGTTTTGTCGAGATGTTTGAGCAGCTTGGTCTTGTAAGTTTTAAGCGATGGCGCGGCTCTAACATCCGCAGGAATAGAGTTCCATAACTTTGCACCAGAATAGGACAATGACGACCTATAAATGTCCAGTCGAGGCATCGGTACAACAAGATTGTTCCCTGGTGTTCGACTGGACCTCGTATGAGCAAAGTGGAACAAACTATTGAGTTAGGCTGGTGTTTCTGAGAGGGTGATTTTGCGCATGAGCACCAACTTATTATACATAAACTGTTTTCCAAGTGGCAAAATGTCTAACAGCTTCAACTTATTGTCAGTACTAATGACTTCTGAGGGTCTGTCAACAATGAGTTTAATGGCTCTTCTGTGGAGCGAGTTCAGACTTTTTCAATTAGCATCGCTACTACCGTCCCAAATAGATGAGGCATAATCCAAATGTGACTGAATATGGGCATAGTAGAAGAGTTTCCTTGTTGGCTCATCAGCGAAATGTCTCAATTTCGACAGGAGGAATACATTTTTAGATACTATTTTACACAGTTTAGTAATGTGGCCTTGCCAGCACAACTTGTCGTCTAAGTTGATTCCATGCACGCGTTGTTCTCTGACTTGCTCTACATGCTGGCCGTTAAGTGTTAGTTGAAGGGGAGGGGGGGGGGGGGGTTCAACTGATGCTTTTGCCGTGTGGTAATCAGCATGCATTTGGTTTTAGTGGGATTAGGTATCATGGCGTTATTTCTGCACCATTCAGATACCTCATTTAAACTGTCTTGGAGAATCTTCACCATACATGTTACGTCTGATGACGAAACGTCCAATGTTCCATCGTCTGCAAAAAGACTGCAAGTTACACTGGAGTCAGATATATGTAATGGAAGGTCGTTTATGAAGACAGAGAACAATAATGGGCCAAGAATCGATCCCTGTGGTACTCCGTGCTCTATCATCCCTTCAGGTGAGTTTTTACCATTCACGTAGACATACTGCGTACGCCCATGCAGATATGACGTAAGGAAGGCAAGTGTGTCTGCGCTTAGTAGATAGACATTAAGTTTTTGAACTAAAGTTTTATGATTGACGAGGTCAAATGCTTTTGAAAGGTCCAAAAATACTGCTCCAGTCATTTGACTGCTATTTATGGCAGTAAGCCATCTGTCAACTAGGTGTACCAATGCTGTGTGACAGGAGTGTTTCCGCCGAAAGCCAGATTGTAATGGATGTATGAGTTTGTGTTTTTCTAGAAAATGTTGTAAGTGTGTGTGAATGTCGGTTTCGACAGTGTTGACAGTAGCGAAATGAGCCTGAACTTGTTAGGGTCGGCAAGGTCTTTCGTTTTAGGTAGTGGATCACTTTGGCTGTTTTTAGAGAAGATGGAAATATCCCCTGCTTTATGCAAAGGTTGTATATATATGTCAAGGTATCTACAATATACGGCAGGGTCATTTTCAGAACTGAGCTACTAATACCATCATGGTCAGACGTACGTTTGTTCTCCAAGTGCGAGATGGATTTTCCCACGTCGTATATCGTTAACAGCGGAATGCTGAATGACGTATCAGGGTCCAGCCGTTCTGCACAAAACGTCTTTAGCTTTTCGGACACAGCTGAAGACTGACCAGAATATGTATATTTTTAGCAACGTACTGGCAGCCGAGAGGAAATGCCGATTCAAGATATCAGCTGATAACTGTGTACATTGTGCGGTATTTTTGGACCTCGTAAAAGCATTGATCGCTCGCCACACAGATACATCTTTCTTTCCGTTCATAAGACGGTGAAAAAGTGACCTTTGAGCTTTCCTCATGTTTTTAACATGGTTTCTTTGCCCTTCGATAAGTTACAAAATCCTTCTTTCTTTTATAGTCATCTCGGAGCTGCATGGCATCCTTGATTTCCTTACTTAACCAGCTGGGGGTTCTTCACCCGTTTCTCTCTGAATGGAGCGTGTTTATCGAGAACACCAAGGAACAATCCGTACCACTCAGACAAAGCATCGTTGGGGTTATTATGGTAGTACACTGTATCAAAGGGTGCGCTACTTAAATCACAAAGAAATGTTTCCTTGTTGAAGTGTTTAAGTGATCTGTATCTAATAGTCGTGTGCTGATGTTTTCGGAATGAATTATCCGCTTTCAATGCCCAGAAACAGCACACCGGGTAGTGATCGCTAATCCCTACCTGAGGCACGTCTACTGCCATCACCCTTGATTGAGTAGTTGTATATATGTGGTCTATAAGGGTGGAGGAAGTTGGACTAATACGAGTTGCTGTTTTAACTAGCTGTTTTAAACCAAACATAGACATGGTGCACTCCCAAGCAGGGTTATTCAAAAACATGTTAATATTGAAATCGCCTAGGATCAAAATTTCAGAGCTGGACTGTCTGACCTTATCCATCATGGCGATAAAGTCGTCGAACCATTGAAATGTTGATGCTGGGTTCCTGTAAATGTACCCGACCAGCACGGGGCTGGATTTGTTTGCCCTTAACTCAACCCAAATGCATTCTACGGTTTGTGACTCCAGGTCCCCACGCTTGCGAGTAATACCGCTAATTGAATTATGAATGTATACTGCAATACCCGTATGTCCCGGGTATTCAGCATCGCGGCGCAGTACAGTGAAGTCCTGGATAGAAACGGCCTCATCGCTGATGTTACGATTGAGACCCGATTCCGTTACACCAAACAAGTGAAATGGATTGGGTTGACTCAAGAGCACACACAGATCGGGAACTTTGTTAGTTAAATGATAAACATTTAAATGGCCAATATGTAACTGGCGATCATACACCATGATTGCTAAAGTATGTCAATACCAAAGAGTACTAATAAAAAAGCTTAATAAATGATACAAAGGCAAATAAGAGCTGAAATAATAAAACAAAGCAAACGAATATCAGTCCGCTCTAACACACAGAATGTGGGAGGCAAGTGCAAAAAAGAGTTTCTTCTACACATTCACTGATATAGACCTCACTACCGGTCACTAACGGTCACTAACAGGGACTAATCCCTTTAGCACACTTCAACAGTCAAAGCTAAACGACCCCGCTGCGCGATAGGGGAAATAAAGTCAGCGCTGCAGATATGAAATAAATAAAGTCAGGACACAGATATGATCGTAGTGTGAATATACGTAGAGCACTAGTAGAGAAAGTGTCACGGTGCACAAGTACTAGTGCTATAAGCGTCACAAATCGCACAGAGTGAGAAGATCGTCACGAGTACTGTCGGCAGAAGTCAAAAGGATGACAATGATAATATTGGACCACGTGCAGTGGTTGAAGTTAAAAACAAATGAATACGTCTCTACGCAAACACAATAATTATGAGCAATGAGTCGCAAGAAAATCAATTCGATATTGTTCAGTGTTAGCCTGGAAAGTAAAGCACAAAGTTATGTAAGGAAGAGTAACTGAATGTTCTGGAAATGAGTCTAATACACACGCACGGGGTGGCTGTACTGTGCCCACAGTTCCTGCTGTGCGTATGGCGTGTATGTGCGCGGGGGGACGCTGAAAGGATACGTTGGTTGCGTCATGCTGAAGTGTCCCCATGGTCCCGCCTCGCGATACTGTGGAAATGCGGCACTGTATGGTGGTAGTGGCGGTTGCTGCCACATAGGATACTGGCCCGGCATTTGTTGCTGATAGCTATATTGACTCTCTGCTGTACCACCAAATCGGGATTCGCTGTACTGTGATTCCAGACTTGGTGCTACAGCAGAGGACACTGACAGTCCACCTTGACTCTCCGGTGCAGCACCGAAGCTGGATGCACCACAGAGCGATTCCAGGTTGGGTGCTGACTGTCTGCCGGCTGGTGACATTAGCGTAAGTGTTGGTGGTGCCAGCGTGTCCTTCACGTCGCTGACGGCGGTCACGGCCACCACCTGCAGGCTGGTTGTTGGGAGGGGTGACGTCAGTTTCATTCATTCATTCATTAACTCCAGCTTACTGTCCCCACGACCAACGAGGGTATGGGGGACTAGCAATTTTGACTATGTGAGTCTGGCTTACTGTCCCTATAAGGCTATTACTAGCAAAGGGACTAGCCTGTTAAACTTGGTAAAAATAAGGGAAAAGGGGGAGAGGGCCAGTAAAAGAAGCCAAGAGGGTCGGCGGACAAGGCCGCGGACCAATTTTAGTCATAAAGTCTCGCTCATATATACACTCGCTTTTAGTTTGGGAGGCTAAGCCAATCATCAACCCACAGAGCAAGGGTCCTTTTCAGTCCCAGTTTAAAAATCTTTAATTGAAAAAAAAAATTATTTAAAAATCGAGTATATACAATCATGAAAGCTAATTCCATGGTTAAAAAATTATTAAAAAACTAAGATCAAGTTAAGAAAAAATGTTAAAATTCTGGTTATACACTATAGTCACCAGCCGCGGTGAGTTATTAATAGCGGCGCCAGCTGCCCCGCGCTCGACACGAAAGTGGAGCGCGGGGCAGATCGCGCGCGCCATTATAATACAGCTAGGAGCGCGGGGCAAAGCCGCGCGCACGTTGCATATAGGCGATACTAAAAATATGCATTAAATTCAAAGGCAGCTCGCAGATATTATTCAGCGCCAGTCTGATATCGTCAGGGTTTCTGAAAGTTATGGCCTTCACCAGGAGGTCCATAATTGCCCTGACGTCAGCTATTGCCTTAGCTTTGCATGGAGTGAGCTGAACCTTAGTTATTTCAGGGCTGAAATCGAGCTTTTTCCTGCAGTGGGAACCAAGTCCCGGTGTAGGTCTGGGCTCGATATGAGGTTCAGTCATTGTAGGTAAATCAGTACTATTCATTTGCAGATTAGTGGATTTACTAAGACTCAGCCTAGGTTTTGGTACGGGAATAACCCGTGTCTGGTTTTTTTTTGGCTGTCTAGGGGGAACAGGTGGTTTAATAAGAGGTTTAATCCAGGCATTCCTGTCCAACAGTGGAGAGGCGGAGCCATGAGTCTTGGTTTCCTGACTAATTGTTTTTTGGTTTATTTTTAGCTGAGCTCTCCTGAGGGCTTCATGATATGGGATATAGTTTATGTTCCTTATTTTGTTTGCTTCACGAAGAAGAAGGATTTTTGGGCACTTTTGATAAGCGGCACTATGCGATCCGCCACAGTTAACGCATTTAGCTATCGCCGTGTCGGGACAGTCCGCACGGCGGTGGCTCCTGCTGCCGCAGCGGACACAAATTTGTTGTTTGTTTTTACACACTCTTGCGGTATGCCCCAATCGGCAACAGTTGGCACATGGTGCCACCGATGGGGCAAACGGCTCGAGAGGACAGTGAATAGTTCCCATTTTTATTTTCGATGGTAAGTTAGTGAGACCATGCAGTACAATTTTGATGGCCCTGGAGGCCGTTCCGTCACGATTTGAAAGTCGAGTAACCATAGCGTTGTAGCCTTGTTGTTTGAGGGAGGAGGCGATATCCACGGGGTCCTCAACAAGTGGGACGCCGTGGACAACACCCACTACCCTTGGCACAGGGATGGTGCATTCTACATGTGCACCACCAATATTTTGTTTCTTACTGAGCTTTATCTGTGCCCTCTGATTGGGGCAAGAAATAATCCATATGTTATGGCCAATAGGCCTCAGGGAGATCTCCGAGGGGGACACACCGGCAGCCTGGCAAATGTGTGGCTGCATTGTGCCGTGGTTACGTATGAGGGTGGTACCAGTCCCCAGGTCCCTGAGCCGGACCGGGAACCTGCACCACTCCTCCTTGATAGGCTCGGCTGTGTCCCCAGCGGGTTTCTCCCTAGCTAGGAATTTTCTGCGAGGTCTACGGTTTTTCTTCCGATCTACGATCTCAAATTCATCTTTGTCCATCACCGGCGCCATGCCCTCCTCCACAAGGGAGCCGAGCAGACCGCCGGGAGATTTATCTTTGTCCTTTTCCTCATCCACCGTCATGCCCACATCCTCCGGGGAGCTGGGCCGACCGGTGGAGGGGTCATCCAAATCAATCACTTGGTTTAAGATAGATGGCGGATCAGAATTTTGACTAGAGGAGTTATTTGAGTGCGTCGCACATACTAGGTTTAGGCGTACCTCGGATTGAAATTTAATAGGAGATATCGCTCTTTGAAGTCGAAATGGCGACCTTGCTCTTTTTATAGGGCAAGGAGGCATTTCAAGACTTGACGTAGAATCGTTAAGCGAGTCAGCTGAGGATGAAGTATCCTCAGTTTCTGAAGAGGAAGATTCACTGGTTAGTGATCGTCCGACCATGTTAGGTGCTATGGTATTGACCTTATCTTGCGCTTTGAGGGGCGGATTAGCAAGTCTACGCCTCTTGCGCTTCTGTTTTTTTGCTGTCTTCGGCAGCTTCTCTCTCAAGGGAGATCGGCTGCGTTTTACAGAGTTAGAGCTTTTCCCACCAAGGGGAATTTCTGAAGAAGAAGAAGAAATTGTACCAAGTACAGACTCCATTGATATTTTAGATTTAATGCCAAGGTGGTTTGGCCTAAAGGCGCAGATACACGGTCAGATCGTGTCGTGCGACTGTGCGCGATCTGATGGGTTTCCAGGGCAACTATCAGATTTCTGACGTCACCATCGGATCGCGCGGGCCGCGGGACGAGTAGAGGCTGGCGCTACTTTCAGCCCGCAGAGTCTGACGGCTGGTACCGGATGACCAACCACATTGCGAGTTTCGCGCACACCCCTCTCTTTTGAAAAATGGCGCTGCTGCCGTGTGAATCCGCCATTGTTTACCGAAGCAGAGGCCTTGACCCCTTCTGGAATTTCCAGCAGGCAGTGGTATATGCGGGTCGGGCTATGCGGGAACGTGTAGCGCTCCATCCCGTCAGACTTCCGATCAGGCGGCCGACCGACCCGCACAGTCGCACGACACGAACGGACCGTGTATCTGCGCCTTAAAAGTGGCCGTGCCACAGGGCTACTAGAAAATGCTAGACTGGTCTAGTAGGCTAAGTATCTAGTGGAGACCACTGACACAGATTTTACATAAACTAGGACCCGCGCGGCCTATAGGTCGTCGCTGCGGGACTACTGTACATGAAGTTATTTTATGGGCAGGGAGGCTAGGTAACCTATGCTGCGCCGCCTGGGCGACCCCGAGCGGCGCGATTGTTTGCAGCTAAGATCCGCGCAGTACAGAAGGTAGCTGGGCGGATAGCGCTAGTGTCTAATTGGTTTAAGGATAATAGATGGCTGGTGACTCTTATTTAAAAAAGACCTATAGTAAGCCAGACTCAGATAGATACCTCCTCCAAAATTTCACCGTCTTTTTTCTTTCTGAAACTTATGGAGGCAGTCGAAAAAGTAGATAGCGTCGGCGTGGCAGCAGAACAGCTGGAGTAATATGGCAGGCGAGGCGGCGTAGTGGGTCTAGAAGACGCCAGGCGCCGCAGGTAGCTGAAGGATAGTGGTGGTAATGCCGTAGAGACGGTTGGTATGGCTGGCTAGTAGTGGTAGGTGAAAACTCGAGGCAGGCTGGCATGTAGCGGTGAGCGAAGTTCAGCAGTGTTGAAGGCAAGCAATGTGGCGTGGCTGTGACCAACCTCTAAGCAGCGAGGTCTGAGCGAGAATGTCTGATGACTGATGATGATGATCTGTGACGTCAGTAGCTGGCCCTCCTCTCTTTATGTTGAGGGCCAGACTGATGGTGCCCTGGCGACTAGGATGGATGGGGTCACCGCGCCTGTAGAATTTTCTACGCGGCAACCCATCAACAGCAGTAAAGACCTGAGTGTTGTCTATCAGTGTGACACCCAGCTTTCTGCACACATGGAACAGGTTACTGTTGGAGGCGGTGATGGCCCTATACAACTGGTGTCTACTGTCGGTCGGCAGGATGGAGGATGCCTGCAGACGAGCGCCGGGAAATACCCGCCTGCATTCCCGGACGAGCTGTTCCCACATAGCACTGGTCACTTCCTTCTGTTTGCAGTCGTTGATCCCCACGTGGAAGGTCACCAGTGCCACCGTTGTGTGGGACGCGTGTTGTCGCTGGAGCCAGTTCAGCAGGTGGACAGTCCGCAGGCCAGAGACAGATAATACGTCTACTTTTTCTAGACGACCCCGCCCTCCACGAGTCGCCTGCTGCCTTGCAGGCCTGGCCGCTTGGCTGCGGAAAGGCTAAGGGAGGAAACCCCTGACATCAAAGCCCCCGTGTCTCCGGGGAAGGCTTTTGAGCCAGAGACTAGGACAAGGACAGTCTGATATAAAACCTACGACCCGAGGACCTCGATGCCATCGTCCCAGCTTGCTAGGCCATGGCAGATGAACCAAGGGTTTAAAGGGTGGGGCCAGTACTGCGCACACTGCACTCCACCAAAAAGCTCCACCGCGCAGGCTTTAGGAAACGTCCACGGACCATGACACTCCTGCAGACGTCGTGGGCAACCCCTATAAAATCTTCGTTCGCGAAGTCAAGCCAAGAGAGAGGGTAGGTGGGCATCTTCTCTGCCTTGATGTTGCGAACAACAGAGTCTCCAATGACCAGCGTGGTGGTGTCATTCTGCACTGTATGTCGCAGTATTTGCTCCTCTGGAGACATTTTGTTATTACGCTGCTGCTGGTTGCTGGCGTGGTCAGACCCGTTGTTGACCTCAGGCAGGCCGCCGGTAATCCGTACTGGTATGAGTCCCTCTGGGCTCTTCTCGGCTGCACTCACAGCCTGTACCGTGGCCAGTTCTTGCTGAACGGGTGGAGGGGAGGGGTGACAGGGAGCAGCGATTGCGCTGCCCGTTACCTGGCGAGGAGACGCACAGCTGTCAACATTGGCAGACACGTCAGCGTGAGTGTTACCACTCATGGCAACGTCTGAGCTGTTGAACGCAAGGGCTGACTTCTTTTTCAGCTGTTTTTGAATTTCCCTCAGGCGCTGCTTGTGGCTCTGTTTGGCGGAGGATAGCTGGTTGACAGTGCCGTCTGTGGCGTGTTGAGCTGTCTCCACACCAGTTATCCTGTCGTCCAGGCCGGACAACACTTCGCCCACACTTTTCTCCGTAACCTGTAGATCTCTGGCTTTATTGACCGCCACGTCACGGAGCTGACTCTCGAACTGATCAATCCTGGCTAGTGCTGTTGAAAGTCCTTTGAACAGTGTACTGACGTCAGCGCGAAGGTCCGTGATGAGGTTACAAGCACTTTCGAGTTGCGCTCGCAGAGTATCAAGGTCAGTGGTGTCCTCGGGAGGACAGGTAGTCCCGAGGGCCGTGGTGGGTGCGGCCTCTGTATTACATAAACCCAGGCCCGGAGACGCGGGACTGGAGAGATCCCGGAGAGGCGGGACTGGAGGGAGGGAGAGAGAGAGAGAGAGAGAGAGAGAGAGAGAGAGAGAGAGAGAGAGAGAGAGAGAGAGAGAGAGAGAGAGAGAGAGAGAGAGAGAGAGAGAGAGAGAGAGAGAGAGAGAGATATGAAATGAAATGAAACTTTATTTCTCAAGGATAAATGATTAGGTACATAGACTTGTTTTCAATCATGTCCTTGCACACACACACACACACACACACACACACACACACACACACACACACACACACACACACACACACACACAAACACACACACACACACACACACACACAAACATCACACGCACGCACATACGCACAAGCACTCACACAGACACAAACACACACACACACACACACATACGCAGAGACACACACACTGCCTGGAAGAGAAAAAAAAATAGAAGAAGAAAAGTAGTTATCCCCATCCAAGTCTCCAGGGCAGACCCTGGTGGGGAAAAGTATAAAGTAATAATACATTTACAAGAAGAAAAAAACGTGTAAACTGAAACCAATGTTTGCATGCATACGTATGTGCATCGGGCATTTACAAGAAATGACATGGTAATTTTCTTTTTGAATGGTTAAAAATAAAAAATACACTGATATAGCTGTGACATATTGTGTGCGCTCGTGCAGGGGGGGGGGGGGGGGCAAATTTGCGCTTACAAGAATAGCTTCAACAAGTCTACTCTATGTACGTATTGAAGGTTCACTACACCAACTTCAGAAACAAAAAGCCACAGGCGCGTGAGAAATGAAAAGCCATAGTCGCGTGGTTTACTCTGAACAGCATTTCAAGTATTCCTGAGATACTTCAGCAGCTGGGTTTTAAATGTTCTAACCGATGGCGCTGCTCTAATATTTGCCGGAAAAGAATTCCATAATTTGGCCCAGAATAGGACAAAGATGACTTGTAAATATCCAAGCGGGCCATGGTACTAGCATATTGTTTCCGGGTGGTCGGCTGGACCTATGGGCAAAACGGAATAAATTTGTGAGATAAGTAGGAGATTCTGAGAGGGTGATTTTGCGCATGAATACCAGTTTATTATAAATAACAAGTTTGTGAAGAGGTAAGACAGCTAGCAACTTGAATTTGTCATCTGTACTAATGCTTTCTGTGGGTCTGTCAACAATTAGTTTAATGGACCTTCTGTGGAGCGAGTTGAGTCTTTTAAAGTTAGCATCACTACTCCCGTCCCAGATAGTAGAGGCATAATCCAAATGTGACTGAATATGAGCACAATAGAACATTTTTCTGCTAGATTTGTCAGTGAAATATCGCAGTTTAGAAAGTAGGTATATATTTTTAGATATTGTTTTACAAACATTTGCAATATGATTCTGCCAGCACAGCTTGTCGTCTATGATGATTCCAAGCACGCGCTGCAACCTGACTTGCCCAACAGACTGGCCATTAAATGCGAGTTTTAATGGAGGGGGGTTCAACTGGTGTTTTTGTCTAGTGGTAATCAGCATACATTTAGTTTTGGAAGGATTCGGTACCATGAAATTATTTTGACACCACTGCGAAACATCATTCAAACTACTCTGAAGAGATCTAGTTATGCAATATATATCTGATGATGAAATTTTCAAGAGTTCGTCGTCTGCAAAGAGACTACAGGTTACACTGGGGTCAGATATATGTAGTGGAAGATCGTTGATATAGACAGAAAACAATAATGGACAAAGGATAGATCCTTGTGGTATTCCTTGCGCTATCACCCCCTCACGTGAGTTTGTCCCATTCACATGGACATATTGTGTGCGCTCGTGCAGGTATGACGTAAGGAACGCAAGGGCGCCAGCACTTAACCGATAGACAGCAAGCTTCTGGATTAAACTCTCATGATTAGCGAGGTCAAAAGCTTTCGAGAAGTCCAAAAAGACAGCCCCAGTAATTTGACCGCTATTCATCGCGGTCAGCAATCTATCAACTAAATGTGTTAGTGCTGTGTGACAAGAGTGCTTTAAACGAAAGCCCGATTACAGTGAATAAATGAGTTTGTGTTTTTTCGAGATAATGCTGCAAATGTGTATGTGTATGTACCTTTCAATGGGTTTAGAAAAAGTTGATAGCAGGGAAATAGGTCCAAACTTGTTTGGGTCAGTGAGGTCTTTTGTTTTAGGTAATGGTATCACCTTTGCTGTCTTCAAGCTGGAAGGAAATTTACCTTGCTGTATGCAAATGTTGTAAACGTACGTTAACGAATCTATGATATATGGCAGAGCGAGTTTGAGAACAGTGCTGCTAATACCTTCATGGCCAGACGTACGTTTATTTTTTTAATGCCGAG
>BTPG01000006.1:127659477-127792040 GCA_036245525.1 Semisulcospira habei
TACACTGTATCAAAGTGTGTGCTACTTAAATCACAAAGAAATGTTTCCTCGTTGAAGTGTTTAAGTGATCTGTATCTAATAGTCGTGTGCTGATGTTTTCGGAATGAATTATCCGCTTTTAATGCCAAGCAACAGCACACCGGGTAGTGATCGCTAATCCCTACCTGAAGCACGTCTACTGCCATCACCCTTGATTGAGTAGTTGTATATATGTGGTCTATAAGGGTGGAGGAAGTTGGACTAACACGAGTTGCTGTTTTAACTAGCTGCTTTAAAGCAAACATAGACATGGTGCACTCCCAAGCAGGGTTATTCAAAAACATGTTAATATTGAAATCGCCCAGGATCAAAATTTCAGAGCTGGACTGTCTGACCTTATTCATCATGGCGATAAAGTCGTCGAACCATTGAAATGTTGATGCTGGGTTCCTGTAAACGTACCCGACCAGCACGGGGCTGGATTTGTTTGCCCTTAACTCAACCCAAATGCATTCTACGGTTTTTGACTCCAAGTCCCCACGCCTGCGAGTAATACCGCTAATTGAATTATGAATGTATACTGCAATACCCGTATGTCCCGGGTATTCAGCATCGCGGCGCAGTACAGTGAAGTCCTGGATAGAAACGGCCTCATCGGTGATGTTACGATTGAGACGCGATTCCGTTACACCAAACAAGTGAAATGGATTGGGTTGACTCAAGAGCACACACAGATCGGGAACTTTGTTAGTTAAATGATAAACATTTAAATGGCCAATATGTAACTGGCGATCATACACCATGATTGCTAATGTATGTCAATACCAAAGAGTACAAATAAAAAAGCTTATAAATGATACAAAGGCAAATAAGAGCTGAAATAATAAAACAAAGCAAAAGAGTATCAGTCTGCTCTAACACACAGAATGTGGGAGGCAAGTGAAAAAAAAAAAAAAGAAGAGTTCTTCTACGCATTCACTGATATAGACCACACTACCGGTCACTAACAGGGACTAATCTCTTTAGCAAACTTCAACAGTCAAGGCTAAACGACCCCGCTGCGCGATAGGGGAAATAAAGTCAGCGCTGCGAAAGGACTCGACACAGATATGATCGTAGTGTGAATATAGGTAGAGCACTAGTAGTGAAAGTGTCACGGTGCACAAGTACTAGTGCTATAAGCGTCACAAATCGCACAGAGTGAGAAGATCGGTATTTACGAGTACTGTCGGCAGAAGTCAAAAGGATGACAATGTTAATATTGGACCACGTGCAGTGGTTGAAGTTAAAAACGAATGAATACGTCTCTGCGCAAACACAATAAGTATGAGCAATGAGACGCAAGAAAATCAATTCGATATTGTTCAGTGTTAGCCTGGAAAGTTAAGCACAAAGTTATGTAAGGAAGAGTAACTGAATGTTCTGGAAATGAGTCTAATACACACGCACGGGGTGGCTGTACTGTGCCCACGGTTCCTGCTGTGCGTATGGCGTGTATGTGAGCGGGGGGACGCTGAAAGGACACGTTGATTGCGTCATGCTGAAGTGTCCCCATGGTTCCGCCTCGCGATACTGTGGAAATGCGGCGGAGAGAGAGAGAGAGAGAGAGAGAGAGAGAGAGAGAGAGAGAGAGAGAGAGAGAGAGAGAGAGAGAGAGAGAGAGAGAGAGAGAGAGAGAGAGAGAGAGAGAGAGAGAGAGAGAGAGAATGACAATGATTCTTTATCTTACAACGGTGAATGTTTTGACTGGCACAACCATTTTTTGAACTTGCCTTTGCTAATCTAATCTACAAATAATGCACAAAGTGTGAAAATGTTATATTGAAAAAAAAAATAATGAATGCTATAAAAATAAAACAAAACAACAAGAACAACAACACACACACAAAAAAAAAACAACAACAACACACACACGTATACACACACACACAAACACGCGCGTGAACGCACACATTGATTAACATAGGGTCGCTGTGAAAGCATTACGATAATGACGTGATGTAATTGAAAATAGTGGCTCTAAAATATGAAAGGGTTGTTAATGTAACTTTCCTAGGCAAGTGTTCCACAGGCTATGGCCTGAGAACGCTAAACTTGTCTTGTAGAGATTGATTCTAGGTCGTGGTACAATAATGAATTGCCTTGATCTTGAGTACGTTGGTGATGGAAGGAAAATAGTTTCTTAATCATCATCATCATCATCATCAGTCCCTTGCCCGAACTGGGCGTTGGGGGGACTGAAAGGCAGCAGCAACAGACAGTGCTCTCCACTGAGTTCTATTTTGGGCGGTGGCAAGCAAGTCTGGCATCTCGAGTTCGGTCCATTCTTTTATGTTTGCGACCCAACTCTTTCTCTGACGACCTCGCCGACGACTTCCTTCGAGAGTGCCTTGGAGGATAGTCTTGGACAAGGTGTTGTGTCGGGTCACGTGGCCAAACCAAGCAAGCTTGCGCCGTTTCACGGTTGCCAGAAGAGGTTCATGTGGGCCCACCAGGGAGGTGACGATGCTCCGTACATATTCGTTGGTTTTGTGCTCGCGGTACGAGATGCGGAGCAACTTCCTCAGGCACTTGTTCTCAAAGGCCTGGATTTTCTTTTCTGAGTCTGCAAGCAGTGTCCAAGTCTCACAGCCGTAGAGTAGAATAGACACTACGAGGGACTTGTAAAGCCTGTACTTGATGGTGAAGCTGATGGAGTTACTTCGCCATATCCTGTCCAGCCTGGCCATTGCGGATGTTGCTGTACCTATCCTGATACGGATCTCTGCTACGCAACTACCGTCTTTGGACAGGGTGGCTCCCAAGTACTTGAAGCTATTGACCTCTTCTAGCTTCTGGCCGTTCATGTGAATGTTGCTGCTGCTGTCGCTTGTGGTGTTGATCATCACTTTGCTTTTATCCGTACTGATCTCCATGCCATAAGACCCTGCGCTACTTGAAAGTTTGTCTGTCAGGTTTTGGAGCTCACTATTGCTGCCTGCCATGAGGTCAATATCGTCTGCGAATCGAAGATTGCACAGGGATCTGCCACCAATAGAGATTGAAGTATGGTGGTCGTGGAGGGTTTCCTGCATGATCTTCTCCAGGAATATGTTGAAAAGGACAGGAGAGAGCAGGCATCCTTGACGGACACCGATCGTCGTCCTGAAGAACTCGCCTGACTGATTGTTAAGTAGAACCGCGCTGCAGGCGTTCTTGTAAAGCGCTTCTATCATTTGGATCAGTCCCTCCTCTATGTTGAACGATCTCATGACTTGCCAGAGTCCGTCGTGCCAGACGCGATCAAATGCTTTCCTGAAATCAATGAAGTTGTGGTAGAGTTCGCGCTGATGCTGCAGATGTTTTTCGATCAGGACGCGGCAGTTGAAAATCTGCTCTACAGTGCTTCTTCCAACTCTGAAGCCAGCCTGTTCTTCTGCCAGCAGTTCCTCGGCGAAAGTTTTGAGGCGGTTGAGAATGATTCTAAGCATTACTTTGCTAGGGTGACTTATCAGACTGATAGTTCTGTAGTTCTGGCACTGTTTCATGTTTCCTTTCTTGGGGAGCGGGATCACTAGAGACTGTGTCCATTCTACTGGCCATTTCTTTTGCTCCCAGATCTTTTGACAGAGTGTAGTGAGGACCTTCGTTGTTACTTCTCCTCCATGTTTCAACAGTTCAGCAGGTATGTTGTCTACACCTGGAGACTTTCCTCCCTTCAGGCTGCGTACGGCTGCTTCCACCTCTTCAGCTAACACTGGCAGGTCTTCAGCCTTCCTGGCCCCAGCCTGGTTGTTTTGGAGGATGCTGGTGTCTGGCTCAGCCTTGTAGTTATACAAGTCTCGGCAGTACTCAGTCCATCTGTTTAGTACAGCAGTGTTTTCCGTAAGGAGTTGGCCGCTGCTGTCTTCGATGACTGTGGCTGTTCGCTGTTGAGTCTTGGTGAGGGTCCTAAGCGTTTCATAAGCCTTCTTGCTGTTGCCGTTTGCCATGCCCTCTTCCACGCTACAACACTGGTCTTCAATCCAATCTTCTTTGGCTTCTTTCATCCTCTTCCTGATCTTCTTGTTGACAAGTCTGTACTTGTTTGCTGATGTGAGGTCTTGGCCTCTCTTTTTCTTCCAGGCTCTCCTCTCATCACAGAGATCGAGGATGTCATCGGTGACCCAGGGCTGTTTGCCAGAGTTTCTTAATATAATCAGGCATTTTGCTATTCAATGTTTTGAACATAATTATTCCCTTATTGTACATTAAATGATTTTTCAGGGGGAGAATCTCCAAGGTTTTCAATTTATTATCGGTAGTTGAGTTAGATTCAGGTAGGATAAGTTTTGCGGCTCTACGATGAAGAGAGTTCAGTCTCTTTAACTGGACCTCGCTTGCTCCATCCCACACTGTAGAAGCATAGTCGATATGTGACCTGATGTGGGTGTTAAAGAACAGTTTACGTGTTTCTGCATCAGTGATATAATTTAATTTGGCTAAAATGTAAAGTTTCTTTGATATTATGTTGCATAAGTTAGTAATATGACACTGCCATTTAAACTGGTTATCTACAACAACACCGAGAAGAAGATGTTCTGTTACTTGACTGATGGGTTTTCCTTGATGAGACAAGCTCAGTGAGAGAGAGCCGAGCTGGTGCTTTTGACGGGTACTTAATACCATACATTCAGTCTTCGCTGGGTTTAGGATCATGGAATTGTTACTACACCAGTTGTCAATGTCTTGTATTGCGTTTTGTAGGCGTGTGTCAATAATAGATAAATCCTCGTCGGGCGTGTGTATTGCAGCATCATCCGCGAACATATCGCATGAAACATTATGACCGCTAATTGTGATCGGAAGGTCGTTAATGAACAAACAAAATAGAAGAGGGCCTAAAATAGAGCCCTGGGCCACGCCATGCTTGACTAAGCGGTGATGAGAGAGAGAGAGAGAGAGAGAGAGAGAGAGAGAGAGAGAGAGAGAGAGAGAGAGAGAGAGAGAGAGAGAGAGAGAGATGAAGATGATGAAACGTTTTTATTCAGGATAAAAAGTTTTAGGCATAGCAATGCCTATCTTCCAAACTGTCCTGCTACTCTACACATATAAAAATACATCAGAAGATACAGCAGAAGATAAAACATATATAAGTAAAAAGACCCATCCCCCCCCCTCCCTCAGAAAAAAAAATAAAATGAAATAAAATAAAATAAAATACAAAAAAAAATTAAACCAATATATATATATCATGTCAGGTTCATACCAGTATATATATATATATATATATATATATATATATATATATATATATATATATATTATATATATATATATATATATATATATATATATATATATATATATATATATATATATATATATATACTTACTGGTATGAACCTGACATGTTAATGCAGACATTCGAACTATTACATAACCTGCAGCAATCTGCTGTGCTGGAGCAACATACTAACGACAGCAGATATTTATGGACGCGAGCTCTGAAGATAGATAACTTTGAAATAGACTTTAAATGAGAGGGCAATGCAACAATGACTTAGCACCGGAAAACGATATGCTACATTTGAAGATGTCGATTCTCGGTTTTGGGAGATAGAGTAAGCTGTTCCTCTATTCGTGTGGGAAAACAGCTCACGGAGATAGGGAGGGGCGGCATCGTCTAGAATTTTTTTTGCACAAGTAAGCATCTATTAATTTCCAATTGTTTACTAAGTGGTAGGATATTAAGGGCCTTCAGTCTTTCATTAGTAGGGGACGAACCAGGAAGAATAAGCTTAATACCTCGCCGGTAAAGGGAATTATTTTTTTTCAAATGAATGTCTCCACAGCCGTCCCAGATATTGGAAGCATAATTACAATGTGTCTTGATGTGTGCGTTAAAGAATAGTTTTCGAGCATCAATGTCAACTATACGACTCAATTTGGATAATAAAAAGAGATTCTTCGAAATAGTTTTACGGGCAGTTTCTATGTGAGGCTCCCAACTGAGCTGTTCGTCGACTGTCACTCCTAACAAACCATGTTTTGACACTTGCTCTTGAGAGTGAAGGGACAGCTCAAGGGGTTGCAAACCACGTTGATACTTTTTTCGTGTCGTCACCAACATACTTTTTGTTTTAGGAATACTAATAATCATATGATTTTCTTCACACCAAGTTGACACTTCATCTAAACTATGGAATGATGTCTCATCAGCAAATAGTTCACAGTTGTGTCGGGGTGTGATATTGATAGTGGAAGGCCATTTATAAAGATGTTGAATAATAACGGTGCTAGGGTGGAGCCCTGAGGAACACCATGGGTCACCAGTCCTTCCACTGAGTATTTACCATTCAAGAACACTTTCTGCGTTCTGTCTAAGAGATAGGACGAGAGAAAAGCGACTGCATTTGATACAATGTGATATAAAGGTAACTTCTTTAGTAAGATTGAGTGGTTAATGAGTTCGAAGGCTTTTTTAAGATCTAGAAATACTACACCTTAAAGTTTGGACTCATTTATGGCAGTAAGCCATTTGTGGGTTATGAGAGTTAAGTCTGTCTGACACGAATGTTTAGGCCAAAAAGATGATTGTGCTGTACTAATAAGGCGGTTGTCTTCCAGGAATTGAAGTAAATGATTATGTATATGCTTTTCAAGTGGTTTAACCACTGCTGATAAGATTTAAATTGGTCTGTACTCACTTGGGTCGCTCAGATCTTTGCTTTTTGGTAGAGGAGAAACTTTTGCTATTTTCAATTCATCGGGAAACATGCTCTTTTGAATCGAAAGGTTATATATAAAGGTTAACGATTCAACAATATAAGGGAGCGCAATTTTCAGGATTTTACTGCTAATACCGTCAACACCACAAGATGTTTTACTTTTAATGTTGGTTATAGATTTTCCTACATCAAGGACGGTCATTAGGAGAACTGAGAAAGTATTGCCAGCGTTTATCTGACTGTGCTGTTTCAATTGTTCTGAACATACGTATTCACCTGGCTCACTGTGACAGGGCTTTAGCAATGTTAAGAAAGTGTTCATTAAATATAATCAGCTGTAAGGTGCGGGGGGACACTCGTTGATTTGCTAGATTGTCCTTTAGTAAATGTGTTAATCACCTGCCAAACGCTGCTTATGTCTTTACCGCCAGCAATAATCTTTTCAGCATACTGCCTCTGTGCTTTACGTACTAATGATTTAACTATGTTTCGCTGTTTTTTGTACTCGTCAAATTTTCTTTGTTGTTTCAATAGATCTCTTAGTTCAATCGCAGTTTTAATCTCATCCGTCAGCCACTCAGGCACAGTGTAACACGCTTAGTGCGCCCCGGGGCATGTCTGTCAAGAACACCGAGGAACAACTTATACCAGTGGGACAGCGCTACAATCGGATCGTTATAGTTATACACATCGGAAAATGGTGTTTGGGAAAGGTCATGCAAAAAATCATTTTGCTTAAATTTTTTGAATGATCTGTAGAGGATGGTTATATGCTCCTTATGAGGTTTCTTTGGCAACCTCGCAGATAATGAAAAACAAATATGAAAATGATCACTGACAGAGATGTTGGGTATATAGACATTGCTAAGGGCACTGTCGTTGGTTGTATAAACATGGTCAATTAATGTGGATGAAGTAGCAGTTACCCTGGTGGGTGACTGAACTACTTGTGTAAGGCCTATGAACGTTATCATGGATTTCCATGACGTGTTGCCAGGTTTCAGAGAGAGAGAGAGAGAGAGAGAGAGAGAGAGAGAGAGAGGAGAGAGAGAGAGAGAGAGAGAGAGAGAGAGGAGAGAGAGAGAGAGAGAGAGGAGAGAGAGAGAGAGAGAGAGAGAGAGAGAGAGAGAGAGAGAGAGATGATGATGATGAAACGTTTTATTGACAGGATAAAGTTTTAGGCGAAACGCCTCTCTTACAAACTGTCCTGTTAGAAAAGAAATATTAACAGCAAAGAGTAAGAAACACAATAACACAATAAATCGAAACATGAAGAAATAAACTGGAAAAAAGCAATGCAAATAATGCGCACACATATCAATAATAGTGAATAATATATATATATATATATATATATATATATATATATATATATATATATATATATATATATATATATATATATATATATGACCCATTGCCAAAAGGTGTTACTGAAAAGGCAACAAGGGTGCTTGAAAGTGAAAAGTGATAGAATTACATGAAAAATCCGCGTTGGACAGTTTATGGCATGTGCAAATAGTATGTGAAATTGGAATATAGTCTGTTCCTTAGTTTCAGAGAAATCTCATTCAGAACTTTTTATATGACATTATGTCGGAGGTCAGGTATTACAACACAACGGTGTAAGTTTTGGTTTTGTTATTGATCCAAGTTGGAAAATGTTTACTTGAACAGTTAAATGGATTAGTAAATGTGAATTTCTGTTGCACAACTAAATCATTAAGGTTTTCTGGGTGTCACTGTAAAAGATGAATTGTTGTAATGCCTGACATCCAACACAGGTGCTTCTTTCTATTTGTTGTAAATGTGAAATGCAGCCACATTCTCTTTCAAACCACATTCTCAGGGATGTAAAAAGATATAGAGAGACAACACCAACATTTCCTATGATCATTTTATTTCAAGTACAGGAAGAATAAATGCAAATTCAGGAAAACAGATATTATGTCGAACGTCATAATTACAACAAACTGAACGGAGTTTTAACATTTATCCATCCAAAACCACAAGTTCGCCCAAAAGTCACTTTTCTTCCGCAACAAACAATGCATATACACATTTCCTCATTTACCTGAACTGCCGATCAATCCGCAATACTGCTAAATCACATATCGTTCTGCACTATTCTTCATGTATTTGAACTGCTCATCAATCCCTAAAACTACAGATCACATCTCGTTTTACACTTATTTCTTCTCAAAAGTGTCTCACAACAATGAAGGTTAAAACAGTGTAAAAAAATTCATACATTTATATGAATATATGTTATTTTGGTTTTTTTATTACACTGGGGCCAAAACCCTTTCGTATGTGTCTCGGGGCTCCGCTGAGAGAACTATTAATATAGTGACAGATGGTTACAAAGTAAAGTAGGTTATAGCACTGTCAGGGGAGAGAAATGTGCATTATCGACCAGTGATCATAGATCTACTGTGGCCAAAGCACAAAAAAAAAAGAGATAGGAAGGAGAGGGTGCGCTAAGAAAGTGACCGAAAGCAATGCATATGGAAGCCCCCCCGAAGGGGGGCGTATCACATATCCACTGTTCCAGCCACTCAGTGCATGGAAATTTAAATCTAGGTCCCCCCAAGGGGGGTCCAGATATTTAGCCGGTGTGGACAGCTGTTTCGGTCTTGGCGACCTCTTCAGCACACCATCGGCAATACTGGAGGAGGCAGGAAATTCTGCCTACCTGCAATGACAACCACATTTTACTGTGGTGTCTGCAGGGGCATACATTCCGTGCCATCACCTAGAGTTAAATTTCCATGCACCCTAAAAGAGAACCTACCAAAAGGGGGGAAGGGGTTGCAGTCGATATTGTAGTGATAAATGAAAAGTCTCCCCTTTTCTTTTCATAGTGACAGATGGTCAGTATTGGTCTTCAAGCAACTAGAAATTGCAGGAGAAACAGACAAATACAGTGATGTCACGTTTGTTTTGCTACACGTCAGTAAATATACTGAAATGTGTAGGAAAACACAAACACCTTGACATCACTTATTTATATTTATACCCGTTTCTTCTGCAATTTCTATGCAGCATATGTCCTAAATAACTGTGAAAAACTAACGCCTCTGACTGGATGTGCTTTTTTCGAGGTTGAGAGAGATCCTCCTCAAAGTAGTCAAAGCGGATAGGCCAAAAGTACAAGTGCCGGCGCTTTGACATGAAACTCACACAGGCAACCTGCAGAAGTTCGTCAACGTCTTTAACTTGCCCAACATATTCAGTTCCATTCCACTGAACAAGATGGAAGATGCCAACCACAGGAGCTTGAGTGTGTGTGCGGGGAACGATAGGCACAAAGTGGTTTGGCACCCAGTGATCAGCAACCATGTCACTGCGGATTGAGAACCACATGATGAACAATTTCTGACCATCCTCACAACCCGGAGCGCGAAAATTGCGGCTGCCATGAAGCCTGTACACCTCCCAACCAAGATCTGGAAAAACCGACTGGTTTGGACGCTTCAGCACAAAACTGGCTGCGCAAAACTCCCACAACCCTGCAAAGCTGCAGTTTTTAACCACTGACATCACTTCAGCGTCAAACGACAGACGCTCTGAAGCATCAGGTGAAATTGAGGTCAGCACAGCAATTTGAATAACTTCAGCTGGTGACACAGTCATGAGGAGCGCACCAATTAGAACCATTCAGAAAACTGTCTGGATGCAGTGCCATACAAATAGCAATGCGACACCTGAGCTCTTCATGGCACATTTCTGTGCCAAATATAAGCTCAGCGCTCTGAAAAAAAACAACAGTTGCCATCTCCATTTACACTTTCATCTATCTTGTACACTTTCAACACTTCATCTGCATGTTCTATTATCAAACATGACACTCTCCCTCTCAAGGCCTTTCATACGATTCCATGGGTGACTCTACGAGATGGAAAGTGTCAACAATGGCGATCTGAGTGCGAAAGGCGTTCTAACAACACCACCATTGAACAGGTGATTGCACATCAGGTTTACAACATCGGCCGTGTTGCAAATATGACGGTCGACGCAACACGCCTTGAAAAGGGAGCTTGTCAACAACTACAAACACGTGTGACCGCATTTTGTCTGAATCGGTTTTACATTCTACAAATTTAGCTGTTCTCTCCAAACACGACGTTCCAGAGAGTGTTCTAGACAAAGATGCTGCACCAAATATCACCGCTTTGATCGAACGTCATGTTTACCACACACGCATTGTGGTAATGTAATCACGTACAACTCGCTCAATCATTTTTAACGCACATGGCTTGCGACAACAAACTGCCCAATTCGTTTCAATCTGCACAATTTGTATATCCTATCGGTACAAATGCCATATCAATCCTTTGTCTAGGTAACTGTTATGCAAAAACTATACAGAAAGTATGTTGAACGTAGATTTTATGTCGAACGTCAGATAAAGGCGAATATTACAACATACCATTCTCGAGTTCCGTCGGTTTGAAGCTTGCCGCAATCATCGATCCAGCATAGCGCGTATGCATCACGTGATACGAAGAAACGATGGGTAAATTTTCAAAAATGAAATCGGCAGCAGTTGAGGAAGAAAAGACAACTATGTCGAACGTCGATTATTACAACAAAAACCGGTAGAAGTAAACACGCCTTTTAAAAAAGGCTGTTTGTGTTTTTATCTTGAAACATGCGAAGTGGGTGCTTTATGCATGTACAGGAGAGGAAGTGATGGTCATAATTCGTCTGCTATGAGGTTCACATTGTGCGAAGTTCAGGGAAGAGATATTCTGTCCCAAAATTACAACACGCCTGACGTTCAACATGCCGTTTTTTATTAGGCAATAGCGCAATATTTCGCACATGAAAATATCTGTTCTTCACTGGTAAATATTTATACATGTCTTGCCTCACAGAATTGATGATATGAAACAAGTAGGTCGACCTTTTATTTGCACACCATCACATCGCTCACACGAGGTCGATCGGTGTTGCTTTCTGGCAAGGGAAATTTTCAGCCTTGGCCAACTTTTTAATCATACAGTAACTACACCTCTCAAAATGTGTCTCCCATGTTATTTCTAGTGTATATTCAGGCATTTTACCATGATCTTAACTACTAAAAACAGATGAATCAGGACTGGAAGTGCTTTTATTATGCAGACAGTTTGGGCAACCATCTTAGTAACACCTTTTGGCAATGGGTCATATATATATATATATATATATATATATATATATATATATATATATATACACACACACACACACACACACACACACACACACACACACACACACACACACACACACACACACACACACACACACACACATATAAGTAGTCCGTTCAGGTAGTAAGTTACTGTAACAAGATGTTATATAAACGAGTTTTGAAGGTTCTAGAATTAGAAATAGATTTAATTTGGGGTGGTAGTTTGTTCCAGGCTTTGGCACCTGAGAACGAAAGGCTGGTTTTATATATATCGAGCCTGGCCCTTGGTAGCTGTAACAAACTGTTCCTCGTGTTTTGTCTTTGACTATCCAAAAATAACATACGAAGGTAAGATGGGGTTTTATGGTGAAGAATTTTATGCATAAGTATGCATCGATTAAATGTGAACTGTTTGTTTAGGTTTAGCAGTCGGATGGTTCTAAACTTTTCGTCGGTGGGAGAGGGACCAGGCACAGTTAACTTTACCCCTCGACGGTACAATGAGTTAAGTTTCTTTAAATGTACGTCACTGCATCCATCCCAGATAGTGGAGCAGTAATCACAGTGTTTCTTAATATGGGCATGGAGAAAGAGTCTACTAGTCTCAGTGTTAACTATTTGACTTAGTTTTGATAGCAGGAATAGATTTTTAGATATTGTTTTGCAGGTGTTTTCGATATGTGGTTCCCAGCTGAGCTGGTTATCTACTGTGACTCCAAGCAAACGGTGTTTTTTTTTAACTTGATCAAGGGGCTCAGAGTTCAGGTATAATGTTAAGGGCAGGAGACCACGTTGATGTTTTTGACGTGAAGTAATTAACATACTCTTTGTCTTTTGGACACTAATTATCATATGATTATGTTGGCACCAGCTTGAAACCTCATCAAGACTTTGCTGGAGAACTTCGTTTATTTTTGGCAATTCGCTGTTTGATGTATGTATGGTAGTGTCATCAGCAAATAAGTCACATGTTGCATCGGGATGTGAGATAGAGAATGGTAAATCATTGATAAATATGTTGAATAACAATGGGCCCAAAATTGACCCCTGAGTAACACCACACGTTACTAAACCTTCACTCGAGTAATTACCATGAAGCAAAACTTTCTGTCTTCTGTCACTTAGATAGGATGATATCAGATGTACGGTATTGGAATCGATGTGATACATCGGTAGTTTTTTTTAATAAGATAGAGTGGTTGACTAAATCAAAAGCTTTTTTAAGGTCAAGAAAAACTGCACCTGATAACTGAGAATTATTAATGGCTGTAAGCCATTTATCAATGATATGTATAAGGGCAGTTTGGCAAGAGTGTTGCGTGCGAAACCCAGACTGCATTTTACTGAGTAGACAGTTCTGTTCTAGAAAATTTTGCAGATGTGTATGGATATGTTTTTCAATAGGTTTTGAGATAACTGGTAGAATGGAGATAGGTCTATAATCATTCAATGAGTTTAAGTTTTTGCTTTTGGGAAGGGGAATGACCTTAGCTGTTTTTAACTTATCAGGGAAAATATTTCTTTGAATAGAAAGATTGTAAATGAACGTTAGAGACTCAACTATGTAGGGCAGAGCTATTTTAAGAATTTCGCAACTGATGCCATCTGAACCACATGACCTCTTTTTCATATTAGATATATATTTACCCACGTCAAAAACAGTCATTGGGGGGAGTGAGAAAACACAACCAGCAGTATTGTTACTGTGAAATCGTAGTTGCTCAGAACATTGGTATTTCGCAGGATCATTTGTATTAGTGCGTGCTAAAGTCTCAGCTATGCTAAGAAAGTGGGTATTGAAGGTATCTGCAGTGAGCTCAGGTGCAATGTTCATTCTCTGTGATTGTGACCTTTAGTAAAGGTGTTGATAACTTGCCAAACAGAGCGCAGGTCCTTGCCGTCTGCAATGATCTGTTCAGCATGTTGTCTTTGAGCTTTTCGGACTAAAGATTTGACAAAATTTCTTTGTTTTTTATAGTCAACAAATTTCTTTTCTTTCTTAAGTGTATCTCTGAGTTGCATGGCTGCTTTTATTTCTCCAGTTAGCCATTCAGGAATTGTGGGATGTTTGACACGTTTTGTTCGCACTGGGGCATGTTTATCTAGAACACCGAGGAACAGTTCATACCAGCGGGTGAGGGCTTCATTTGGGTCATTGTAATTTAACACATCATTAAATGGGGTATTGGATAAGTCATAGAGAAAGGCATTCTGGTTAAATTTTTTGAAAGACCTGTAAATAATAGTAGTATGCCCTGTGCACGATTTCTTAGCTAATTTGGCAGACAGCGAGAAAGATACTGGGAAGTGATCACTGATAGAAAAATTGAGAACATGGACATTATTAACAGCATTTACATTTGTAGTATAGATATGGTCTATCATTGTCGCAGAAGATGAAGTAACTCGTGTGGGCGACTGAATAACTTGTGTTAAACCAAGAAAAGAGATCATTGAATTCCATGAAGAGTAACAGTCTTTTAACAAATCAACATTAAAATCACCTAGGATATGTATATCACCCCTGCATTTCTGTACTGTGTCAATCATTGATTCAAAGTCATCAAGCCATGCCACTGTGGCCGCTGGGTTTCTATAAATAAACCCTACAAGAACGGGTGATGACTTCGATGTTTTTATTTCCAACCACATGCATTCAATTTGCTTTGATTCTAGGTCAAGTCTTCTAGTCACATATTGAATTATAGAGTCATGTATGTATATTACTATGCCAGTTTGGCCTAGAACAGAGGCATCACGACGTAGAATAGCAAAATTAGGTATGGAGATTGCCTGATCACTGATATTGTCTGTCAGGCGGGATTCAGTGAAGCCAAAGATATGAAATTGTGATGGCTGATTTAAGAGAATAGTGATGTCAGGTATTTTGCGGCAGAGATGATACACATTAAGGTGGCCAATGTTCAAGAGACGATCTGGGTTGTTGGTATTTGGTGACATCTGTCTTTCTGACTACAGGATAATGGGAGAAAAAAGAAACTGGTTGCACTTGTGAAATAACAAGAGAATGAGAAAGAGAGAGAGAGAGAGAGAGAGAGAGAGAGAGAGAGAGAGAGAGAGAGAGAGAGAGAGAGAGAGAGAGAGAGAGAGAGAGAGAGAGAGAGAGAGAGAGAGAGAGAGATTCAGATTCAGATGTGTTTATTGCGTTAGGCATTTTGCCCATACACAAAGGGAATGGGGGGAGGGATTATAACATTTCGTTCAGCGCTCCAAAATACAAAACAAAACGATCGAATGAACCGACGCGGAAACCGACGTTATTCACGACAGTTCAGTATATCATGACTGATTCAGTCAATTTAATAGTCACTCGTGTACGGGCTTCAACGTGTAGTCCGACAGTCACGAAGCGACACGGTGCAGTGTTATCCAAGGAGATGTCGCACCAAAGTCGCCAGGAGATGTAGGTCTGTGTCCATGATGTCGAAGTCATCACGGTGTGTCTCTCTGTCCACAGACCCACCTTGACGTAACCTGTCCCTATAGTAACGTTCTGTCTGTGTTGTTGCGTGCTTGATGAATCAGTTCACAAAGATCTGCTGCTGACAGTCATACACAATGATAATGTCATTACTCTCTCCCAGCAGTAACTGCTGAGCTTGTGAGGGCCTACTGTCAAACACAATATTCTTGAACTTTGTGTTTCTGGTTGGTTTTCGTAGCAGTTTTTGTGTCAGCCTCCCTGTGATTCCTGCCACATACAGTTTAGTAGCGTGTATGTCGTAACCAGCTGCTTCTCCTTCTTTTTCGATGTCAAACAATCATGTTGAGATGCTGGAGTGGAAAAACCGAAATAGTCCACAGTCCTGTCCAGGTTTTCGACGTTTGACACACCTGTAGCACACGCCCCCCTGCACAGCATTCCACTGTGTTAAGTCATTGTCAATACCGTGAACACACGTGGGGTGCGTGATGTGTCCTCTGTTGCCACTGTGACTGTGTTGGAATGTAGGTCAGTATCTGGTGTTGACACAAATAAACTGAAATGTTTGTCATTGTCAATTGCCTTTGTTTCTGTGTTGTTGTTGTCATCATTCTGTGTTTCTTGTGTACCTTGGGCTTGGGTGTTGTTGTCCAGTCTCGCCCGATGTTGCTCGGCCCTCCTCTGGTCACGCCGCACCTGGCTTGGGGGTTTACGTCGCCACTGCCCATTGCGTGTAATACAGTCAAATTTGGCCAGTTGAGGCAGTACGGTGTTTTTAAAAATAATTGTTGTCTTGTTTGAAAATTTGTAGTAGGGCTGAATGTTGGAATTTGCTGGAAATTTCTGGTTAGCTGAGAGGAGACATGTTTGGTGCTTTGATTCATACTATCCTGAGCTTATCCAGTGGACAATTTTGGGCCTATGTTGTGTTGCCATTGACGTAGTGATTTGAGGGGCACGCTGATTTCAGCTGTGCTTGGGTGCGGGGTTGGTAAGGAACTAGTCTCATAGCCAAGAAATGAGACGGGTGATGTGCTGTTTTATTTTGTATTTTGTGCTTGGCAAATATGCAGCTGGTGCGCGGTAGTGCTTTTTAGGGAATTGAAAAATTAGGGGATGACTGGGACTGACTAAGGCTAAGAGACTGGACAGTACGGAAACGGCACTGCGGTCCGTGACCTGTAGTGATGGCGGTCCTCTGGTCACGCCGCACCTGGCTTGGGGGTTTACGTCGCCACTGTCCATTGCGTGTAGTGATGGCGGTCCTCTGGTCACGCCGCACCTTGCTTGGGGGTTGACGTCGCCACTGTCCATTGCGTGTAGTGATGGCGGTCTTCTGGTCACGCCGCACCTGGTTTGGGGGTTTACGTCGCCACTGTCCATTGCGTGTAGTGATGGCCCTCCTCTGGTCACGCCGCACCTGGCATGGGGGTTTACGTCGCCACTGTCCATTGCGTGTAGTGATGGCGGTCCTCTGGTCACGCCGCACCTGGCATGGGGGTTTACGTCGCCACTGTCCATTGCGTGTAGTGATGGCGGTCCTCTGGTCACGCCGTACCAGGCTTGGGGGTTGACGTCGCCACTGTCCATTGCGTGTAGTGATGGCGGTCCCGGTCTGCTCTGCTGCCGTACGCAGCCTGAGCACAAAAGTCATGTCCTCACCTTCCCCGGCGATTTTCCACGATTTAATGGAATGGTCAGCTAGCAGGGTGTTTAGCAATACCTCTACAGCGTTGGGAAGCCCGACGACTGGCATTTTCAGGAAATTTCTCGAAACAATTCCGAGACCTAAAACGGGTACTACTAGCTTGTCCAGGGGGAGGCCACCCACCAAGAGAGAGAGAGAGAGAGAGAGAGAGAGAGAGAGAGAGAGAGAGAGAGAGAGAGAGAGAGAGAGAGAGAGAAAGAGAGAGAGAGAGACACAGACAGACAGACAGAGACAGAGACAGACAGACACAGAGAGAGAGAGAGAGAGAGAGAGAGAGAGAGAGAGAGAGAGAGAGAGAGAGAGAGAGAGAGAGAGAGAGAGAGAGAGAGAGAGAGAGAGAGAGAGAGAGAAAGAGAGAGAGAGAGAAAGAGAGAGAGAGAGAGAGAGAGAGAGAGAGAGAGAGAGAGAGAGAGAGAGAGAGAGAGAGAGAGAGAGAGAGAGAGAGATGTCCCACCTAAATTTTCTGCCGGCAGGTAGAGGTCCGTTACAGTAGGTAGTGTCTGCAGTGTTGGCACACCCCTCATCCTCCCCCACCACGAAAATGGGTTGAGGGCGGTTACTGTCTGTAGCACGCTTTTTTCTTCTCATGGTACCTACACGTTCACATTCAAGTTCATTTATCAGCTCGAAATAAAAAAACAAACAAACAAACAAACAAACAAAAATTGGGTTACAAATCAAGGGAAAGCAGGTGGTATCGACGTATTGCGTTAACGTTAAAAATATTTTTTCTTTAAATCATTCAGCCCGACGGCCGTATTTCCCAAATAATCATCTAATGACTATGCACCAGTTGCAGTGAACTATCATGGTCGAGCCATCTCCTGCTGTAGTGCGTCAGGGCTGAATGGGTTAACTCTTTCATAATAGCACGAACACATAGCTACGGTTTTCTCCCCGGCAGGTAAGCCCTCGAGAACACATGAGAATAAAACGTTTAGAGTCAGCGCACTCCTGTGGAAAGTGATAAAGTTCTCCGAAAGAACTTGGTTTTGAAACATCGTTCCAGGATTGCGCTTTCACATTATCAATAAAACGCTAATGCATTTGCAGTAGTTGCTTCGATTGTGATAGTGTCAAGGTAGTGAACGATAAGCTTGGCGCCTTTGAAGCATTGTGAGACAGAATCGTGCTTTTACATTACTGAGAAAACCTTAAACGATTACGGCCCATTTGCAGGAGCTGCATCGACCATGATAGTGCCAGGGCAGTGCCTGATGAGCTTGGCACCTTCCAAGCTTATCAGGCACTACCCTTGACACTACCATGGTCGAACCATATCCCACCTTTCTGTATCACGGTGCATCCATCTCACCTGACAAAACTTTCACTTGCTTCAACCAGCTGTCGTTGGTAGCTCTGTAGGTGATCTTGAAGTCCTGTTGTTTCGCACCATGCCATGACGGTAGATTGCACACATCAGAAGCAATGGAAAGGTTGACATTTGTGTTATCTGCAACCACATCTTTGAATTTTGAAAATTGCTTGAAGACGTTGATGCTAACTCATTGTAGACAAGGCATACTACGGCAGACAGTACGTTTTGTATTTCAGAAAGCAATGCGCAATGCAGAAATGAGCCTCTTCATGAATCTTTTTGTGCGGAAATGTGCATACTATACACAAATGATCAAGTAATAGTGATGATGACGTAGGCATGTTTTGTCGACATTACATATGAAACAAGCTTGTATGTGATGAATTTCACGCCTTTACGAAGTTCGCGCGCAGCACGGTCATACACGCGAACGTAAACTTTTATTACGCCTGTGCATACTTACAAGTATGCCAACAGATAAATACATGCACAAATCACCATCCAAACTGTCTCCGCCCCTCACACTCACACTCACTCACACTCACACACACACACACACACACACACACACACACACACACACACACACACACACACACACAGAAACTAACCAAGGGAAATGAAGACTTACAATGTGACTGAGAAACGTGTGCAATTCAAGGAAATAACCAACAAAGAAAAACCCGCTTCATAAAAACAACAACACAACAGTGTCGTGTCCTTGTTTTTTTCTGAGGCGTGTTTCTATCACAAACCACGCCTCACGCAAAAAGGTCAAAGAGTTAGTAATTTATTTTTTAAAACTCATTGTACCCTCAAGACCGAAATCCCCAAATTTTGCCGTTGTCCTCTGAAGACTGCATTGCAGTGCAGTACACAGATCGAGCATGATAGTTCAAGGGTGATGCCAGAATAGCTTGGCGCCCATAGGCGCCAAGCTATTCTGGCATTATTCTTGAACTATCATGGTCTATCCATATCTTGCTGTGGTGTGTCTGGGGTAGAATGAGTTAAATATTAACTTATAAGTAGTAGCTACCCACTACCATCCGTCTAAGACTTACGAGTTTGCTCCACATTAGCTGGGTAGACTACAACAGCAATAGAGACTATCTCCCCATTGGTGTCATCCACGAGACAGGGCGCGCAGTAACTGACGGTGAAAGCTGATTGGCTGTGGACTAGAGAAGTATTGAATTCTGGTGGGCCTAACAAACTTAGTGGCGCTGCAATCAAATCAAAGTACAATTCGCTAATAACAAGGTCGGATGTAACACAATTCGAATAAAAAATATTTTAACTCATTCGTATCCACGTATCTGGAGGCGGCACGTCTCGAATGAGTTAAGAGGTTCAGATTACACACTCTCGATGTGCATTACTTACATTGATCACATATATGCCAACAACTGTAAGTCAATACTAGAGACCAGCGTCCCCCCACTAGCTGTCAGTGATCATTTTCCCATCACCTGTACATGGTCGTGCAAGATACCCAAACAAAAGAGGGATCAGCATGACTGTGTACATTACCTATATTAAAAAACAAACTAAACAAAGTTGCTTTTCTACACGATCTTAGCCTTACACCCTTTCATGATATGTACAATTGTACCGACCCAGATAAGACTGTCTCTGTCTTACTTGATCTGTTCCTCGGGGTGCTAAACAAACATACGACAGTACAAAGAAAGCGAGTCCGATCCCGCCAGCCTCCGGGCTCAGTCATGGATAACCGACGAAATCAAACAAGCAATGAGGGACAGAAATAACGATAAGAATGAAGAGAATTTTCAAGAATTTAAAAGATTGCGAAATAAAGTTAAGTACTTAGTTAGAGAGGCGCAGAGATCGATTGTAACCAAAACAGTTGAAGAAGACAGAAACCCTTCCCCTATCTGGACAGCATTTAATACGCTTACCAACAACGAGCGTAAACAGTGCAATGCCATTCCAGAAAACCTCTCCGCTGAGGAGTTTAATAACCACTTTCTATCCCCCAAAGACTTACTCCTCACAAACGCAATCAGTCGATATATTCTACACCACAGAAGCTATCAGAGTTATGTAAACAAAGATTGTCCTCAGATGATATTTTCGTCATCCCTGATATTGCTGTATAGGATGTAGGCAAATACATTTCCATCCTAAAAATGAAAACGTCTTCGGGCAATGATGGTATCAATGGATATATCCTTGACCTGTCGCAACCATACATAGTGGAAAATCTTACATACATTTATAACCTGTGTATACAGAAAATGTCTTCCCTGTAGCTTTCAAAAAATAAAAAATAGTGCCTGTTCCTAAAGCAAAAGACTCCTCTGAAAAGAATAATTTTCGCCCCATTTCCCTTATATCAGTTATATCAAAGCCTCTGGAAATGCATGTTCACAAACATCTTCTGAATTTTCTTTTAAAAAAGGTCCCTATTATGTCAGGTTTTCGTCCCAAGCATTCATGTCACACTGCACTCGCATGAACAGTGAATTCGTGGGTCAACAGCATAAATGATAATAAAATGGCTGGTGCTGTCTTCTTGGATCTAAGAAAAACGTTTGATCTATCGATCATACCATCTTACTGAAAAAGCGTGCGACCTACTTCAACAATAAGAGCCCGTCAGCTCTTTCGTTTCTGAACTCCTATATTACAAAAAGAACACAAACAGTCTACGTCAGTGGAAAATGTTATTCTAAACAATTTGTCGAGTATGGAGTGCCCCAGAGGTCTATTTTAGGCCCACTACTGTTCTGTATCTTCATTAACGATCTATCGTTACATGTAACGTGTACTGAGGCTGAGTGTGACATGTTTGTCGACGACTCAACATTACATTCCGCTGGTAAAACTGTGCCTGAAATTGGAAAAAAAATCTTCAAGAGAGTCTTCATAAAGTCTCTCGGTGGTGTAATGAAAATCGCATGCTTGTAAATACCACAAAAAACAAAAGGCATGCTTATCACAATCCGCCAGAAACATCAGCTCCAGCCTCCATCGCTCAACCTTTCTTTTGAATCTACCACAGTTGAGCAGGTCAGTCAACACCGCCTGCTTTGAGTAATAATAGATGATGATCTAAGCTGGAAAATAACCTATTCTATATGAGAAAGAATTTGTCCAAAAAGTTGTTTCTACTTTCCAAACTTAAAACGATCATTGACCTTAAGACGCGCAAACTATTTTTTTAATGCCTACATTAAATCACACATTGCTTATACCTCAACAATATGGGACGGCTGCAGTGAAAATCACTTTAAGAAAATAAACTCACTATACAAGCGCGCTGCTAAGCGTATTCTCCCTGATCCGTCTTTATCCACTGATGCCAAGCTGCAGCCCATCGGACTTCTCCCTCTGGTTAGGCACCTCGCACTAAAAAAATTTGTATTGCTGCACAAAATTCTTAACGAGAAAGCCCCATCTTACTTATCTAGGCTTTTATCACCAACTGAAAAGAAATACAGCACCTCCAGGAACAGTCTATATAAAAAGGCCCCGTATAGACCTGTTCAAATCTAGCCGGTCTTATTCAGGTGCTCTTTTATGGAACTCGCTTTCTAAAAAAAAAACACGTCCACCTCTCTGTTTAAAAGTAGAGTACATGATTACCTTTCTAAGACTACGAAATGCTGATCCTTTCTTCTTCTCTGTTTCAGAACATGATACGCTTCATGTTCTCACTTTTCGCTAGTTTTTTCTGCTTCCAATTTAGCCTCCAAATTGTTTGTTCTGTTTTCCAACTCGTTTATGTTAGTACAGAAAATATCCTACCTACTTAAATGTTAGATGCGTGTGCACGTACGTGTGTATGTGTATGTACAAAAGTGCGCATGAGCACGAGTACATGTATGTGTGTGTCTGTGTGAATGTGCGTGTGTGTGTGTGTGTGTGTGTGTGTATGCGTGCGTGCGTGCGTGTGTGTGTGTGTGTGTGTGTGTGTGTGTGTCTGCGTGTGCGTGTGCGTGTGTGTGTGTGTGTGTGTGTGTGTGTTTGTGTGTGTGTGTGTGTGTGTGTGTGTGTGTGTGTGTGTGTGTGATGTTCATATCTAGTTAGTTTTTGTTGTTTGGTTGATGTTCCTTATATTTTTAAGTAGCTTAGAAGGGACAGATTGTAAGAAAGGCCTGCGCGTCTAATATCTCAATCCTTGGAAAATAAAGTTTTGTTTGTTCGTTCGTTCGTTCGTTACTTCACTTATTATAAACGTCGCAGGTAAAAACAAACAAATTTGGATTGACAAGCGTTTTGTTAAATCAAGAAATAGAATTTCAAATACAGAAAATTATGCATGCATCAAAGGGAATATGAACAGAACTGAACGAAATAACTGAAGATAAAGAAATCAGAGACTTCAAATCAGTCATGAAAAATACCCCCCCAAAGTGAACTTAGATATTTTGGTACGTACAAAATTAATCGTTAGAAATGTCATACCATCAAAGACAACACTATAGCTACATGTGCACATATTGCTCCGTTGGAAGCTACTTTCATACAGTTTAAAACTTAAATTACACTGAACAAATTTACTTACGTCCAACTGGAGCTGCATAGCGGAAGACTGTTTCAGCCCCTGAATATTTATTGTTTGCACGAATCTGGGAATGAAAACAAGCACATCAAGCTGTAGTATAACTCTTACATAAATACACAGGCAATATGGGAATTCAAAAGGCTGACAGAAAATCTAACGACACTTCCAACGCTCCATATTGTTATTTAGCTTACTATATGTCGTTTGAAATCGGAGCGCACATCTTTTGTCGCAACAACTTAGCAAAGAACAATTTTTCTATATCAATCTTAGAACAACTGTCATTCAGTCCCAACTGAAGTAATATTTTTATACTTCAAGAAACTCGAGCAATGTGTCAGTTTTGCTGTACAGTCGTACAAATTCGGACTTTTTCATGACGTATCTGATTGTACATCCCTAAATGTGCCCCGGTATAAGAAAGACCAATTTTCACGTGAATGAGTAAGCTGACCAAGTTTTCAACCCTCTAACAGCGCAGATATATATAAAGTCTGCATGCTTGACCTCAATATTGGAGTCTGGCCGTTTCCCACGGCTTGCTCTTGTCTTTCGCCAAATTTTTACGACTGTACCACAGAATCAACAAATCAACTAGCCCATATTATAAGGTCAATTGGCCCTAAATAACATTTGTTTTGAATGTGGTAAAGAAACCCGTTTCTTTGTGGATATATTCCCAAACACGTTGTGCGCTCCAATGTCAAACGGCCAATACAAAATTCTACAATTCACAGTATATGTGACGCATCGTTCTATAATCCAAATACGCTTAGGTAACTGAGGGAGAAAAAGAATAACCGCTGGTAGTAATAGCACGCTGATTCACGGGAAATCGTTTTAACCTTTGACGAACACAGCACAATACCCAGACACAAGAGGCATAGATCTTCATGAGCCCCCGCAGTCGCGTGTGCTCATGAGAATCTATGCCTCCTGCTGGCTTCATCCATATCCGCGTGCGTCAGTCAGGCGGAGTTGTCCAGCAGCGAATCTGTGATGGACTAAGAAATATATTATCTGACATTGAAGGGGTTAAGTAGGTCGGAATGGTAGTTATGACGGGAGTGCATACAGAGCTCAAGCTTACCACAAACGAATAATTCGTGCCTGGAACGACATCCACGACTGTGTGGAAACCTTTAGATTGTATCTCGCATGTTGAACCATTTGATTGAATGGTAGAACTGTTGATGTCAGAACGGTCTCCCTGTGGAAGCAATCACAATTCATTGTGTTTTAATCATATGCCAAAGATGTAATAATATAATAATAATAATAATAATAATAAAGAGCATTTATATCGCGTTCAATCTCTAGGAGCAGTGGGATCGAAGCGTGTTACAAAAAATGTATGTATGCAGAATCTCACAACATTAACAAATTTAATCAACGCACACGCATACAACTGAAACACACATGAAAAATCCATCCCAAAGTTAAACTCATTTTGATGATGCTGATGCGCCACCACGGTGGTGCTACACGGTCAACAAAGGGAAGACCTAAGATCAAGGCCACCAAGATGGTAAAATGCAAGTTGAGGCATAGGCTCAGAGCCAGAACTTGTGTATCAAAAGCAAGCCTCGGCTAGTAATTCACCACCACCCATTACGTAACGTATGCATTTCACTGTCGTATGCTCCCTGTTTCGTGTCATGCCGAGTTGAACGTTGGACAGCCGTAATAGAGCCTACAAAAGCGTTTTGCTTACTGCAGTTTTTTTTGGTAATAAACCTTAAATGGCATCCATAAAACGAAGTAGTTATTTTGTGAACAATTTATTATCGAGTTCTGCTGCGACATCAACAATTCTATACTGCGTCCAACTGCAACGCTGTGCGTGAATTTACGTCAAATGTAGCTCTGGTACGAGTGTAGGTTTCTATAGGCAATCCCGGAATGTAGGGCAGGGTAGCGGGCCATGATAAAGAATTGTTAACATCATCCGATAGACAGTTGACACAAATTGTATTCAGCCTATTACCAAACAGAAAAGACATATGTAAAGCTGAAAGAAATCTTCGCCGATAGTGGGATAATACTTTTAACAAGAAAGGCAAAGCCCTTATGTCTCATGATGACCGATCCACACAAGTGTGAGAATAAGTAAAGGGATGGCTTCTACACCAACAAAATCCATGTTTTCTCAAAATTTAATCAGTTTTCACACATATGTCAAACCCCCGTGACCCTTGACCTTTGAGATGAGTCGAATAAATTAGTATACATTGGGAGGTCTTATCATTAGGTACATTTGTGCCAAATTTGACTGAAAAGTTTGCAAAAATGTTGATAATAACTACAATTCTATCAAACATTGGCATTTTATACACAGTTGTTGACCTCATGTGACCCTTGACCTTTTTGAAGGGGTCATCCACACTAGCATGTTGAGATATATCTTACCATCAGGTATCTCTGTAGCAAGTTTGGGTTTGAAGTTGTGAATAGTAGTTGAGAAAAAAACCCGTTTGGGTCAAAATATGGCTATTTTGGACCTATTTCCTGAGCTCTTGTGACCCTTGACCTTTCTGAGGGGTCATCCAAATTAGTATACATAGATAGGTCTTACCATCAGGTATCTCTGTACCAAGTTTGGGTTTGAAGGTGTGAATAGTATTTGAGAAAAAACATCTTTTGTCAAAATATGGATATTTTGGACCTATTTCCTGCGCTCTTGTGACCCTTGACCTTTCTGAGGGATCAGTCAAATTAGTATGCATAGAAAGGTCATACAATCAGGTATCTTTGTACCAAGTTTGGGTTTGAAGTTATGAATAGTATTTGAGAAAATACATATTTTGTCGAAATATGGCTATTTTGGACCTATTTCCTGAGCTCTTGTGACCCTTGAGTGAGTGAGTCAACCGCCCCGCCCCGCCTTCGGAGGGATCAAACAAATGAGTATGCATAGAAAGGTCTTACCATCAGATATCTCTGTGTCACGTTTGGGGTTGAAGTTGTGCATAGTATCTGAATTAGTTATATGGGTTTAACGCCGAGCAGGCAACTAAGGCCATCTCACGGCGGGATGGGTAAAAATTTGGGGAGCCAGACTAAAAGAAAGGTTTTAAGACAAGATGTAAGTATAAAAAATATCTTAAAAATATTTCATGTTAGCATAGTATTTGAGAAAAAATAAATTATGTCAAAATATAGCTATTCTTTTTACCTATTTCCTCATCCCTTGTGACCGTGACCTTTGTGAGACGTCACTGAAATTGATATGTTTAGAAAGGTCTTGCCACAACGTATCCTTGGGTCAAGTTTGAAGACGGTAGCTTGATTAGTCTCCGAGAAAATGCCAACGTTAAAGTTTACCACGGACGTCAGACGACAGACGACGGTGGAAAGACGACGGCGGACGGATGACGGACGGACGATCACTGGCTCAAAACATACTCACTTTTGCTTCGCTCGTTGCAGTGTCGTTATTCAACACTGGCTGAGTAATCCGGCGAAAGTCGAAATCACCAAATATTACACATAATCTAAAACTAAAAATAGTATTTACGGAAATTTAATTTTATTTATAAGCGAAATGGTGGTAATGTCCCGATTACTAATAGTACCAACATATTTTTCTCACCTTTGAAAAATATTGAACGGTGAAATTGGTGATGTTTCCATGTCTATCTGCCATAGCTGGGTAATTCCACTTGATCAATGCTTGGCGATAACCATGGGTACTGTTGCCAAGACGGATCACATTTAGATCTTGTACTTGTCCGGGATCTGAACACAACACGCACCATTAGATGCCACATAAGTGACCTGTATGAAGGAAGTCCCTGCTTTGAAAAAACCTGAGATATAAGTAAATCTATTTTTTGGATTCATCACTGTGAAAACAACGAATACTAACAAAATTATATCACAGGGGCAGAGTGGACAGATAAGTCAATGAAATATTTCCCTTTTGTGATCTGTCATTTGTGTCTCCTTAATCAAAAGTAAAAGTTGTCATCAGTGGGTATCAAATTACTTAATATTAATGGATTTCATACACAAGCGGTAGCAACTATTACTTTGACACATACAGATATATAGTCAAGAGCACAAGAAACATTACTGTGCAAGAATCGGCAAAGAAAGATAGGTTGTTCCACTACCAGTTGTGACCAAATTTCACTGATGTGTAAGGGTCAAAAGAGGGACGGAAAGATAATGATAGTTCAAAGGGAGCGCCGCAGAGTTAGATTCCTCTTCTTTTCATATTTCTTTTAACTAACCACCTTACATCATTTGAACATTAAGTTTGAGGAAGTTACAGCATGACAAAATGGTGACTTTAAAAGCGCCAGTCTAATCCTTAACCTATCAAGAAGGCACATTTCTTGCAAAAGGTTCGCGGTCTTTGAATACGTCTTCCAAACTTGGGGAGACTATTCTGCCAAACGTGTCATTTCACAACAGGTCCTAGCGTCGACGTCGGTCGCCGTTGGCCCGCGCAAAACAGTGCGAGAGCCAACATCGGGTTGACCTTAAACTGCCCACTGGTTTCCTAGGGTAGCAGCTGTTTGTTTAGGTGTGACATGAAAAGCATATACATTACGTGCGTACCTCTCAGAAGTCTGAACATAACTACTGGCTGTGATAAGATAGGAAGACATCGTACCTGTCTGCAGAGTCTGACATGGCGTAGTGTTACAGCTTATTTGCAATGGTCCGACTGAACCTGCAGCCGTGCTGACTGTCAGCTGTAGATCGTACACCCAGCCAGGCACTAGGTCTGTAACATTTATCTCATTGGTGATCCAGTCTGTAACACATATTATCATGAGCATCACCATCAATATCATCAGCAGCGTCGTCATCGATCATCATCCATGTCATTATCATCCGTATCATCGTCCTCCCCGGTATCATAATCAACATCGACGTCGCAGCCACCATCATCGTCGTCGTCATCTCTAAGTATGATCATCCGCGATCATTGTCCTCCTCCACATCCATTAAAAAACACACATTCAAAATAATCATAGACAACATTAAGAAGAAGAAGAAGAAGAAGAAGAAAAAGAAGAAGAAGAAGAAGAATCATAACCAATAAAGTCCCTTCTATGTGAGAGCTGTCCTCGCTATGTTCTGATGTTGAAATATCTCCTACTGAAAAAAACTCGCAGATCTGCCAATGCATCAGTGAACTCTATAAGTGGCGCAGTTCATATGCGTCATTGCTTTCTCAAGCGTCAGTTTACGTATTTTTTTATTTTATTTTACGTGAGATGAGTTTCACTTTCGCTTCAAGGCTAGAGAAAATGGTGACAAAACTAGAATTTCACGATACACTTTCAGTCTTGCTATAATTTGTGTAAAATCAGTCATTTGTAGCAATCAGAAAAAATTTGGGTCTTTAGGGCTCGCCTGAATGCCTCTCTCGAATCCTTGTGTACACCTGCATGCTCTTCTTAAAAGCGCGTCGATGCGTGTGTGTGTGTGTGTGTGTGTGTGTGTGTGTGTGTGTGTGTGTGTGTGTGTGTGTGTGTGTGTGAGAGAGAGAGAGAGAGAGAGAGAGAGAGAGAGAGAGAGAGAGAGAGAGAGAGAGAGAGTTAGTTAGTTATTTGGGTTTAACGCCGAGCAGGCAACTAAGGCCATCTCACGGCGGGAAGGGTAAAAATCTGGTCAGCCAGACTGAAAGAAAGGTCTTAAGACATGATGTAAATTGTTACGATTGTGGTTGTGTTGTCCTGTGAGAGCATACATGTGTTAATCGTAGGAAACGATCCGACATTTATTTGAGCTATCATGGTTACGTATTACGTACCTTTTCGGTGAGATTCTTTATCGTTCGTGCATGATAGCGGATTTGGCTTTGTTATGATACGCTAATTTTAGTCCGGAAGCTTCTAGAAAAGTCGCACGGAGAAGAGCGGTCGATTTTTGTTTTGCGTAGATTAGTTGAGAATGAACCGGAACGTTCGAATCAGGGTCGCGCTGTCTAGTGACATCGTACATGTGACGTCAAAAGAGTACGGAACATTTTTGTAACATAGTAGCAAAGTTGCTAGTCATAGTTGTTTACTGTGCGCGTGAAATTAGCAGCCGTTCTTTGTGTGTTGTGAAAAGTCGTAAACGGTTTACCATATTTTTGTGATATCATTACATATTGGGATTTGAGGCTGAAATGAGCAGTCTAATTTTGTAAACCAGTTTAGTTATTCTAGAAAGTTCATTTTTTTGAAAGTTTCAGTTACGTGTTCCGTTCTGATTGGTTGCAATGAGTAAATACCTTGGTTTATTCTAGAAAGTGTTTTACTATATAAAGTTGGTGCTGGGAGGCACGTGTGTATACATTGTCTTGCATTGTCAGTTGTAGAGACACACAGTTTATCGTAGGTACGTGGCCCGTATAGGGTGTACATTGTGAGAGACACAGCGTAACAGTGGTGTACGTCGTGTGAGGAAATTTGTGTCGCCCGTGTGGACATTTGCAGAAGAGACTTTTTATCAGTGTTGGTGCATTTGGAAATGCATTGTGTGGAGATCGCATCGCTGAATTAAAATATTGTTGGAACTGTTACTCCAGTATTGTCTACATCCTTAAGCCACGTGTGACGGGTTGCAGCTGAATGAAGTTTATTTAAAAGAACCTTATGTGCGTGCGTCTGGTGTGTTTATCATACTACGACAACGACCCAACCACGTAACATAAATATACCTTAAAAATATGTCAGGCTAAACTGTCGCACAGGTCTTTAAAGAAAACGTCGAGACTCTCAAAAAGGTCAACATAATAGAAACATCATAGTCTATAAATGCTCAAATCTTATGAAAAATATGGCAAACTCTCAGAAAACTGAAGATCTTGTCCGGGGGCACATCCCGGAACCAAACCTTCAATTAGGAGTCTGCTGTGAAATGTTTATACCTCGTGTCGATTAGAACAGAACAAGACAGCAAAAAGTGTTGAACAGAGTACTGCTCGTCGCAGGCATAACACCATGGACGCTCATCCTGTTTTAGTAAATAAGAGTGCGTAACATACGTGTGCCCGATGTGGAGCCGAGCAAGGACAGTCTCCTCTCGGCGGCTGCCGCAGCGATAAGGTTGACCGTCGGACAACTTAGGAAGGGCTTCATGCAGCTTGTTAGCTTCCTCTTTGTCCCACTCGGACTGCCACTCACGTGCTATGTACGCACTAACCACATGTCTAAAATCACTATAAACAGGCGATCCTGTTGCCTTCGATGCCCACATGCTCTGGGACCCAAATACAAATGATGTCATAATATTCCTTCATCAAGGCCGCGTAGAGCTCTCTGATCTGCACCAGCAGTGGGTGGTCATTTCCCGTGCCCTGAAGAGCCTGCAGGGCAGAAAGAGTCAGACCGAATCAGGAAGTTCCTTTCTCTAGATCGATAAGCATGCCTGAGTGTCAGCAGAACCGCCTGCAGTTCTGCACTAAATACAGATGACTAGTCTGGGAAGCGGTGCTTAAATGGGCGTCTAGGATGGCGAGAGGACACTGCGGCCGCAGCCACTCTCCCATCCTCAGACTTTGACCCGTCCGTATAGATATGGCAATAGCCAGGAAAAATTGAAAGGAGTTCATTGAGGCTCTGCTGGTATATGGCTGGTGGAGTAGAATCTTTCTTGTGGACAGTCCAGTCCAGCAAGATGTCAGGAACTGGTAAGAGCCAGGGTGGAGTGATGTGTTGCAGGGATTCCGAAACTCTGTCCAGGTCCAATCCGGCCGCCTGCAGATGAGGTCGGACACGGAAAGAAAGTGGACGGACAGCTCCCGGATGGGTATCGTAAATATCTGCAAACGATGGTTTAAAAACACAATCATAGGCAGGGTTGTCTGGATGGGCCTTCACTTTCAGAACGGAGCTGAGCATGAGGCGGATGCGGCGGAGCTTGAGAGAAGACTCCCCTACCTCGGCATACAGACTAGGAACTGGAGACGTCCTGAAGGCCCCAAGACATATCCGCAGACCTTGATGGTGAATTGTGTTCAGACGCCGTAACACAGACTTGGAAGCTGAGCCATACACCACAGAGCCGTAATCCAGTTTGGACCGAACAAGGGCCCGGTACAGTCGAAGTAAGACAGTACGGTCCGCACTCCAGTCAGTACGACCAACGACACGAAGAACGTCGAGAGCCTTCTGACAAGAGGTTCTGATCTAATTAATATGGTTGCGGAAGGTAAGTCTTTTGTCCAGATGACCCTCAGAAACTTGCCTCCTCGGCCACCTTAATTGGCACTCCAGCAATGCTCAGGCAAGGTTCTGGAACAAATTTCGTCTGGTTAGTAAAATGCACACAGACTGTCTTGGAGGGCGAGAACCATTGAGAGACACCCACCGCTGGATGCGATCAACGCACAGCTGCAAACGCCTCTCAAGGGACGCAAGTCCACGACCACGTGCGCACACAGCAAAGTAGTCAACAAACAAAGAGCATTCAGAATCATCCTTGGCGGCCTTTACAATGTTATTAATTTTAATACTAAATAAAACAGGAGATAGAATGCTGCCCTGCGGGACACCCATCTCCTGTTCAAAGAAGTCGGAGAGGGTGGAGCCCACACGGACATGGAACGACCGGTTAGTCAAAAAATTGTGAATAAAAACGGGCAGGTGCCCTTTAAAACCCATGTCCAACAAGTCAGACATTATTCCATACTTCCAGATAGTGTCATATGCCTTCTCAAGATCAAAGAAAATTGCATTGACATTCTGCTTGTTGACAAAAGCATCTGGAATAAATGATTCAATGCGGACCAAATGGTCAGTTGTACTACGGAAGCGCCGGAAACCGCACTGGAGATCTGTGAGGAGACCCTGTGACTCAAGATGCCACACCAGGCTCGCGTTGACCAGGCGCTCCATATTTTTTACATAAACATGATGTCAAAGCGACAGGCCGGTAGTTGCCCGGGTCGGAAGGATCCTTACCCGGCTTGGGGATCGGTACAACCACAGCCTGGTGCCAAGACGGTGGAAAATGGCCAGTTCTCCAGATAATGGTTAAAGGCCTTGAGAAGTACACGGAGTGACCTCTCAGGCAGATGCGTTAGGAATTGATAGTGGATGGTATCTAGGCCAGCAGCAAAGTCATTACATTTCTGCAAGGCTTGCTGCAATTCTGATAATGTAAAAGGAACATTGTAGTCTTCTGAGGTATCGGACTTAAAATCACAAATACGAGACTCTCGCTTCTCCTTCTCTCTCTGGAAGAAGGGGAATAATGATCTGTTGAAGAATTATGGGCAATGGTGGAGGCAAGCAAATTGGCCACAGTTTTTTTTTAATCTGTGACCAAGCTGGCACCATCTCTAAGATGGCCGACAGAAGCCGAGCCACCCCTGCCCCTAATTCCTCGAACAGCCTTCCAGACTTTCTGGGACGGAGTCCGAGAAGTTAAAGATGAGATGAAGAGTCTCCAGGAAGCACGGCGTTCACGTTAAAAAATGTAACGGGCTTTCGCCCTCTGTCTTTTAAAGGTTAAAATATTCACCTGCGACGGATTACGGAAAGCACGTCGCTGAGCAGATTTGCGCGCTTTTTGGGCATTGCGGCACTCTTCATTGAACCATGATACTCTCGGCTTCCGAGGGACTGATGCGGAAGTTTTAGGGATGGTTTCACCCGCTACGTCCAACAAAATAGTAAAACAAGAAACAGGTTCTTCAGCTGACATGACCACCTCCTCTGTAATACGAGAGTGACAGAGGGAGGCGAAGAGAGGCTAGTTAGCTTTTTTGAGATTCCAGCGCCCCACCAGTGGATCCTCCCCACGGCTGACCGATGACAGGACTACTGGGAAGGAGTCACTACCACACAGGTCGTGAACCTTCCAGTCAAAGTCCAGCATGAGAGAAGGATCACACACAGTGAGTTCTAGAACAGAACTAGATCCTGAACCTGGGATAGAGTAGGTAGGTGAGCCATCATTAAAGACACATAGGTTGTTGAGAAAAAAACATCTTCTAACATCTGACCTCTGCCATCATAGTGGTCACTACCCCACAGGTGAGCGTGACCGTTAAAATCTCCCAAGAAAATAAAGAAGGGGGCAGCTGATTTACAAAGTTAAACATATCATTACTAAAGACCCGCAGGGAAGGTGGCAGGTAAATACTGCATATGGTTATGGACTTCTTTAAGGTAACCCGAGCTGCGACAGCCTGAAGACAGGTGTCAACACTAACGGGGCTACTTAAAAACTGGTTGCTAATGAGAAGAGCCACTCCACCCGAGCGTCTCTCCGAATCAGAGCCTTTATGGATAGCATTAAAACCATTGAAGGAGACAGGGTCAGAAGTCTTCAGGTAAGTCTCCTGAAGAGATATTACTGAGGGATTATAGGACTTGACTAGAAGGCGTAATTCTTCAAGTTGGTGTGAAAACCACGACAATTCCACTGAAGCAGAGAGTACATGATTAGGTTGTATGTGGGGGAGAAGAGTTTCTTCCCCCTTTTCCTTTGCTTTGGAAGGAGTCGAAGAAACAGAGGGGGGGGGGGGGGGTCGACTTCCGGGCCTCCTCTGGTTCCTCGGAGATGAGGGGAGAGGAGCTGCCGCAGCACCAGCTACGACAACTTCCACGCCCTCCATCTGCTCTTCCAATGCAGCATATTTATTTTGAAGGGGGACCATCAGTGTCCCCCTTCTGGGCCCGTACGCACAGCGGTCCCGTAACTTTCTTAGACTTCTGGGTCGGGGCAGCGTTCCTGCCGCCAGAGTTAGCGGCCTTAGAAAGCTGACCAGAGCCAGAAGACTTTGTAGTAAGAGTGCCAGGCTTGGGTGGGGGCTGAGGCTTAGGGGCAGTAGAAGGCGGTGCCACCGGACCGGTATCGTCCGCCCTCTGCGTTCACTGGCTCCTCGTCACCACCGGAGGAGGGTTACTCTCCAGGGGCGAGAGGATCCGAGGCTCCGTCCCCAACCAAGAAGTTGGGGTTTGACAAGAGACATCTTTGGTGGGGCGCTTGCCTGCCACTGCAGCACTGAAAGTATACACAGAGGTGTTACTTGAGTTTGGCGCAGCCTCAGCTGCACCAGGGCCGTCAACCAGTTTTTTGGCGTCATCAAAGGACAGTCCCTTCTCCACACGCACCTGCTGAATCTTTCACTCGCATTTCCAACGAGGGCACTTCTTGCCCGAAGCCATATGCGCCCCCTGGTAATTCACACACACAGTGATGTCATTAATGAAGACGAGGAAGAGGGTGGGGGAAATCACACCTCTTTTGGGAACACAGGGGGATGGCTGTGCAGGACTCAGCAGAGTGTCCGGGCTTAGTGCAACGGGCGCATGAAGCCTCTGCCTGGCGGCATGTCTTCTGCCCATGGCCATACTTTTGGCACAAAGCACCGGAGGGGGAGAGGGACGTACGAGAGGGACTTTTTCACTTTTAGGAGTAGTAACCTCCCCAGATGGTAGTAGGAGCAGTCAGGGTGCCAATCGTCAGGATGATGGTAGGGAGACGGATCTCCCTACCACCTCGTTTGGAAACGAAGCGCCTGACGTAGGTCACCCCCTGTGACTTAAGGTTCCGTACAAGTTCATCTTCGGACAGTTCTCACTCCTCTAAAAGAATTCATCGTTTTGCGGGGTGTAACCTCCACTGGAGTGTCTCCGATAGAGGAGAGCCTCAGTAGCCTGTTGGAGTGTGCCCGGGTACGGCACTCTACCAGCAAGTCACCAGACCTGAGGCGCTGGGCCTTAGACCTGCCAACACGGCTCCTGAGGGTCTCCCCTACCAGGAAAGGGTGCAGCTTAAAGACAGGCTTCTCTTTAACTTTGCTGTGGATAATGAGAAAGCGAGGCCAGACGGCCGACGCCCGAGGCGTCGCTTCCTCACAGTCGGAGTCGCTATCATTCTCAAGGTCAATGTCAGCGGCTATGTGCCGCTTTGGTGCCAGTTTTTTTGGGGGTGTATTTTCGGATTTCCATATTATAGTATGATAGATATTTATCCCCCGGGGGTCCCCGCCCGCCACCGAGTCCAGTAAAGGAAATTTCATTTGTCGGCGGGTCTCCAGCCGACGCAGGTTGGAGACTGCCCGAAAGATCTACTCAGGGGGTTATGCCCGATTGAACCGTCTGAGCCACCGCCTTCTATCACACGGTTGAATGCAGGGGAATATTGGCGTAGAGCACCTAACCAGCAGCAGAGGCTATAGCATGGTGCTCCGTATATCAGCCTGAATGGAGCCCCAGAGTTTCTCTGACAGCGTCGCTCCATGTAGCCAGTGCTGTATCCTGGCGTCTTTGTACAGGGTACAGGACTGCAGTACATGCTCTGGGGTCTGTAAACCAGTTTCACACAAGCAGTCTGCAGTGTGTGACAGTCCAGGGCGGTACAAGTGTGCACTCAGTCGGCAGTGACCAGTCCTTAGACGGAATATGGTGTTCTGTTGGTGGCGCTGGAGGTGTCTTAACTGGTCATCAGGTGGTAGGTTGTGTTGGGTCTGCCAGTCTGCATGACAGTGCCTCTTAAGAAGGGGTTTGACTTCCTGGAAGGACATCGGTTGGTTTGGCTGCTCAAGCTTGCTGCCGGACTTGGCGAGTCTGTCTGCCTCCTCGTTTCCTGACAGTCCACAGTGAGCAGGTACCCACTTGTGTTAGGCGTGAGAGGGCGACCAGCAGGTGCAGTGTTTCTTTCTCCAGCTGCTCACTGGGGGACTGCAGGCTTTGGATGGTGGATCTGCAGTCGGCCAGGAAAACGACGTGTGAGGGCAGGGGATCGTCTGCACCGACAAGGCTGGCAGCATCTCGTAGAGCAGTGAGTTCAGCCCGGTAGTTGGTTGACAGTCTTCCCGCAGGCAGGGATTTGGATGTGGTGTGTCCATCTGGGTAGCGGATGAAAATTCCACTGCTCCATTCTTGACAGCTGCGTCTGAGGATCCATCTGTGAAAACGTGTGCCCAGACTGATGCATTGTAAACTCGGTCCAGCATTTCCAGTGTGAGAGACCTGAGGATGGCTTCTGACTGGGATTTTTTGCTGGCTATTCCTGGGACATCAGTAACAAACAACACGTTTTCCAGGGAGGTGTTCCAGTCCTCAGTAGCTTGAAGAGGTTCTCTACCATCTGAGGCATTGTAGATGGTGTCCTGATGAGCTCTTGTGAGCTGTTTTGTGAGGTGTTTGAAGCTGCTCCTCTTCAGTCTGTTCTTTGTTTGTTCTTGGATTTGCTGATGGACTGGGTGGATGGGCAGACTCTGCAACTTTTCACTGTGAGCAAGGACCTTTTCCTCCCGTCTTTTGTCTAGGCAGTGAAGACCAGTGGTGGCTTCTAAGGTGTGGATGGGTGTCGTTTTTAGCCCGCCTGTGATGATGCGCATGCCTGCTTTCTGCACTCTGGCCAGCCTGCTCGTGTTGCTCTTGGCAGCAGTGGCTCAGGCTGCTGAGCCATACTCCATCACAGGACGGATGTTTCCTGTGTACACCTGCCAGAGGATGCTGTTGTTTGCTCCCCATTTGGTGCCTGCCAGTTTCTTCACGAGAGACAGTCTTCTCTTGGCCTTCCTCTCCGCCTCTTTGATGTGTGGATTCCAGGTCAGTTTCTTGTCTAGTTTGACACCACGATAGGTGGGAGTGTCATCCTGGGGGACATCTTGGTTGTTGACCCTTAGTTTGAGGGATTCTTTGGAGTTGGAGAGGGAGAAGCAAGTGGAGACTGTCTTCTGACTGTTGATGGTGACACACCAGTCCCTCGCCCATCTGGAGGTGTTGTTGATGGCCTCCTGCATTCTGACTGAAGCAGTGGGGTGAACTCTGAGGCGTTCCACATGGCAAAGTCGTCAGCATGCAGGGCTCTCGTGATGTGTCTGGAGAGGCCATCAGTGATGTCATTAATGAAGACGAGGAAGAGGGTGGGGGAAATCACACCTCTTTTGGGAACACAGCGGGATGGCTGTGCAGGACTCAGCAGAGTGTCCGGGCTTAGTGCAACGGGCGCATGAAGCCTCTGCCTGGCGGCATGTCTTCTGCCCATGGCCATACGTTTGGCACTTAAAGCACCGGAGGGGGAGAGGGACGTACTTTTTCACTTTTAGGGAATAGTAACCTCCCCAGATGGTAGTAGGAGCAGTCGGGGTGCCAATCGTCAGGATGATGGTAGGGAGACGGATCTCCCTACCACCTCTTTTGGAAACGAAGCGCCTGACGTAGGTCACCCCCTGTGACTTAAGGTTGCGTACAAGTTCATCTTCGGACAGTTCTGCCAATGCTTGATCTTTAATCACTCCTCTAAAAGAATTCATCGTTTCACCTTCCCTGATCTTGACGGTGTAGCTCAGGCTGTCACCCAGCTTGACCCTCGCTGATCTGTGGCTGAGGAAATTCATGATCCAGATGAACATTCGCGCGGCAACTCCTGCCATCAATAGTTTCAGAAGAAGACCCTCTTTCCACACCTTGTCAAACGCTTTGGAGAGGTCAACGAAGGTGGCGACTACTTTCTTCTTTTCCTGGAAGGCATTTTCTATCGACTGTGCAAGGTAGATGAGTTGGTCTTCAGTACTTCTGTTCTTCCTGAAGGCTGTCTGTTCTTTGGTGATCAGGTTGTTGGTTTCCAGATGCCACAGAAGTCTCTTGTTGATCATGCGCTCGAGAGTCTTGCCGAGGCAGCTTATCAGGCTGACAGGTCTGTAGCTGGACTTCTTGTTTGGATCTTTTCCTTTCTTGTGTATGGGTGCAATGGTGGCCTCCTTCCACGCTGATGGGAAAAAAACACCCTTTCTCCATGAAAGGTTAAAGATTTCAAGCAGTTTCCTTCTGGCAGCTGGTCCAAGATGCTTGATCATTTCGTTGCAAACTCCGTCTTTCCTTGGGGCTTTCCTGGTCTTGAATCTCCTGATCGCATAATTGAGTTCTGACAGAGTGAGGTCTGAAGTCATGGCTGCAGTGGGGTTTGTCTGGTGTTTAAGCTTGGTCTGCAGCTGTTTCGACTTCCCTTCTTCTTTCTGCTGGGAGTTTTAGAGTACTGTCCATCTCAAAGGCACTAGCAAGGATGTTTGCAGCTCTCTTCCCTGTGTGGAGCATACCATCTTCCGTAAGTGCTTTGGATCAAGACGTGGTTGTGGCATCCTCGTTCGGAGTCTTGGTGAGACGCAATAGTTGTCCAGTGCTTTGGTCCAGGCTGAGTGAGGATGTTTTTTCTTGCCAGCTTTGACGGATTTATTTTGTCTTTGCCATGTTGAAATCCTCCTTCAGTTGATTATGTCTGGCAGTTGTTTCTGGTGTTGGGTTCTTCTCCATGTCATTTCTGGCTTCTGAGAGTTACTGGTGAAGGGCGGCCAGAGTTTTGCTCCAGTAGGGTTTGTAGTCTTTTTTGAAGCCACGGGGGATAGATTTCTGAGCTGTTGATATGATGGCTTCCGTCAGTTTTTTGACATTTTTGTTTATATCCTCTGTTAGGTTGATGCAGCAGTGTGCCTCAGCATGGGCTTGATATGTTGTCCAGTCAGCTTTCTTGAAGTTCCAGTTGGCTCTTTTTTTGGTGGTTGTTGCTGGCAGTCTTTTTATTTGCAATGTGCAGGATGATAGGGAGGTGGTTGCTTCCGCCCAGCTGGTCATTTACGACTCTGGTGGTTTGTTTCTGACCATCTTCTGTGGCCATGGCGAGGTCCGGAGTTGATGATTTCTTCCAAGCTCTGGAATAGTATGTTGGTCTGTCATCAGGCTGGTTAATCAGGACAAGCTGGTTGTCGATGAGCCAGTCCTCTATGTCCTCTCCTCTGCGGTCCAAGTCTTCATACCCCCATCTCGGTGAGTGACCGTTGAAATCCCCAATAATTATGTGGTTTTCTGGCAAGAGCTGAATGGTATGGAGGTCAAGCCTTGAGGTGGGAGGGCTGTAGCAGTTGGTGATGAGAAGTTCTTTATCTTGCAGGAGGATCTTGATGGTGACAAACTGAAGTTCGCCTGCTGCTGTCTGTTCTATCAACAGCGCCGGGATGTCATGCCTAGCAAGAGTTATTACTCCCCTTTTGTGTCCAGTGGGTCTGTCTCGTCGGAAAGTTTCATAACCTCTGATGAAGAATCTGCGGCTTTCTGTCAAATGAGTTTCTTGGATGCAGATGACATCAATGTTGTTCTCTTTCAGGAAGGCGTGTAACTCTGTTTTCATTTGCTGAATGCCTTCTGCGTTCCACTGCACAACCCTAGAGAGACCAGTAGCACTACTCTGCCTCCCCCTGGTTCCCAGGTTAGCAGAGCCGCCAGTCGCTGAGGTGGGTCCCTTAGAGGCTGAGGGCCCGGCACCGTCCCCGCCTGGCTTTGGTCCACGGGGACGACACCATATCGAAATGTCCATCTGAGGCATAATCCATGAGGGTTGCGTGTGTGCTCGTTTCCCTGACGGGTTTCCACACTATACCAGATGGCATAGTCAGCGACACTCCGACTTCTTTGGTCATTGGTTTCAGTTCCGAGTTTTCCTTCTTGTAGGAGCATTTCCTTAACTGGGATTGAGAGCTTCCCCTGCCCTGGTTTTAATTTTGGAGTTGACTTCTCCTAGGCCAGTTGCCTGCCACAGCTTATGAGTCTGGTCTACCCAAGAAGTTTGTTCGGATCCGATCCCTAGACATGGCTGCCGACCAAGGCTGATGAGTCCAATTTACCCACACTCTTGTAAGGAGTTGCACCTAGAATGGCTGCCTACCAGGGCTGCTGGTGGGCCTGCATGCCGCGTGTCTCGGGGCCAGACATCCCCCGAGTCCCCTGTAGTTCAGCCTGAGTCCGTAAGGTGCTCAGTTACCGTGTGTCGCCGCGAGGAGGCACTACATGGGGCTTGTTGTTGGAGAGACTGTGTACTTGCAGAGAGAGACTGACGCATACTGCTAGCCAGCGGTGGAAGCTGAAAGCGAGAAGTGACAAGCACTACCACTGCGCTACCACACTAGACGCACCACAACAACCATTTTGACACACATTTAAGGGGTCCGAGCATGTTGTAACTGAATGTTTCCTTGAAGACAAAAAAGACCGTTTATGGAAAGTCGGTTGACACAGATTAGAGTCAGTAATTTTTGTCATATTTACTTGAAATTTTGAAAAATGCTAGTTTGGAGCGAGACATTGGATGAGTTCGTTAGCCAGCTTTAGACCTCTTCAACTTTTTGAATAATATTTGATTCTTTTTTCCAAGTTTTGGATCCACTACTCTACACTCACCAAACAGTCAGTCCTGGAAGAGGTTGTGTGGAACAAAACAGTCAGGGCTGAAAGAGGCTGCGTGCCTTTCGGATGAGTGGCATGAAACATTAATTTCGTCACACTGTACACGGCGTCGTGAGACTAGCCATGCCATACTCACAAACCAGATAGGTGAGGTTAGCGCTGGCAGAATTGTATAACAAACCAAGGGGAATTACTCAGCGCTGGACAGAACAGTTAGATCCCCTGCCCCCGCCTTATATGAGGCGGGGGCAGGGGATCTAACTGGTCTGTCCAGCGCTGAGTAATTCCCCTTGGTTTGTTATAAGGCGGGGGCGGGGGATCTGTTCTGTCCAGCGCTGAGTAATTCCCCTTGGTTTGTTATAAGGCGGGGGCAGGGGATCTAACTGTTCTGTCCAGCGCTGAGTAATTCCCCTTGGTTTGTTATAGCCATGCCATGACGTCAAGCATATAGTGACGTCATTTTGCTGTTCGTACTATTTTTCTTCAGAATTCCTATTGTTACTTCATCCCACAGAGCGTACTAAAGGCGGGAAGCGCCGTGTGTCCGTCTTTATTTGTGTGAGCCGGCGCATGTGTTGATCATAGGCTGGCTTAGAGAGGAAGGAAATGGATAAGAAAGATAAGCTTAAAAATACCATTGAACAACTCTGAATGTTCCTAAAAGAAAAACGCAAGTGAGCTTCAAACAATACGGTAGACTTTGGGATGAAATCCGCTTCGTGTTCAATAGGAGATATATCAATATCAGAATCAGGTCAAAGGCAAAAGACAAAAGGTAGAGACCTTTGACAGCGAGGACAGCTCTCATATACTGAGAAGGGACTTTTGTGGGTTATCGTTCATCCCATCTTGTTACTTCAGTTGTCAGAGGATTAGGCCTGCCCGCCTACATCATGGACATGCTATTAAACTAGTCGCCCCACCGCGACCCATCCTAATAAGTCCCTTCTGTAAATAGAAGGGACTTAAAAACGAAGAAGCGGAAGGACTGAGAATGAAGAAGATATATCTTCTAGGCAAAACTGCCAACTATACCGCTGCAAAAAGTTTGTCCCAGACTTATGAAATTGCGTACGGGTAAGTACAGTTTTAATGCAGTTTCAATTGGCACCATTCAGTTTGGAGTGAGTCATAATTCGTTGTGCCTATTGTTCTAACGTTCCAGGAAACTAAAAAGCTTTGAAAGGAACCATCAACCATCATCAGAAAAGCGCGTGAGCAAGGCGGGTAAAAACTTCAAAGGAAGTAATCCTTAACATGGACTTCTGTTTGCAAGGCATTGTAAGCTAAGACTTACATGGTGACCGTTTCTTATGTTTGTGGTTGTGTTAGCCTGTTTAGGGCGTGTGTGTGTTGATCATCCGATGTTCAGTTGAGTTATTTTAGAGTAGATTAGAATCACGTACCTTTTTAGTATGATTTATTGCTTTTTTCATGGTCGAGAATTGTGATTGATTTTTGTGTGTGACTAGAATGTTCCGCATCAGTTTTGCTAACTTGTAGCAAAGTCTGACCTAGATTAAGCTGGAAGGTTCTGAAAAAAGCCTCAATTGTTCTAGTGACCTTAAACATGAAGTCAAAGTTTTTTTAGTAGCAGTACACATGTTGGTTACATTTCATGACGTTTAGGCGATGCACCTAGATTTTAAAGGAAGATTGTAGAAATATCTAGAGTGTCCTTTTAATGAATATGAATGATTATGGTTACGTTTTCTTTTCTGATTGGTTGAGTTGTGTAATTTGCGGGATTGTTCTGGAAGTCTGTGATAGTATAAAAGAGAGTGTTAGAAAGTATGTGTATGCATTGTAAGAGACAGTGTATCAAAATGAGGATGCATTTGTGAGATATAGTGCATGAAAGTGTGGATGCATTGTGCATCGTGAAACAAAAAGTACTGTTGGAACTGATTCTCCAGTGTGGTCAACAACCTTGTGCCACATAATAATATAATAATAATAATAATAATACATGGTATTTATATGGCGCATTTCTCATATTTATAATATAACTCAATGCGCAGGCGAAAACGACGCACACACACACACACACACACACACACACACACACACACACACACACACACACACACACACACAAACACACACACAGAGTCTGCAGGGGGGGATTGATTGATTGTACATTGCTTAACGTCCCGACAGCAACAAGGCTTTCTCAGGACGTGCCTGCACTGCTTATGAAAAAAAAACAACCAACTAAACAGAACATTGAATGTATGTCGCCAGCCGGTCAAACACATTAAATAAACCTAACACATGGGGCCTAAATAAAGCTAAGACCATTTAGCAACACACATCCAATATCAAGAGCTACAGGCAGTGCAGACAGTAGGGAGAGTTTAAAAAAGGCAAATACAGGTGAATGGACCTCGGGTAGACAGAAACACATGCCCCAGAATAGAGAGAAAAACCCACCCTGTGGGGCTGACCAGGGTGACCCTGGGAACTAGGGGGGGGGGGGAGGGGGGTGTACAGAAAACCGTAGAGATCACACGAAAGTCTGCGAGAAAAGGTGAGTTTTTAACTTTGCTTTGAACTGCGTAAGGGGGGGGGGGGGGGAGACATTTCGCAGCTCAGTCGGTAAATAATTCCAAATTAAAGGAGCAGTACATCTGAAAGAGCGTTCACCGGCAGATTTGAGATGGTACTTTGGAACTTTGAGAAGTTTCTCTCCTGATGAACGCAGTGAGCGAGAGTGCTGGTAAGTGATCAGACTGGAGGAAAGGTATGGTGGAAGACTGCCATCAAAGTGGCGGTATGCAAGGGTCGCAATCTTAAACTGTATGCGGGATTGGATTGGAAGCCAGTGAAGGTCTTTTTCATTTTAGGGGTTACGTGGTCTCGTTTTCGCCTGCGCTTCACAAGCCTTGCAGCATTATTTTGAACTCGCTGAAGGTGGCTAATCTGCTCAGATGGAAGACCCAAAAGCAGAGAATTGCAGTAGTCAAGACGGCTCGTGACTAAAGCATTCACTAACTTTGCAGTGGCAGATTCAGAAAGACTGTGTCGGACAGATGCGATGCGTCTCAGAGAGTATGAAGCACCACGACAGATTTCACCGACGTGATCCTGCATACTCAAAGCCTTATCGAGCTTGACACCAAGATATTTGACCGAAGACTGAAATGGAATATCAGTGTCATCTATGCGTAGAGACTCAGTGCAGCCGGGATGCTGAGCCAACGGGTAGTAACTCTGTTTTTTTCTGGGTTTAACACAAGTTTGTTACTGTCCATCCATGTCGTGACATCGTCAACACAAGACTTGATGCCAGTTTCAACAGACTGAAATTCCCCAGGTGGACTACTCTGAGAGATTTCGGTGTCATCTGCATATTTATGATAAGAACACTGATGGCTGGAAATGACATCTGACAGCGGTTGTGAATACAACGTAAACAATACAGGGCCTAAGACAGAGCCCTGAGGCACTCCAAACTCCAGAATGGAAGGTCTAGAGACACTGTCTTTTACACCTACAAACTGGTACCGATCGAAAACGTAAGATTCAAACCCAAGAGAGAACCGTTTCACGCAGGCCAAAAGTGATTTCAAGCCTCTTCATGAGAATAGAATGGTCCAGCGTATCGAAAGCAGCGCTGAGATCCAACAGAGCCACACGGGAGACAAGTCTCTCATCTGCTTTACAAAGCAAGTCGTTCAGAACATTCAGCACTGCTGTCTCCACACTGTGACCTTTCCTATAGGCGGACTGATACATTCCAGTTGTCCAGCATGTACACCCTTCTCAGACAACGCAGACTGCGCTGGCTCGGCCACGTTCACCGCATGGAAGATGGCCGCATCCCAAAAGACATCCACTACGGAGAACTGGCAGCTGAGAGAAGAAACACTGGTCGCCCCAAGCTACGACTTAAACTTGTAGATGACTGCAAGCGGGACATGAGAGCCACTGGACATTGACACTGGGTCATGGGAACACCTTGCGGATGACCTAGCAAAGTGGAGAAGTATCCTTCAACAACACCTCAAATCAGGGGAAGAGAAGATGTCGAAAGCAGCAGCAGACTAGCGGGCACGCAGAAAGGAGTGCAACAACTTCATCAGACCAGCGACCACGTACATTTGTGATCTTTGCATCAGGGACTGTCACTCCTGCATTGGCCTCTACAGTCACAAAAGAAGCTGCTTCAAATCCAGCTGAACAGGCAATCAGATCAGAACAACTAGGATGCATTTTCTATGGTCGATTCAGACCGACAGAGACCCATTAAACGTTGATACAGGTGTTTTCTCTGAAACTGTTTCAACCACATACTTTAAAGTTGGCATAATGGTAGCTGACGTTAAAACCCGTTAAACATACCAAACGGAATGACCTCTAGAAAAGGTGAAGTTGATTGTACATTGCTTAACGTCCCGACAGCAACAAGGCTTTCTCATGACGTGCCTGCACTGCTTGTGAAAAAAAAAAATAAACAGAACATTGAATGTATGTCGCCAGCCGGTCAAACACATTAAATAAACCCAACACATGGGGCCCAAATAAAGCTAAGACCATTTAGCAACACACATCCAATATCAAGAGATACAGGCAGTGCAGACAGTAGGGAGAGTTTTAAAAAGGCAAATACAGGTGAATGGACCAAGGGTAGACAGAAACACATGCCCCAGAATAGAGAGAAAAACTCACCCTGTGGGGCTGACCAGGGTGACCCTGGGAACTAAAAAGTACCTAACCCCACCCAAGTCCCCCAGGGCAGACCCGGGTGGGGGTAGAAAAGGTGAAGGTCGCGAGATGACATAACCATATACTTTATACAAAAGTGCCTGAATTTTGATTATTATGGTAAATGGTTAGGTCTAAGTATACAGTAAGACAAATACATTACCTTTCTCAATGTACACGTTGAGTTGACCTTTGCCAAAGGTTTAATGCCATGAAAGGTCAGCAAATGTGGTCGACATTTTGACAAAACGCAACTTCCACTGACGTACTTTTTGACACTCTACAGCCAAAGGTGACGTATGCATTGTTGCTGACAGTATTATTACATACGTGCGTTTGTGCGTGTGTGTGCGTGCGTTTAGTTTTATTATAGTTTATTTTTAGCCATCAGTTTATGTTGCTGTGATTCCCTCCATGACTTTACACATGTAATTATTTTGTTTAGTCTTAGCCTATTTATTTATATGTATTAGTGAGCTTAGGTTGGTTTTTTTTTGTATGTATGTGGAAGGGTATTGGAGTGTGGGGGGGGGGGGGGGGAGGGTATGGAGACGTGGAGGGGTGGGGGTGGGGTGGGGGGAGGGAGGAGGGGGAAGGATGTTGCGGATGACATGAGCATGTAACTTTTATTACTTTAATTCTTGTTTTATTGTGTATTTTGCCACGATCTTCCCAGCTGAATTTCATGGCCATGGTGGCAATGTATACTTTTACATGGTATATATGTGCCCCTCCAATATCTCTTACACCAGCGGACGGACTTGCCTTAAAATTTTCGCTGAAAAGAGTCAGTATATTAAATAAAGTGTCACAGACAATAATCAAGTTGCTATTTCTGAGGTCAAGGTCATGGTAACAATATTTGTTCTTATGGTCTTTGCATTGGTCTTTGCATTTGACATATGTCACAGGACCAAGACTGTTTGCTTTAATGTATTCATAGGATTGTTAAACAGGAGGCGTTTTATGCTTGAATGGCGTGAATAATTTTAAGGTCAAGGTCGTAGCGAACATGTTTTTATTTTAAAGTCATGCCTTCTTGTCCGGGCAGTATGATGACATGATGACAGTCCTGTAAATAAGAAAGTTTCATAAACAAAAATGCAAGGTCAGGGTGAAAGGGGCCACATATTTGTTTTTAATCGTTTAAGGGATATCTCAATCCTAGTACGTAAATTGCTTCGAATTTGGTATGTTGTGAGGTATTCATGAAAAAAGTCGTCTCATTAAAGAATTATGTCACTATCTTGAAGGTCAAGGACGTAGCAGCCATGTCTGTTTCAAACTGTGTATTCTTCCAAGTAATGTCTCTGTTAAATTAGCTCATCTTGACACAGTATTTTTTGTGGACAGTTTGTTGGACTATAATCTTTACCGACTCAAAGTGTAAATACAACAAGAACATTTATGTACTTATAAAATGACTTTTCAGAGGTCTGAATGCCAGAGGAAGATAATTATAATAGGCCAGATGAGGTAAGGTCAACACATTATCAACCCTACAACACTAAGGTGTTTTTTTCTCCAACACGATTCTGAGTGAAAGAAAGCCCAGGCCCAACCATGTGAAATGAAACAGACACGCTGAAAAACGGTAGAGGATAACGGTTGACAAAATCAAAGAATGGTGATTGCGTCCACAGGTTTCGCTATAGTTATTACACAAATGCCATACGAAAAAGATAAGCTAAGTACCGATGTTGTTTTTGTGTGCGACACTTTGTCATCATCCACTTATTTTGATAAAATCGGATTAACGTTCAGAAACATATTAACTGCAGGTTTTGACAAAAATAGATTATGTAGTCGTGACCTTGACCATGAGGTTAATTATCGCATTTTGTTTCATAGTACTTAGCTTTTTTTGGGAGTACCATGGCCTTAAATCTGGATCCGATCAGTCAAGTCTTTAGGAAAAAATTCTCCAGTGTGCGCCAAACCAATACAAAATACACGACCTTGACCTTAAGGATAACAAAGAAGTACCCAACGGAGAAAGAAACACGCTTAGAAAAGACGGGTACAACACAATTTATTTAGGGATAACAGCCTTATTCTCTCATTAACGATAAGATAAGATAAGATAAACTTTATTGCCATATGCATAAACATTAGGATTTTTTTGCGGCATAGCTGACGAGCGTCCATATGACCATAAACACATAAAACATACATACATCACAATCAAGCAGACTCTAAAATAACCAAACACACATATGTATAGCAGTCATTTTACTAAGTGTGCACACACATCTAAGTAAGTGAAGTAAAATAAACCTATAGCATAATAAACATATATGACAACAAAGACCGCCAAGTGAGGCCGCAGCGAAAACAGAGTAGCTACATTCATATTCATTCTTAAAACTGTATATCCTGTTTGAGAAGAGGTTTGATAGAACATATAAAGAACTATAAACAACTAAGATAGGCTGTAGGTAATTCTAATGAGGGACTTTGAGTCAATCTGCCGAATTAAATCATACCACAGCCACATTAGACAGGGCCTGAACAGCCAAGGGATAACGAGTGGTTTGGGCCTTGATGGATCTAAAGCGCAAGCCAGATGGCAAGTGCTCGAACAGGTTATGTGCAGGATGGTGCTCGTCATGTATGATGGAGCTCGCTCTCTTCATGGTGCGTGCGTGGTACAGAGATTCCAGCGAGAGGAGATCGCTTCCAACAATATTAGATGCTGTTTTGATTACCCTATTTAGTTTCTTTCGGGCTTCGTCGGTTGCGCTGCCATACCACACCGTCATTGAGAAGGTAAGAATGCTCTCAATGGCGGCGCGGTAAAACTCAGCACCATGATATGCTGACTGACGCCAAAAGACTTCAACCGCCGAAGAAAAAACAGGCGCTGCTGGGCTTTCTTTACTAGCTGTTCAATATTCTTCTCCCACTTCAGATCGTGCGAGATAAGAGTACCCAGGAACTTTCTTACAAAGATAACAAACATTCTCTTATGATTTATAATGTCATTATCTTAAGTTTAGTTTAATTGGTTCAGTGTCTTTCGGAGTTCTCGCGTGCAGTAACATTCAATACAATAGCTGTTGCGAGCTTGACCTTTACAACAGCAACGAGTTTTTGGTTTCTGGTATTTTCTTTTAAAATACACAGTATCATCATCTATCTGGATCAAATTGTCTAGTGATTTTATTGATATGGCATGCAAGAAGGATCCAACAAAATATGACAGATGTGACCTTGACCTCAAAGGATACAACACAAGTTGATAATATTCCGTCTTGAAGTAGAGTACCATGGTGTACAGTGTTAGGTGACAATAGTGTTTTCAACAGCCTGTCGGTCATATCACTTTTTATAAAGCAGGATTGAAAGAAAAATGTAGAAGAATGCTAGGATCAGCCAAGATCTTCACCTTCCATACAGGACTCTGGTATGATTGCTCCTAGTCTGGCAAACAGCTATTCTGCAAAAATGGATGCATGTGGCTGATACAATCTACGAGACATTGTGAATCATGTCGTGTCAAAAGAGTCGACTGAACACAGACTACACAGGTTAAATAAGTCGTAACGGTATAGAAATAGGAAATATGTTAGATCTTATCTTTATGAGGTAGGTGAAAACATAATACGACGAAAAAGTAATAGATCAGTTGACAAAGAAACTTGTCTTCTTTCAGTCTCTTTACATTTTTTTATCATTGGCCTGGCTCTGTTCGGCTTTTTTCCCTGGTCGCTCTTTCTCAAGGCAACGGGAGTCTTTTGTCGCATGTTACAAAGATAAGAAACGTTTTGTTGCATAAGCCACCCAATTTAGATATAGCCAGCTTTTTGTTTCTTCGCCGTTTCCGGTATGCTTTTATTTGGGTTTTCATTTTATGCGTTGTGTTCGGCCAATATTACCAATTTCATGCAAAAAAATGACTGAAAACGTATTAAATAAAAAGAATTCCTTACAGAGAAATTCATGGCAAATGCAGTTCATGCGAGGTTGTTGGGCGACAACCGAAAGTATTAAGATTTGCGTCCGATGTATTTCTACGACACACGCACGAGTGTGGTTTTCGTTCAGAGTTCTACATTTACAGTTGAAGACAGCATTGTTGTATTATTACGAGTTAAGCTTTGCCAGCGGTTCTTGTCGCCTCTCGTGTCCGATTGGGTGGGGGGGGGGGGGGGGGGGAGGGGCTGGGGGTAGGGGGTGGGGAGGGAGCAATTTCGTATGTAAGAGTCTCGGGCTACTTAAGCCCTCGACTCTTTCCTCCGACACTAACCCCTTGATCGTACCCTCGAGCCGACAAGAACCACTGGCTAACTAGTCTAACTTGTAATAACTAATATTGTCTTTTAAGTCTTGTGTTGTAATGAAGGCATCCTCAAATGTCTTTAGAAATGTCATGTTGGTACCCTGATGATTCTAGCTTGTTACAACTCACTGGCATTCGCAGAAGAAAACAATGATCGCCTGGTTTATATTCACGGTGTTTTCCTTCATAATTAATGACTCCTAGCCATGTAGTTACACTGTACACTGTACTATTTCCTAAGGCTAAGATTGTATGATATGCGGTCATCTTGGATTTTGCGTCCATGTTTCAAAGCTGCTTAACGAAATATGTCATAATATCAAATTAAGATCATGCTTTATTCCTTAAAAAATGTAGTCTCTTATTACGCGTATTGTTTCCTTAACTGCGTGATCAGCTTTGGAATATGGAATGATTTAAAGTAGAGACTGATGAAAACGTTGACAGGAAATAATTAATTTTCATTAAAAAATTGGACATTTTTCTATGGTATCCTAATAGCTTTGAAAATAGTAATGTCTTGGCTATTCAAATACTTTCCGCAGCTGGTTCCCTAAATTGTTCATCACCCCCAACCTCAAGAAAACATAGTGTGTGTTGTCGACATCTTGAAAATGGCGGCCACCTGTCACTTTAATTTGTGTAAGAAAGCGTATTCATATTCAACTATAAGCCAAATGTTACTACTATAAAACTGCATGAATGAGCTGCGGTAAAAAAAAATAATAGCGGTACAATTGCCATTCCAAATATGACGTCGCAAACTACATTTTTTTTTGTAAAGGTTCCAAGGCAAAATCTCGATGGTATCCTAATCGTTTCATCATTACGGTATTGCCGGTTATTAATTTTGGAGTAGTATGTTGAATATGAAGAATAATGCACTTTTCATGGCGGCTTTGCCACACTAATACAATAAATGTAGTTGTTTCACTGACCTTCTCTGTGACTATAGCTTGTATTGTACCCGCTGGAACCACAATACGGGTTCCTGGCCTTCAGAATATCCAGCGTGTAGTTGGTGCGGCCTGGGCGGGGTTGTGGGGGCGTCCAGCTCACATTGATTGAATAAGGACCAACGACAGTCCTGATATCCGTTGGATATGTTGGAACTGTAATAGCAAAGGTCATAATCGTTACAGATAAGAGAAAAACAGGTAACACAGCTCTTTTAATTTGTCAAAAGACACGCAGCGTCTCTATTTTGTAAAAAAAAAAAAAAGAAAAAAAGAAAAGAAAAAAAAAAAAAAAAGGACAAAATGGACATACTTTCTCTTGCAACGTCAGCCAGGCTGGCCAATGACATGTACGTGCAATGTGTAAGAGCAGCTAAGTACTACTTCATCTGCTCTGGCTTGGCCTAAATACAGCCAAACACTGTGTGGAAAGATTTATAGGGAATATTACGTATGTGTGGTGTTGTTCTGTTGGGAAAAAAGCCATGATACCTTCTTCTAGTGTCTGAGCGAGCACACTGTGTGGCCACCCGGGTCCCGCCTTATTGACCGGGTACACCGTGATTCTGAGGCTGGTGTCTGGAGGGAGGTTGGTCACCGTGTACATCACTGGGAAGGATTTGGGAAACTCCATCCTTACCGCCTCATCCTGGCAGTCAGTGGAAATGTCTGGAAGGTCCTACAATAGCAAATGCGAGATGGATAATGTGGATACCAAACATTAGACAGTCTTCATTCACATTCAGCTTCTCTCTGCCACTAGTCCGATATTGTGTTTCTGAAATCTTTATTTTTCACGCTAAAGATCCTCAGCCGTCAAGAAACACGAATAAAAAGTGAAGTCAACAAGAGGCATAGATCCACATGAGCCTCCGCGACTGCGGGGGCTCATGAGGATCTATGCCTCTTGCATTTGGACATTGGTCTTTGTGTTCCGGAGGTTAAGGAGTTAAAACAGATTGGAATGCAGTTTCTCATGCACCATCGACCAAAAGGGGTGAGAAGAATATTTCACTCGTAGAAATATGAAGTATAGGAACATTTAAAACATGAGCCAGGCGCTTTTGATTTTACTATTGTTTTAATTTTATGATCACGTACACTAATAAGATCACTGTGGTATAATTACTGTCAGAAGGAACTGGTTCTAGATAGTGTGTACAGTAGCATGACATGTGAGTAAGTGACAAAGTGTGTCTGTGTTTTATGTGAGTGTGATATCTAACGTTTTTTACATTTAACATGTATCAGAGTCTGTTATAGTTTTGATTTGATATGTGTCTGAAACAAAAGACAAATTTTCATAGCGTGGACAATAAAGTGCATCGTACCGAATTGTATCACATCATTGTAACGTGTTGCTGTTCAGTCTTTTACCGCATTAGAGTTGGCTTGCGGAAACCATGCCAGTAAATCAAATCGATCTGTATTTGGTTGTATTGTAGTTATAGCTTTGATGAAAGTTTAAGTCCTTATTTTTTTATTTCTTATATTTCTGCAGGAAACATGCTGCGATATGTAAGCAGAGAATTAACAGCACTCACCGCCTCCGTGGCGTCATCAGAAAAGTTGGTCCAGTTCAGACAGTGTCCTTTAACATCTGTGACCAGCAGAACATAGGCCGTCAGGTGACCGCGAGTGAAGTTAGGTTGTGTCCACCAAACAGTAACACTGTTGTTGGATGCCTCCACTGTCAAGTTTCGCACAAGATCGGACTCTGTAGTGGAAAATATGGGAATACAATGACAAACATGATATGTATAGTTTTCGCATTGTTGAAATATGCTCTCTGGGCATCAGCTTGTACACTTGAAACAGCAGGCCATTTTTCATTTAAAGATATCTTCCTTCATATGCTTCCTTTTTGTATGTCCTGTATCCTGTATATATATGCTTTAAAAATGCATGAGTCTTTCTAACACGCTTCTTGAAAAGTGGTTGTGTGTCTGGTGAAGGACCAGCCAATCGTCATTAAGATTATGTTTTGACACCGCCATACAATTCGGCGTAAAACGCAGAATTTTAGTATGGCGATGTCATAACGTATGACAAAATCCACTATGTCCAGTTATACAATGAAAATCTCGCTTTTCTCAAAAACTGAAGTACCCTCTTTTGCGACAAAACGGCAGAATTCCTCATCCAATTCACATCAGCTACAAGAGGCAATTAACGTAATGATAGATCTCCTGCACTTGAATAGACTCATAAGAATCTAAGCTTCCTGTTGACCAAGATCTGCTCTAATTGTTACTTAAAATGAGTGTGTTAATGCGGATTCATCTTACAGCACTCATTATACATCGGCCTCACATTTGCACGATTTGTTCAATCGCGTTACACGGCTGTTAAGCACGGAGCTGAAATACATTACAAAATTAAGTTGCTGCTGCAGCGCCCTACAAAAGAAAAACCAACTGAACATTACTTACTTGCAGCAGGAAGAGTGACATTACTTATGATTGTCTCTCCTGGACCAGCGGCATTGAATGGCGTGATTGTGATGTTGTACGTAACTTCCGGGATGAGGTACTTGATCTGGTACGTGGCGTTCACAGTAGAAATCCTTTCGACTTGGGATTTGCTACATTTTGCTGTAAAGTTCTGTCACAATAAACATGTATGCTAATAAGATGGGACCAATGAAACCTTTGGCGCGCTAAAGATATGATTCCCTGGATAAGCATCCCAACGCTGACAAAAAACTGTTTGCAACAGATACTACTGATATTGCGTATACGGGTCCATGGCATTCTGTCTTCGAGATATGTAAAGCCAGCACACTACCAAAGTCACCAATAAAATCGTATGAAGTCGTGTGTATTTGTGTACTCTGCATCGGTGTTAACCCATTTAACACCACGGCCGCATTTCCAAAGTTTGAGAGGTGTTACCTAACGACTAGGCGCCCAGCTAATCTGGCACTACCCTTGAATTATCATGCTCAATCCACCACCTGCTGTAGGGTTCAGGGGTTAAATGAGTTAATCACCATCAGTACATGCCAAGTAACGCCAATCTTAAACTTGTCACGCCCATTAGATAACGTGTTGACGTCTCGCTGTTTCTGATTGGATTTACAGTTACAGCGTGGAGACCGCTGACGTACCGAACTACGTTGACAGGCAAGACTAATTGTGTAATGTTTATGGAGAACAGTGTGTTGGAGATCGACGTGACCCCGCGTCTGTTTCAGTTTCGACACCGGTCCGTTCGCTGACGCTTTGTTTCACGGGTTACTTTAATGGAAACCATCCGGTTTGTTCACGTCATACGGAAAAAGAACACTAATGGTGTGACAGTAAGGCGGTCATTATCAAACTGTATAAAACTGTATGACTATCGATTTCTTTTAGGGTGCTCGTTGGTTCAAGAAATATGTTTCACAGAAGATTTACATCTGTGACATTCAATGAAGAGAACACACAACGTTTGTGACCTAAAGTAGTTTAAAAAAAACAAAAACAAAAACCCCCACCAAAACAAAAACAACAAGAACGACAAAGCCCTTATGGCCCACGTGTATGACTATTCCAAAACTATGATAAACAAATTAATTCTGTCTAATAACTGTCCCTTTAAACGCATTTGTCGACCTCTTGAACCTTTCAGAGGGGAATGCAGATTAGCATGCATAGAAAGGTCTTACCGTTGGGTATCTCTGTACCACGTTTCCGTTTGAAGCTGAAAATAGTATTTGAGGAAAAAACAAAACAAAACAAATCAAAACAAAACACCCAACAACAACAACGTTTTTGTAAAAATATTGTTATTAAGAAAAACAATTCTGGACCTTCTGTGACCCTTGCCCTTTCCGAGGGTTCAGACAAATTAGTATGCATGGAAAGGTAGTGCCATCAGGTATCTCTGTTCCAAGTTCTGGTTTGAAGCTGAGAATAGTATTGAGATTAGACAGTTATGGTCGAAATATGGCTATTTCTGACCTATTTCTGGACCTTCTGTGACCTTGACCTTTCAGCAAGGTCACTGACGATATTTTTAGGTCTTGTTACAACGTAATGTTGGGCCAAATTTGAAGATTGTAGCTTGAACAGCTTCTGAGAAAATGAAGTTAAAGTTTTACCACAGACGACGGACTAAGGACGGACGACCACTGGCCCATTACATAGACTCACTTTGCTATCGCACGTGAGCCAACACCAATCTCATATTTGGTGTATCGGGAGGATAAGAAACAACTAATAGAACATCAACCTGTGTAACAACCTATTGCCTTCACTTTGAGGTATGTGGAATTACAACCTACCTCCGGTGTGATGGCACCATCGCTGATAGACACATTGCCTTCATTGCTGAGAGATAATGTCACACTACGCATACACTTTCCAGTGGTGAAGTCCAGTAACTTGATGACGTAAGCGGTCAAACAACCATTGGGTCGTTGTGGTGGATCCCACGTAACATATAGGGAGCTGTAAGTCGTTTTGACCAAACGGAGATTCCGTACTGCAGTGGACGCTGTGTCAGACAATTTCACAGACTATTACAAAATGGTGTGGTTCTTCGGATTAATCTTGCTGATTTAGTAGTATGTGCGTAAAAAAGTTAGTTCAATCAGCCTCGACACACCACAGCAAGACATGGATCGAGCACGATAGTTCAAGGATAGTGCCAGAATAGCTTGGCGCCACCCTTGAAATATGCTTGTTACGTGGTGGTCGTTGTCGTAGTTTGATGCAATCACACCAGACACGCACACGTAGGGTTCTTGTAAAGAAACATCACTCAGTTGCAACTCGTCATACCTGGCACAAGGTTGTAGACCACACTGGATTGACAGTTCCAACAGTACTTTATTCTCATGATGCAATCTCAGCACAATGCATCCACAAATATATCCACACTTCGATACATTGTGTCTAGCATACAATACAAGCATATATTTCCTAACACCCTCTTTTATACTATTTCAAATTTCCAGAACAATCCGGCAAATTACACAAATCAACCAATCAGAAAAGGAAACGTAACCAAAACTCAGTAATATTCATTAAAAAGAACACTGTAGAGCTATCTACAATCTTCCACTAACATATAGGCGCATTTCGTAAATGTTGCGAAATGTAGCCGACATGTGTACTCCAAACGATCGCGCGTTTGCCGGAACCTTCCAGATTAATCTAGTTCCGACTTCGTAACAATGTGCAACATTCTAGCTACAGGACGAAAATCGATCGCAATTCTCCATGCAAAAGAAAACGAATGGTACTAAAAAGGTACGTGATTGTGATCTAAAATAACTCAACTGAACATCGGATCTTTCCTATGATTAACACACACATGTCCTGAAATGAATGACACAACCACAAACGTAACAATGCTTGATCCGCCTCTAGACTTGTGATACAGTCTTTCAGAGGGCAAGTTAAAAAAATTGATATCGGTCCTGGGGCAGAATGTGTTAAAGGTAGAGCGTGGGGCAGTGTCGAATTCCATGAAGACTGGAGGGTCTATGTTGTCAACATTGGACGCATCAGTATTGGGCGGTCCAAGTTAGCTAGTTTGCACTAGTAACTGTTTCGCCATAGTATTTTTCTGCGGTAGTAAGAACAGTAAACGCTAAACTTCCGGCACGTTTTCTGGCCTCGAACCGCAATTGGCCTTCCCTACAGTCCCACCTGTTAAAATGCTTTATTCCTATTCTGTGATTTTTCAATCCACAAATTAACACTATCGCCCACTTGCTGCACATTTTCCATGCACAAAAAAGACAAACAACAACAACAAAACAACATAAAAAACCAGTAGAAAAGGATTCAGGACATCAGCCTTCTCATTTCTTGTTTATGAATGTTACGATTGTGGTTGTGTTATCCTGTGAGAGCGTGCGTGTGTTGATCGTAGGTAACGATCCGATGTTTATTTGAGCTATCACGGTTACGATTCACGTGCCTTTTTAGTAAGATTTTCTTTTGTTCGCGAGTAGAGCCGATTTCGTTTTGTTGTGTTTAGTCCGGAGCGTTCTGGAGGGGTCGCACTGTCTGGTGGCCTCTTACGTGTCACGTCGGGTAGTTGGCTACACTTCGCTACATTTTTCGCTACTTTTTGTTGTGCGCGTGAATTGAGCAGCCTTTATTTTGTTTTGGGAATGTTCTCGTACTTTCTAGAGCTACCAGGTGATAGGGATACCATACTTTTATGTGACTTAATTATACGCTAGAATTTAGAGCTGAAGTGAGCAGCCGAGTTTTTGTAGCCTGTTATAGTTTTTCGGGAAAGTTTATTTTAATGAGCATCGGCTGCGTGTTTCGTTCTGATTGGTTGCATTGTATGATTTCCGTAGACGTTTCTAGAATTTAGTAATATATATAGGGAGGGCGCTGGGAAAGCCCGTTCGTACATTGTCTTGCTTTGTCATTTGTAGAGACACGTAGTTTATTGCGAGAGACGCTGTGTATGAGAAACTTTGTGTCGCAGTGTGGACATTGCAGAAGAGACTTTGTATAAGTAGTTTGTGCATTTGAAAGTGCATTACTGTGTGGATATCGCATCGCTGAATTAAATATTGTTGGAACTGTTACTCCAGTATTGTCTACATCCTTAAGCCACGTGTGACGGATTGCAGCTGAACGAGGTTTATTTTAAAGAACTCTACGTGTGTTTGTCTGGTGTGTTTATCATACTTCGACTAAAATTTAACCACGTAACAATGAACCTGATTCCGTAGCAACCACTCACCCAGCAGCCAAAACTACTGCATATTTTAAACCACCATCCGCACGGCAACTTAAACTAGGCTAGAAAGAATCCGCTGGTTAAACCAAAGGTGGTATGAATCAAAGCACCAAACATTTCTCTTATCATCTAGAAATTTTAAGCGAATGTCTCCCCCAAAAACTGCCATGTAAAAAATTACAAAGAAGGCAGGAGCTAGATTAAAACAACAACAAAAAAAACCCCCCAACAAAACAACAACAACAACGAAACACTTGTCCTCTTCCTGCCGTACCTACCTAATTTGAATGTATACTATGACCTGTAAGAGAATCTTTCCCACCAAAAAACACCATTCAATCTATCATTAGTGTAATCCTTTGACACTAGCTAAGTCATGCCCAAAGTGACACTACTCAATGTTGCTGCATCTATAAGTTATGGCCCATTAAGTTTAACGCGTCGTTGTGGCGTTTCCTATGTTGTCTATGTTTTTGATTATGCATATTTGATGCCAAGACAAACAGACTAGGTATAATCAGAATGCCTACACAATTGGCAGGAACATCACGTAACACATCCACTAACTTGATTTACACCCTGAGTCATGATTGTGAGATCAGGGGGCGGTAACTGGTTGAAAGCCCCATGTGACTAGTGTTGACCAGGAAATAAGTGGCAGGTAGATGTTCAGAGGGCCCGACGATAGTAGCCGGAGCGCCTGCATAGCTTCTTCTTCTTCCTATATATTTCTTTAAGTAACCACCTTTCATTATCTGACCATTAGGTTTGAAAAAGTTACAGCATGGTAAAAATGGCAACTGTAAAGGAGCCAGTCTAATCTGACAATACCCTTGAACTGTCAAGAAGGGACATTTTTCTGCAACAGTTTCGTGGTGCTTGAAGACGTCTGCCAAACGTGTGGAGATTACCCTGCCAAACGTGTCATTTCCAAATGTGGAACAGGTACTAAGGCCGACGTTGGCCGCTGTTATCCCGCGGGCAGCCAAAATCGGCCGACTTCGGGCCGTTGACCTTAAACTGCGCACTGGGTAACTGCAGTGACCGCTGTTAGTTTACATGTGGCACGAAACACATATACTTTACGCGTGTACCTCTCGGAAATCTAAACATAAACTATTGACTGTAATAAAATAGGAAGCTATCGTACGTGTCGGCAGAGTCTGACATGGTGTAGTGTTACAGCTTATTGGCAGTGGTCCAACTGAACCTACAGCCGTGCTGACATTCAGCTGTAGATCGTACACCCAGCCCGGTAGTAGGTTTGGAACGTGCATCCCATTGGTGATCCAGCCTGTAACACATATTATTATCATCACCATAATCATCATTAAAATCATCGTCGTGGTCATCATCCTCATTATAGTCCTCCTCGATATTATAATCATCATCATTGTCATCGACGTCACAGCGACCATCATCATCGTCGTCATCCCTAGCTATGAAATCAATAAGAAATTGACATCCAAAAAATCATCAGCAACATCAAGAAGAGGAAGGAGAAGAAGAAGAAGGAAACAACAACAACATCTAACAACAAGCACAACAAAATAATTTAGTTGTTTCACTGACCTTCTTTGTGAATATAGCTTGTATTGTACTCCATTTCGACACAACACGGGTCCCTGGCGGTCAGAACAATCAGTGTGTATATGGTGCGGCCAGGGCGAGGTTGTGGGGGTGTCCAGCTCACATTGATTGAATAAGGACCAACGTCAGTCCTGATATCCGTTGGATATGCTGGAACTGTATTAGCAAAGGTTATTATCGTTCCAGGTAAGAAAAACACAGGTAATACAGCTCCCGTAATGTGGCAAAAGACACTCAGCATGTCCCTTTTGTGAAAAGAGAGATTTGCATTGTAATACAATAAAAAAAATCTCGGCTTTACAAAATGGACATACTTTAATTCTTTTGTCAAACCAGGCAGTCTGAGCAATGACATATACATGCCATGTGCAAGAACAGCTAAATACTTATTCATTTGCTCTGGCTTGGCCTAAATACAGCCAAACACTGTGTGGACAGATTCACGGGAATATGATGCATGTGTAGTTTTGTTTTTCAGTATGAAAAAATCCATGATACCTGCTTCTAGTGTCTTAACGAGCACACTGTGTGGCCACCCAGATCCCGCCTTATTGACCGGGTACACTGTGATTCGGAGCTTGGTGTCTGGAGGGAGGTTGGTCACTGTGTACATCACTGGGAAGGATTTGGGAAACTCCATCGTCTCTGCCTTATCCTGGCAGTCAGGGAAAATGTCTGGAAGATCCTACAGTAGCAGATGCGAGATGGATAATGTGAATATCAAAGGTTAGACAGTCTTCATTCAAATTCATCTCTTTCATGCCACTGGTCCCAGATTGTATTTGTGAAATCTTGTATATTTTCAAAGCTAAAGAACATCAGCCGTTCAAGGAAGACATATGCACATTGTGGCTACAAAGAGGTGTGGATCCCGAGAGCCCCCGCAACTGCGGGGGTTCATGAGGATCTATGCCTCTTGCATTCGGCATAATTCATTGTTTTTTAGTTGTGGAGTCAATAAGGATTCGAATTCAGTTTCTTCTGCACCATCGTCTAAAATGAGGAATAGTTCGCTTGGAGAAAATTAAAACAAAGGAACATTTAAAACATGGACCAGTTGCGGTTGAGTCCCGTCACTGTAAAATGTTGCTGTTCAAGCTTTCATTGCTTTAGAATCGGCATGTAAAACAGTGTCAGTAAATCAATTCGGCCTGTAAGCATTTGGTTGCATTGTAGTCACAGTTTCTTGTGAAAGTGTTTTATTTTTTTTATTTTTTTCTCCAAGAAACGTGCTGCTATTAACTTAGAGAAGTAACAGTTCTTACCGTCACTGTGATGTCAGAAAATATGGTGCAGTTGCAACAACGTCCCTTAGAATCTGTCACCAGCAGAAAGTAGGCAGTCAGCTGACCGCGAGTGATGTTAGGTTGTGCCCACCATACGGTAACACTGTTGTTGTATGTCTCCACTGTCAAAATTTGCACAGGATCGGACTCTGTAGTGGAAAATATGTGAATGAAATGACAAACACGATCTGTATAGTTTTTGCACTGTTTAATATGCGCTCTGGACATAAGCTTTTACAACATTGAAAAACGCAGGTCATTCTTTTCTTCCTTTATATATTTTCTTTTTTCATGTCCTGTATCTTGTATATATATATATATATACTCTCTCTTGGCTTGACTTCGCAAACGAAGATTCAATAGGGGCTGCCCACGACGTCTGCAAGCTTGCTCGTGGCTGCGGAGGCCAATCCGGGACAGGCAGGTTCGACCGCAGTGGCTGCAGGGGGAGGTCTGGCCAGGATTCTGAGTTGCGGCATCTCTTTTTTTTTTTCTCCTGAGCCGCTTGTCCTTAAGACTAGCTCTGCGAGAGTCCTCAAAGGAGAAGGCTGCCTTGTAAATGGTGGAGCGTCAGGTGTCACGGTCCGCAGCAAGCAAAGACCACTGGCGGTGGTCGATTTGGCAGGCACTAAGTGACTTCTTGAAACAGTCGTTGTATCTCTTCTTTGGTGCCCCTCTGTCTCGGTGTTTAGTGGCAAGCTCACCGAACAGGGTGATCTTGGATAGGCGATGATCCTCCATCCTGGAGACATGCCCCGCCCAGAGGAGCTGTGTTCGCAGCAGCAAAGCCTCGATGCTCACAGTTTCTGCCTGTTCAAGGACCTCGACGTTGGTGACATAGTCACTCCAGTGAATGCCCAGGATGGTACGCAGGCAGCGCTGGTGGAAGCGTTCGAGGAGTCGTAGTTGGCTACGGTAGAAGGCCTAGGACTCGGAACCATACAGCAGGATGGTGAGGACGACGGATCTGTACACGCTGATTTTGGTGCCTGTTTTCAGTTGTTGATTGTGCCACACCCGCTTAAATAGTCGCCCGAAAGCGCTGTTCGCTTTTGTCAGCCTGCTGTCAAGCTCCTTGTCCAGCTTGGCGTCTGACGTGATGATGCAGCCAAGGTTGGTAAACTGGTGCATTGACTTCATTTCAGACTCTCCGATGGTGATGTGGGGAGGGCGATGCTCTACCTTGGTTGCTGGCTGATGGAGGACCTCTGTCTTTTTCAGACTGACCTCGAGTCCAAAGAGCTGGGCAGCGTCTGCGAAGCAGGACGTGATGCGCTGCAGGGCTCTCTGTGTGTGCAACGAGGGCAGTGTCATCAGCAAAAAGCAGCTCACGAATCAGTTGGTCTAGGGTTTTGGTGTGGGCCTGCAGCCGTCTGAGGTTGAACAGGCTGCCATCGAGACGATACCTGATGTACACTGCGTCGTCATCGTCGAGGTCCACTGTGTCCTGCTTCAACATCATGCTAAAAAAAGATGGTGAAGAGGGTCGGTGCCAGCACGCAGCCCTGCTTTACACCGTTGAGAATGGGGAATGGTTCTGAGAGGTCATTGTTGAGTCTGACCTGGCCTTGCTGGTCCTCGTGTTGCTGGACGATCATGTTGAGGAACTTTGGGGGACAGCCAAGTCGCTCCAGGATCTGCCACATGCCTTGCCTGCTCACAGTGTCGAACGCTTTTGTTAGGTCGACAAACGTTAAGTACAGCCCTTTGTTCTGCTCGCGGCACTTCTCCTGACGCTGTCTCAGCACAAAGACCATGTCGGTGGTGCTCCTGTTAGCTCTGAAGCCACACTGGCTCTCTGGGAGGTGGTCTTCAGCAATGGCAGGTACCAGCCGATTCAGGAGCAGCCTTGCGAGAACTTTCCCGGCAATGGACAGCGGGGTAATTCCACGATAGTTGGAGCAGGCAGACTTCTCTCCTTTGTTCTTGTACAGGGTGATAACGACTGCATCACGGAGATCCTTTGGTAGTGTTCCCTCCTCCCAGCAGCAGAGAAAGAGGTCGTGGAGCTTGTTGTGCAGTGCTGGGCCTCTATGTTTCCAGATCTCTGGCGGTATTCCATCAATGCCTGCTGCTTTGCCACTCTTGAGCTGGTGGATGGCTGTGTATGGGTCTCTTCCTCGGTGGGTTCGTCCAATTCAACCTTTACTGGGAGGTGTGGGATTTGGAGGATGACTGCTTCTTGAACAGTGCGCACAGCGCTGAAGAGGTTCTGAAAGTATTCCGACCAGCGGTTCAAGATTGAGATATTATCTTTGAGGAGTGCCTGTCCATTAGCGCTTCGCAGGGGACTTTGTACCAGGTGCCTGGGGCCATACACTGCTTTCAGTGCTTCGTAGAAGCCTCTATAGTTACCGTTGTCAGCGCAAAGCTGGGTCCTCCGTGCGAGTCTGGTCCACCACTCGTTCTGGAGATCTGTGAGCTTGCGCTTGAGACTGCTGCAGACGAGGCGGAATGCAGACTTCTTCACAGGGCAGGAAGGCTGGGCTAGGTGAGCCTGATGGGCCGCTCTTTTGTTTACTAGGAGTTCCTGGATCTCTACATCGTTTTCCTCAAACCAGTCTTTGTTTCTCTTTCTAGCGAAACCCAAGACTTCTGCAGAGGATTTTGCAATAGTAGTTTTCAGTTGTTCCCAGAGTGTTTCAGGGGAGGAGTCTGCTGGGTCCGCTGTGTCTTTGAGCCTGCGCTGTAAATCTGTCTGAAAGGCAGCTTTCACGTCGTCACGCTGAAGGCTGGCAACATCAAGCTTTTTCTTGGGGGGGGGGGGGGGGGGGGACATTTCTTGGGTTTTGGCTTGAAGTGGAGCCTGAGTTTGCAGCGGTCAAGGCGGTGGTCAGTCTGGCACTCTGCGCTGGGCATCACTCTGGTGAGGAGGACGTCACTGCGGTCCCTCTGACGCACTAGGACATAGTCGATAAGGTGCCAGTGTTTGGATCGAGGATGCATCCAGGTGGTCTTTCGACTGTCCTTTTGCTGGAAAGTAGTGTTGGTGATGACAAGTTGCTGCTCTGCACAAAACGCCAACAGTACGCGGTCATTGTCATTGCAGTTCCCGACGCCATGCTTGACGATGACTCCTTTCCAGGCTTCAGAGTCCTGGCCCACTCTGGCGTTGAAGTCGCCAAGGATGATGACTTTGTCGTCTGCAGGGGTGCTCTGTAGGAGGCTGCGCAGGTCAGTGTAGAACTTGTCCGTTTCTGCAGGCTCTGCCAGGAGGGTTGGGGAGTACACACTGAGAAGGGTGACGTGTTGTTGGTGTCTCAGCGGGAGGCGCATGGACATGATGCGGTCTGAGTGACCTGTTGGTAGGTTTTTTAGCTTAGTCGCAATGGAGGTCTTGACTATGAAGCCCATGGCTGACAGCCGTCTTTCTGATGCAGGCCCGCCTGACCAGTAGAGAGTGTAGCATGCGCCAAGTTTTTGGAGACTGCCTTCGTCCGAAAGGCGTACTTCGCTGAGCGCGGCGATGTCGATGTTTAACCTCCGCAATTCATGGGCAATGAGGGCGGAGCGACGTTCAGTGCGTCCACTGTCTGCTGTGACGAGCATGGTTCGGATGTTCCAGCATGCTACATTGGGTCCCGTCGTGGTCGTCATGAGAGTGGATCCGTTATTTATTCTTGTTTTTCTTACCACAGGAGAAGATGCCCGTTGACCGCGGCTAGCCAACTGGGGTAGCGAGGGGACGAGCTTTGGTTAGGCCACCTTTTCTAGGCCCCTCTTCGTGTGGAGCAAGCAGTGCTGTCCCTAGAGAAGGCTGCTTGGTCGTTCAGGGTGTGCCGAGTGACGTTGTCATCCCCAGATCAACATCAGGCGACCAATATCCTGAACCGCCTGCATGCAGGTTTGAGACTACGGCTTCCAGTGACATCCTTCACCTGCCGTTTTGCCCCTCGCCCGTCGCTACAGGACTTGGAATGGTTGGTGTCATGGTCCGTGGACGTTTCCTAAAGCATGCGCGGTGGAGCTTTTTGGTGGAGTGCAGTGTGCGCAGTACTGGCCCCACCCTTTAAACCCTTGGTTCGTCTACCATGGCCCCACCCTTTAAACCCTTGGTTCGTCTACCATGGCCTAGCAAGCTGGGACGATGGCATCGAGGTCCTCGGGTTGTAGGTTTTATATCAGACTGTCCTTGTCCTGGTCTCTGGCTCAAAAACCGACCCCCCGGAGACGCGGGGGCTTTGATGTCAGGGTTTTCCTCCCTTAGCCTTTCCGCAGCCAAGCGGCCAGGCCTGCAGGGCAGCAGGACAATTATTAATTTTCGAGGTTCTCTCCTCTAGATCCGCCGTGTTTAGCCTGGGGGCTCGTGCTGCCCAGTTTTTGGGGTCGATGCCGCTGGGTCTCTGCCTGACTCAAAAGGTGGGGGCCTCAAGGGACGAGTTGCATTGGTGGTGCGGATAGTGGGGAACTCTTACAGCGCCTCCCCCAGGATCACCCTAGTTTAGGGCCTCTTGGCCTTCATGAGGCACCCTCGTGTGTAATCCCTCCGGGCTAGCATAGCATACCTCTATCCCAAGACCGCCCGTGCGTGTGTGTATATATATATATATATATATATATATATATATATATATATATATATATATATATATATATATATATATATATATATATATATATATATATATATATATATACACACACACATATGCTTAAAATGTTTTATGATAATAATAATGATAATAATAATAATAATACATCATACTTATACAACTCATTATCCGTACAGTCAGTTGTAGTTGTGTGTCTAGAAAAGTGGTTGTGTGTCTGGTGAAGGACCAGCCAATCGTCATTAACATTATGTTATGACATTCCCATACTACAATTCTTCGTTATATGGCAAAATCCAGAACGTCCACTTATACAATAAAAATCTCGCCTTTCTCAAAACTAGAAGTACTGTCTATTGCCACATAACGATAGAATTCCCTATCCAAACAAATCATCTGTAAGAGGCATATAATGTAATGATCGATCTCCTGCGTTTGAATAGGCTTATGCGAATATACGCTTTCTGTTGACCAAGATCTGCTCTAATTGTTACTTAAAACGAGTGGGTTAATGCGGATTCATCTTACAACTCTCATTATATTTGTTAAACAACAGCCTCACATTTGCACGATTTGTTCAACTGCGTTACATGGCTGCTAAGCACGAGACTTAAATACATTACAAAATTAAGATGCTGCTGCAGTGCCCTACAAAAGAAAAACCAACTGAACCCTACTTACTTGCAGCAGGAATAGTGACATTATTACAGATTGTCTCTCCTGGACCAGCGGCATTGAATGGCGTGATTGTGATGTTGTACGTAACTTCCGGGATGAGGTACTCAATCTGGTACGTGACGTTCACCGTAGAAGTCCTGTTGACTTGGAATTTGCTGCAGCTGGCTGTAAAGTTCTGTCACAATAAACATGCATGCTAACAAGATGGGGCCAAGGAAACCTTTCGCGCGCTAAAGATGGGATTTTATGGATGAGCATTCCAACACAGTCGAAAAACTGTTTGCAAGAGATACTGCTGATATTGTGTATATGGGTCACTGGCATTCTGTCTTAGAGATCTGTAAAGCCAGCACACTATCAAATGTCACCAATAGTCTTTTGAAGCCGCGTGTAGTTGTGTACTCTGCATTAGTGTTAATCACCGTCAGTACATGCCAAGTAACGTCAATCTGAAACTTGAAACACCCATCAGATAACGTGCTGAGGTCTCGCTTTTTCTGACTGATTGGAGTTACAATTACAGCTGAGTCTGAGACGCAGCTTGGAGACCGCTGACGTACCGGACCACGTTCACAGGCAACACTCTAATTGTGTACTGTATAATTATGGAGAATAGTGTGTTACAGATCGACGTGATTTCCCCATCTGTGTCAGTTCAGACATAGGCACGTTCGCTGACGCTTTGTTTCGCGGGTTACGTTAATGGAAACCCTCCGGTTTTCTTCCTCGTATACGGACAAAAAAACAACAACCCACGTTTGGTGGGGCAGTAAGACGGTCATTACTATATCGAATTGTATAAAATTGTATGACTTGTTTTGTTTTAGGCTCCACGTTGGTCCAAGAAATATGTTCCACAGACGATTTACATCTACGACACTCGATGAACAGAACCTACAGCGTTTGTAACCTAAAGACAAAACAAAAGAAAACCCAACAACAAGAATGGCAAAGCCCTTTTGGCTCAAGTGTATGACTGTTTCAACACTTTGATTGAAACTAAATGCTGTCTATAACTTGAATTGGAATTTTTCACATATGCGTCGACCTCTTGTGACCTTTCACTTTTCAGAAGGGTCATCCAAATTAGCATGTATTGAAAGGTCTTTCCATCAGGTATTTCTGTACCAAGTTTCGGTTTGAAGCTGAAAATAGTACTTGAGAAAAACATTTTTGAAAAAATATTGTTATTTAAAATAAAAATATTTCTGGATTTTCTGTAATCATTGCCCTTTTAGAGGGATCAGACAAATTAGTATCATAGAAAGGCCTTACCATCAGGTATCTCTGTTCTAAATTTGGGTTTGAAGTTGAGAACAGTATTGAGATTAGACAGTTGATGTCAAAATATGGCTATATTTGACCTATTTTTGGACTCCTGCGACTCTGACCTTTCAGTAAGGTCAATGACTTGATATTGTTAGGTCTTGCCACAAAGTACCTTGGGTCAAATTTGCAGATTGTAGCTTGAATAGCTTCCGAGAAAATGAAGTTAGCGCTTTACCACAGACGACGGACGAAGGCCGGACGACCACTGGCCCATTACATAGACTCGCTTTGCTATCGCACGTGAGCCAACACAAATCGCACATCTGGTGTATCGGGAGGATAAGAAACAACTAATAGAGCATCACCCTGTGTAACAACCTATCTCCTTCTCTTTGAGGTATGTGGAATTACAACCTACCTCCGGTGTGATGGCACCATTGCTGAGAGATACATTGCCTTCATTGCTGAGAGATAAGATCACACTTCGCATACACTTTCCAGTGGTGAAGTCCAGTAACTTGATGACGTAAGCGGTCAAACAACCATTGGGTCGTTGTGGTGAATCCCACGTAACATATAGGGAGCTGTAATTCGTTTTGTCCACACGGAGATTCCGTACTGCAGTGGACGCTGTGTCAGACAATTTCACAGACTATTACAAAATGGTGTGGTTCTTCATATTAATAATGCTGATTTAGTATTATGTGCGTAAAAAAGTTATCTCAATCACCCTCGACACACCACAGCAGGACATGGATTGAACATGATAGTTGAAGGATAGTGCCAGATGAATAGCTTAATGTTGCTGACAGGCGCCAAGCTATTCTGGCACCACCTTGAACTATCATGCTCGATCTATCTCTAGAATTGTAATACAATCAATTTGGTGATTTCGGTCCTGGTGCAGAATGTGTTAAAGATTAGAACGTGACGGAGTGTCGATATACCATCAGGACTGGAGGGTCTATGCTGTCAACATCGGGCGCAACAGTATTGGGCGGTCCGAGTTAGCTAGTTTGCACAAGTAATTGTCTCGCCACAGTAGTTTTCTGCGGAGGTAAGAACAGTAAACGCTCAACTGCCGGCACTTTTTCTGGCCTCGGACCGCAATTGGCCTTTCCTACAGTCCCATCCGTTAAAATGTCTTAGCCATATTCTGTCCCAGTCATCCCCTAATTTTTTAATCCTCTAAATAACACTACCGCCTACTTGATGCACATTTGGCATACACAAAAAAAGAAGAAAATAATTCATGACATCAGCCGTCTCATTTCCTGGCTATGAACCTGATTCCGTAGCAACCCCACAACCAAGCGCAGCCAAAACCGGTACGCACCTGAAATCATCATCCGCATGACAACTGAAACTAGGGTATAAAGAATCTGCTGGTTAAGCCAAGGCTGGTATGAATCAAAGCACCAAACATGTCTCTTTTCATCTAGAGATTTCAAGCGAATAAAAAAAAGTTGTTCCTATTTTCAAGCTTATTCTTCTGACCCATCTCCTTCCACCCTAACCCTGATCCACATACACTAGCAAAAGAAATGCTATGCTATTATTGAAGGGACAAGGACTTCCAGCTTGCGCTGATTTCGTCCGGCCGGGGGTGGGGGGGGGGGGGTGCGCCATGGGGTTGGGGGGGGGGGGGGTTCGCTCTGACTGTCTGTCGCTGATGTCCGCGCATCGCTAGTTTTATAATCTAGTATCATGGCCGCCCGCACCCTAGGGGGGTCGAGTGGGGGGGGGGGGGTGTAGAGAGTTGAGTTTCCTTCGTTTTTGTCATGACGGGTCGTTTGTTTAGATGTATTGAATCAGGGGGTGTTTGTTAAGTAGTTGTATTGTGTGGTTTGTGGTGGTGTGCCAGGTGTCTGGGGTGGGGTTTATGAGACCTTCCAGTGTAAGGGATGAGTTTAATATGTCTTCTAGTCTAGCTCTGGCGTGGTTTGTGGTTGGGCAGTCTAGGAGTACATGTTCTGTTGTGAGTGTGTGGCCGCATGTACATATGACTGGGTTGGGGTGGACCAGGTATCTCTCGCCCCCTAATCTGATTCTTGTTAGTCGGGTTTGGTCTTTCCTTTTGCCTGAAAGTAGGATGGGTACGTTGTTTAGGACCCTCGTGAGGCCTTTACGTCTACTTCTTTTTGAGTGATGGAATTCCTTTTCCCATAGATTTTGAAAGGCTGGCTGGAGGGCGTTTGATCTTTCGGCTGCCGACAGGGGTAGGTTGAAGAAGGTCGATTCTTGGTCGAGGCCTTTCTTCGCTATTTTATCTGCTTTCTCATTACCTGGGATCCCTACATGGGAGGGAACCCAAATGAACTTAATTTCCTGGCCTAATTCTGTAAGTTCCGCTACTCTGAGTCTAATAAGATAGGTTAGGTCTTCTCGGGGGGAGTCCAGGTTTTGGATCGCCTGGATCGCTGATAGGGAATCAGAGGCTATAAGAATTTGTTTGGCTGACTTCAGGTCTGCTTTTATTACATTGATGGCTCCTAGGATTGCCGTTAGTTCGGCTGTGAAGACCGCCGTGTGGTCTGGTAGTTTGATGGCTCTGTCCGATTTGTGGGGAACGTGGATACCTAGTCCAATTGCGTGTGTGCGTGGGTCGTGGGCTCCATCTGTGTAGATGATGGTGTAGTTATTGTACGTGGTTGTTCTTTTTATGTCGAACTCTAGTCTCATTTTGGGCCCGTCTATTTCTTTTTGGAGCTTGGTTAGGTCCAGGTCTACTTCTATTTGGGGTAGTTTCCATGATGGTACGCTTATTGGTGGGTTAGGTACTTTATTTGGAAGTTTAAGATTTATAGATTCTTCTAGTTTTTGTACCACTGTTTTTATTTGGGGTTGTTGGGTGGGTTCCCATTTGGGTGCGTGGTTGGTGTTTAGGGTTTGTTTGGCCGGGTGGTCGTCCGGCATTCCTATTGTTTTGTAGAGGAGTTTGGCTGCTCTTTCTGCTATTGTGATGATGGTGGGTTTCTGGCCGCACTCCGCCATTACAAGGAGGTTGGGGGTATGTCTTGGGACTCCCAAGACCATCCTCAGGGCCCCGACCTGGACTGTCAGGAGTTTGTTGGTTAGAGTTTTGTTGAGGTTGGTGAGGAGGGGTGCTGCATAAAGTAGTCTGGACATCACGTATGAGTGGTATAGATTTGGGAGTGATTTGGGGTCGGTGCCCCAATCTGCTCCGCTAACTTTGCGCATTAGGTTGATTCCTTTCCTGGCCGACTGACAGATTTGATTTACGTATGGTGCCCAATTATTATTGTGTGTGAATATTACGCCTAGGAAAGTGGCTTGTTTGCTGTATTCTATGTCGATCCCGTTGATTTGAAGCTGGGGCACGGGGGTTCTTATTTTGTATCTTTTGGCACGGTTGGTTTGAAATATGATAGCCTGGGTCTTTTGGGTAGAGATTGTTAGGCCTGCTCTTACTAGCCATTTCTCGACTCTTGTCAGGTCTTGTTGGAGTTCTTGAAGTCCCACTAATTCCATTTTATTCCCTTTCCATTTGTTCGTGATTTTTCCTGTTAGGGACGTGTCGTCTGCGAATTGCATTATTTTACTGTTCCTGACTACGTGTTGAAGACCCGTGAGTAGGAGTGTAAATAGGAGGGGGGGTGAGTACCGATCCTTGGGGTACCCCGTTATCTAAGGTGTATTCTTTGGATATCGCGTTGCCTAATCTGACTGCTATCCGACGGTCGGCCAGGAAGGCTTGGACGCAGTTGTACATTTTGTTGGATATCCCTAGGTCACCCATCCTACTGAGTAATTTTTCGTGCCATACCATGTCATAGGCTTTTTCTATGTCTAAGAATATTCCCACCAGTTCGGTTCTCCTTTCCCGGTGAGTGTTTAGAATTTCTTGTTGTAGGGAGGCCAAATGGTCTAATGTGCTGCGTTTTTCCTAAACCCGCTCTGTTGGGGTGGTAGGATGTGGTGTTTTTCGCAGTAGGACATGAGTCTATTTTTGAGAATTTTCTCTAACAGTTTGCTCAGTTGAGATGTTAGTGCTATGGGCCTGTAGCAAATATGTTGGTTTGCCGGGTTTGGGGAGTGAGAATACTATTGCCTTTTTCCACTGGGCGGGATATTGACCACTAGTGTATAAATATGGTTACTATGGCTTGTTTCATGGATGGGTGACTTTTAAAAAAATCATTTCGTATGTAATTAAGTCCGCTCCTGGGGCTTTGCCCTTCCCCGTAATTTGCAGGGCTTGGGTTAGTTCAATGATGGAGATTTTGCTGTCTAGTTCATAATTCTCTTTCCATGTGGGTCTTTCGAAACATTGACTAATGTGTGGTTTAAGATCTTTGAATTCTGCTGTTAGATTTTCGTTCGAGCTGGCCATGCTGAAGGTGTGGGCTAGTATGTCTGCTTTTTCTTGTTCAGTAGCGTACACCCTATTCTCAGTTTTTAGGGATGGCATGTCTGATCTTGGACCGTTATTGAGGGCTTTAATTTTGTCCCAGCTTTCCTTCATTTGGGATTTAATATTGAGTGATTCTGTAAACGCATGCCAGTCTGCTTTCTTAGCTTCTTTAATAGTTCTGTCGGCTATTGTTTTGGCACGTTTGTACTCTATTCGGTTTTCGGGCGTTCTATGCTTTTTTTTCCAGATTTGGAGTTTTCGTTTCCTACTTTTTACAACGTGGTCACAGTCTTTGTTCCAGTAGGATTTCCCTGGTTTACCATTATCCGATCTGGTGGGGGTGCTCTCCTTGACTGCTCGGATAATCTGGTCTGTGATGTGGGCCGTTTTGGTGTCTATGGTGGGCTCTTCATCCCATGCCGATGCGAACCTTGTGAGCTCAGAAAATTTGTCCCAGTCTGTCCTTTTAGTGTTAATTTTGAAGGAGACCCCGGTGCGATCTTGCTGGGGGAGTTCGCCCCTACTACTTATGTTGACGAGTGTCGGGAAGTGATCGCTTCCGAGATTATCGCTGTTTACTTGCCACTGTGTCGTGTTGGCGATGGTGTTGGTGGCTATTGCTATGTCTAGGGTGTTCATAGTGTCTTTGCTGCCCTGGGCGTACATATGTGTAGGTTCGCCCGTGTTCAGTAGACATCTATGTGTTTCATTTATGGCTTCCTCTAGTTTTTTTCCCGCTGGTTCGGCTGTTATTTCGTCCCATTGGGGACTTTTGGCGTTCAAATCACCTACCACTATATCTCCAGCGAGTAACAGCTGCTTGAGGTCTTCGATTGTTATCTGGCTATAGGTTCGCTCGGATGTGATGTAGGCGCACACTATTTTTAGTTTACGGTTGGTCGGTGTGATTACTTCTCCTATTATGACTTCAATTTGGGGGTTTATGTTGTGGTTTATTTCCGTGATCGCTAGTCCAGTTTTGGTGTAGATGGCTACTCCTCCTCCTTTCCTTTTGGCTCTATTTTTATAAATTGGTGGGTAGTTGTACCCTTTTATTTAGGGGGGGGGGGGGGTGTTGTCCCGGAAACCCGTCTCCTGGAGGGCGAGGATTTCCGGGGGATTGGGGGCTAACCAATTTCGGAATTCATCTAGTTTAGTGCTGAGGAACCTGCAGTTCCATTGGAGGATGTGGAGGTCTGCCATCTTAGCTTACCATTTGAGGTATATCTTGAAAGTAGCGGAGGAAGGTGGCGAAGTGTGATTTGATGCCTGTTGTTTTTATGTCTCTCATCTGGTGGAGGCCCCAGCCCATTAGCCTGATTTTGAAACGGTGGCGATCGTGCGCGCTCCGGTCGACCGAACCGTCCCGGTCGAACCCCTCCTCTGCTGGTTGGTCTTGTCCGTAGCAGGCTGACAGGCCATCCCAGGTGAAGAAGTGAGGCATGGCTAGAATTGCCTCGTCCTGCGGCGGTCCCGCCGGCCCGCGCGCGGCCACCCATCTTTGCTGTCCGTGGGCTGGGTTGTTTGGTGCTGGTTGTGGGTGCTTTGCAACCTGGGGTTGCTGATAGTTTGGGTTGGCTTGGGAGGGTGGGGCGGTGGTGACGCGTTGGGTTTCATCTCTGTTTGGTGTTTGGGCGGTTGTTTGCTCCGGGGTTCCGTTGGTCATTTCAGAGGTTCGTTGATTCTGGGGTGTGTTTTCTGTACCCCCTGTTGCGGCGCTGGATTGTTTAGGTCTTAGTCTTACGGCGATCTGATCATCCCGGGCTGAAGTAATTATCGGGCTTGATCCCGGTGCGGCGTCTTGCTTGGGTTCGTTTTGTGTGATTCCCGGTTTATCGTCGGTGGTAATGTTTTTTCTTAGGTTTTTGAATGCCGCTACGTATGTCATTTGTCCCGAGCTGGCAATTCTAGCGGCTCTATTGTGTTCTCGTTGTCGGATGCATCCACCATAGTTCGCCGAGTGCCCCGTGCCGAGGCAGTTGGGGCAGAAGTACTCCTCTGGTCGGTCGAATTTGCATTCTGCTGTGGCGTTGTTCATACTGCATCTGGCGCATTGGGCGGGTGGGGTTGGGGGGGGGGGGGCTTTGCAGTTTTTGGTTGCGTGACCAAACTTCTGGCATTTGCGGCATTGTAGTGCTTTAGCTTTGAATCTTTCGACTCCGAAGATTTCTCCTCCTATACTCACGGTTTTTGGTAGAGTTTCCCCGGGGAACATAATCAGCAATTCCCGACTGGGCTGGCCTTCCCGTAGGGTCATTCTTTTGAGTACTCTAGCCCTGGGGTGAGTTGATCTCAGCTCACTTTCTACAAACGATAACTCCTCATCCAGGTTGATGGGTTTCAGTATGCCTAGTGCTCTTGTTTCGCTGTTATGGGCTCCGGGGGTTTTGGGGATTGTGCAGGTGACATTCACTCCCCCAACTGTTTTTTGGTTTTGAGCTCTGGCCTGTGATTGTGTAGTCGGGCATCCTATGAGTATGCGCCTGCCGTAGGCGATTCTTCTCATCTCTGATGTTACGCCGAAGGCCTCGGATATGACTTCGCTGAGCTTGCGGACACTCATGGCGAATAAGGTTGCGTCGTTGTTCTCTGGGGCGATTAGGATCAGGAAAAGCCAGTAGTTTGTTTTTTGAGTTTTCTGTGGGGGTCTACGTGGTTTGCGGTTTGGTCTCATGTATGGTTGGTCTTCTTCTGAGACAGTGCTATCGCTATCGCTGTCCGAGATACTGTCATTGTCCTCTTCTCTGTTGCTTGTCTTATCGGTTTCTTCTTCATTTTCGATTTCCCTGTTTCCTAGATTGACACCTCCCCTGCCACTTTTATTGCCGTTGTCGTTTTCGTTCCTGTTTTCTATGCTCGCCTAGTCATCGATTATAGTCTCATCAACTGTTTCGGTCGTCTCGACCGTTCGCCTGGTTTGTGTCTCCCCTGCTTTGTTACGGGCGGCTGCCCCGCGGGTCAGTCTGCCCTCTGATTGGCCCGGGCCCGCCTCTTCCCCGTTCGAATTTGAATTCGAGTTGGAGTCATGGCGGGATCTCGCGTTTTTTTGGTCGGGCCTTTGTTTGTTTTCCGACCGCCATCTTGGATTTGGGCGGTGTGTCCTAGGGCCGCTGCCATTTCCAGATTTGAATTCAAATCTGAGCGCGGCCACGGGTCGACCCTAGCCAAGTCGTCCTTCTTAGCTGATTACGGTTACTGTATAAGCATAAGCTAAATCGTAGTGACCTTAAGCTAATGCGTAAGTTTTTGGCGACAGCCCAGGCGTAAGCCTTTTAATTATAAGCGTAAGTTTCAAACATAAGCGTAATCTAACCTATCACAGTCCTAAATATCCACGGTGATTTGGATTACTTCTATGTATAAACTAGTTGGTGACGGAGGCTATCTACAGCTCCGTCACCGGTCACTATCACTCTTTCTACACGGTACACACAAAGCACACTGAGCACACTGTTGCGATCTGCTTGACTGCACTCTGGAGCGCGTCCTCGTCTCTCTTTCGCTGCTGAGCTCGGAATGCAAAAGAAATAAAGGCGGACAAACGGCGCTTCCCGACATCGTAACTTGAGCTCTGTGCCTGTGGGCTGACGTAGCGATATCTATTCTGAAGAAGAAAACAACAACAACAAAGACAACACCGGTCCTCTTCTGCCTGACCTACCTAATTTAAATGTATACTATGACCTGTAAGAGAAACTTTCACCCTGAACACCATTCAATCTATCATCAGTGTAATCCTTAGACAGTAGCTAATTCAAGCCCAAAGAGACACTTCTGAATGTTGCTGCATCTGTATGTTATGGTCCGTTAAGTGTAACGCGTCGTCGTGGCGTTCCTTATGTTGTCTATGTTTTGTATCATGCATACTTGACGCCATGAAAAACTGACTAAATATAATCAGAATGCCTCCACAATAGGCATGTAAATCAAGTAACACGTCTGCTACACCCTGAGTCATGATCGTGAGATCAGGCGGGTCGGTAACAGTTTGAAAGCCCCACGTGACTTGTGTTGACCGTGAAATAAGTAGCAGGTAGATGGTCAGATGGCTCGGCGATAATCGCCGGCAAAAATTGCCACGACACCTCTCCTCTCTGCCTTTTTTTTTTTTTTTGACTTGTGGGACGATTCGCTTTGAAAAAGGGTCTTTCTCTCATATGCGTAAAGACGGTTTTTCAATACACAAAAGAGCATAATTTATCAAAGTAAGTGACTTCGCTATCTGACTTTCCAAGCTGGGTCGTTTTTGTCTACGGTATTTAAAACAAACAAACAAACAAAAAAAAAACAACAACGGTAAGCTTTGAAATGGGGCTGGTTCGAAGTACATTCCGTAGCATGCACATGACGTTTCCGGCGTGCGGTGCAGAAATTCTGGCAAAGAAGTAACAAGATAAAAATGACGTCACGTCTAGTTACGCAAACCTTGCTAGAGAACGTCGATTTGGCGCCAAACGCCGTATGTGTGTGTGTATGTGTGTGTGTGTGTGTGTGTGTGTGTGTGTGTGTGTGTGTGTGTGCGGTGTTTGTGTGTGTGTGTGTGTGTGTGTGTGTGTGTGTGTGTGTGTGTGTGTGTGTGTGTGTGTGTGACAGCGACTAGAGCCCGCGTTTGAGGACGGACAAGCTTGAAATTTTAGGATATTGTCTCTAAAAGAATTATCTCGGGAACTTAAAAAAAATCTTTTGATTAAAATGCTCATTGACGAGAAAATACCCGTTTCACAAAAACGGGTTGATCCATTGGAGTCAGTAATTTTTCTTATTTTTACTAGATGTTTTGCGTATAGCTAGATAAAAGAGACACAGTGAATGAGTTCCTTAACCAGCATTGTACCTCCAGAACCTTTTGAGTGATAATTAAATAATGTTTTGAAAAAAAAAATATGTTAACGTTTTGGGGATTAATTTCACAAATAATATGGGTTAATCTTAAAACAATTAATTTTTTTGTTGTTGAAAAAAAATCTACTCATTAATAATGGCATGCTTTTTCGTATACGGTATTTACACAAGCCTGCAGTTTGTCTCAGCTGTCGGGTACGATTAGATCAAATTGTGACCTGTATGCCTTTGTTACGTGTTGAGTCGTAGTCGTAGTATGATATTACATCAGACGCACGCACGTAAAGTTCTTTTAAAGAAACTTCACTCAGCTGCAACCCGTCACACGTGGCTTAAATGTAGACTACACTGGAGTTACAGTTTCAACAATATTTCAATTCAGCGATGCGATCTCCACACAATGCATTCCCAAATGCACCAACAGTGATACAATGTCTCCTCTGCAAAATGTCAACACTGGCGACACACTGCGTTTCTCATACAAGGTACAACACCGTTACGCTGCGTCTTTCACAATGTACACCCTATACGGGCCACGTACCTGCGATAAACTGTGTGTCCCTACAACTGACAATGTATGACATTGTACGAACGTGCTTCCCAGCACAAACTTTAATAGTACAACAGCTTTCCAGAACAATCCAACGAATTCACACAACGCAACCAATCAGAATAAAATACGTAACCGAAACTCATAAATATTAATAAAAGAGAACTTTCTAGAATAAACTACAATAGTCTACAAAAATTCGACTGCTAAATTCAGCCCCAAATCCCAGTGTATAATGACGTCATATAAGAGTATGGTAGACCGTTCACGACCTTGCCATAATACACACTGACCGGCTGCTAAATTCACGCGTACAGAAAACAACTATGACTATGAATATTAGAGCGGCTTTGATACTGAGTTGCAAAATGTTGCCGACACTTTGATGTCACACATACGAGGTCACTAGGCAGAGCGCGATTTTGCTCGAACGTTCTGGTCTATTCTCGGCGAATCTACGTATTACAAAAACCCAACGCTCTTGTCCGCGCGACTTTGCTAGATGCTTCCGGACTAATCTTAGCGTATCATAACAAAGCCAATTCCGCTCTCTTCGCGAACTGTAGAGAATCTTAATGAAAAGGTACGTGATTCGTAACCATAATAGCTCAAATAAATATCGGATCGTTTCCTACGATTAATACATGCATGCTCTTACAGAACAACACAACCACAATCGTAACAGCCTTAAATGTGAAAATCAGACAGTTTTCTGCACCACCTTTTCGGAGTCATTTGTAAAACAGCTAACATAACTTTAATTTTTTCTTTTACAAAAAAAGGTATCTTCTCATTAATACCCGCATGATTTTTCATAAACAGTGTTTGCATAAGCCTGCTATTTGTCCCGGCCCTGGGATAGGATTAGGTCAAATTGTGACCTGTAAACTGTAAGCATGAAAATCAGCAAGAAAATTGCAAAGTTGATCCTCTGATCAGTCAAATGTAGTACTGCGACGATGACGTATAACATCGAGTCGTCACTATGAACACGGCGTCGTGAAGATAATGATGACATGAAGTGATGCTTGAAGTGACGTCATTTCGCTGCTTGGTCTATTATTGTTCCTCAGAACAGATATGCTACGCTAGACCACAGAACTTACGAATGGCGGGATTCGCCGTGTGCTCGTCGTTATTTATGTGTGCCAGTGTGTGTGGATCAGTGTGTGGGTTAGAGTAGTAGATGAATTCATGTCGCTACACCAGCCCACAGAGCGTACTAATGGCGGAAAGCGCCGTATGTCCTTCTTTGTGTGCGCAGACGTGTGTGTTGATCAGAAATTTGCTTAGAGAGGAGGGAAATGGATCAGCATTATAAGTCTAAGCATATGAACACCTCTGATTGTTCCTAAAAGATAAACGCATCTGAGCTCCAAACAATACGGTAGACTTTAAGATGAAATCCTCATCTTGTTTAAAATCAGGATAGTATGCAATGTTATTATGCCAATTTAAACATAAACACCGATCAAGAATAGTACATGCAGATGTAAAAGATAAATAAAAAAAAATACAAATAAATAAATAACCGCTGACATTTCTGTGAGAAAGTATTACAACAAGAAAGGCAAAGCACTTATGGCTGACATGTATGACCGATCCACACGTGTGACAATAAGTAAAGGGATGTCTTCCGCACCAACAAAATCCATGTTTTCTCAAAATTTCACACATCTGTGAAACCCCTGTGACCCTTGACCTTTGCGATGAGTCGATTAATTTAGTATAATTAGGAAGGTCTTATCAGCGGCTACCTTTGTGTCAAATTTGATTGAAAAGTTTGCAAAATTATTGATAATAACTACAATTCTATCAAACATTGGCATTCTATACGCATTTGTTGACCTCGTGTGATTCTTGAGCTTTTCCGAGGGGTCATCCAAATTAGTATGCATAGATAGGTCTTACCATCAGGTATCTCTGTACCAAGTTTGGGTTTGAAGTTGTGAATAATAATTGAGAAAAACATTTCTTGTAAAAATACGGTATTTTTTTTACCTATTTCCCGAGCTCTTGTGACCTTTCGGAGGGGGTCATCCAAATTAGTATGCATAGATAGGTCTTACCACCAGGTATCTCTGCAGCAAGATTGGGCTTGAAGTTGTGAATAGTTAACGGTTTTTAACACGGACGACGTACAACGGCGGACGGACGACCACTGGCCCAGAACATAGACTCAGCTTTGTTTCGCACGTGAAACAAAAAAAAAAAAAAAAAAAGAAAAAAAAAAAAAAGAAAAGAGACACAAAATAATTTTTAATGGTATTACATAATAAATATTACGTGAACCCGATTTAAAGTATGGAGTGGCCTGCTTAATACATTTTTGTTTTCACTTGGCAGATCGATCATGCTCTCTGATCTGACAGTCGCAGCAAGTATAATTCCATTAAAAATGTGAGTACATACTGACGATGTATGTGCTTCGAAATCAACACATTTTCCTTCTGCTAGCGTATACCGCAGCCTATGCCATGACTGGACACGTGCCGGAAGGGTGCGTAAAGGTGCGTAGAGGGAAATAATCACAACAAAACCTGCAGACACATGTCGACCAGCCTATAGACATTGAACCCCTTCGACCTCTTCCCGAGTAGCAAAACATCTTGGGCTCCACGACGGCCGTCGTGGGCCCGATGACCTTTGCTTTCTGGGTTGGTCAGTGACAGTTCAATGATAATCGGAAAGGGGCTTTGATATCTCTCTCGATTTTGTGCAGTCTTTGTCACCCCTCAATGTAACAAGTATTAGATATTAATTATCACACTGTCATTCAACAAACACGTTTATTATTTTGTTTGATTTATGCAGTCATCTAATGTTAAACTTTATAGTGGAATATGGTGCACTCACGTGCTGGAGGAGCGTAGTACGGTGTGGTGGTCCACTCGGTACTGTTGTAGGTCTGACTTAAGGTGTACACCTGATGATATGGAAATCAATACTGTGGATTTCCTGTCGGCAGTCAGCGCACTCCTGACTGCCACTAGGCCAGGCCCCTTTTAAAAGAACACGAACTGTCTTTTGGTAAAACCAATGAGCAGTTTTTATTTTTTCAAAGGGGGCCTGGTCAGCTTAAAAATGAAAATACAAGTGTTAATCTTACTACATAGACACGATAGGTTGGATAATGTGACATTATCTGAGCATGCTTTTATTTTGTATGACATTGTATCAGTCAGCCTGAAAACAAAAAGTATACCTTAAATATAACACTACTTAACAGTATAATTTCTAGTGTCAATATGTCGTCAAGAGACCTCGGCTACTGAAAATGTGTTCACGTGCAACTTCTTTACCTGGAAAGTGTAGTTATGTTCCGGTGTGACCCACACCTTGCTGGAAAATCTCTCGTTACAGCTGCAGTGGTCATCAATGGTTTGAAAGGTTGTCTTGTTTCCCACATAATCGTACTTACAGTTAGTGTCTCCCGACGTCTGCAACAAATGGCAAACATCTTGCTTTTACGTACCATTTTTTTTTATATCAAAACACATTTAACGTTCACACCTTTTGTGGTAGCTGTTGATGAAAAGATGTGACAAGCACTCCGTTTCTCGTTACTTCGCAGCCTGACAGGTATTCAATGCAAAAAGAAAACAAGTCCCGCCTTTTGTGAGTTACACGCCAAAAAATGACATTTACGCTCTGTCTGATCATATGAAAAACATTTCTATCACAGCTGACTATTTACACCCGATGCAGCTATTTTGAAAACACTGCCATCGGGGTGACGGTACAGCATACCACACACACTCAAGAATAATTGCAAAAATGGTTTCCTACCAAGTGTTGTAAGTATGCTGAATTCTGGTATTACAGATATTTAAAGCAACTGCTCCTGACTTGTCAGTCAAACTACTTTTCAATGAGCTTTGACACAATTTGGACAGAGTACTTTCTGAGGGCTGTGATTTAACTACCATCTATATAATTATATGCTATGGCAGCACTTTTAGCTTTTAGGTTCTAGATAGCGGGTACTGTTGTTAGTATTAATTTACTACTGTAGGTTAATATGAAATTGTGATACTGATATTGTTTTAAATTTTGTTTTAAATATGTTCACTTACGGCAATTAGATCACCGTGGTGCAATATTGTCAGAAGTCAAAGGTTCCTGTGGTATGTGATAGTGTGTCTAGCAGCATAACAGTGCATGCGCGCGCGCGCGCGCGCGTGTGTGTGTGTGTGTGTGTGTGTGTGCATATATATGTATATTTTAAGTGAGTATAATATTTAATGTTAGTCATAAAAATATTGGACATTTCTCAGAGTCTGTTACCTTTTTGATTTTATGTGTGCGTAAAACCAAAGTAAATTTTCCACAGTGTGGACAATAACGTGTATTGCATTTATTTCTTTAAAAAAAATATTGTATATGTGGTGCGTTTGGAGCATAGAATGGTCATAAAAAATCGGGCAGTTTGACGATACATCTTTTAAAAATGTAATATTAATCAAAGTGAGGGTGATTCCTAGTCTAGGGCCTTTTGGCCTTCGTGAGGCACCCTCGGGTGTAATCTCTCCGGACTAGCATAGCATCCCTCTATCCCAAGACCGCCCGTGCGTGGTCCCTGGCCACATCCTCTCCGAGGTGACCCAAAAAACTGGGCAGCACGAGCCCCCGGGCTAAACACGGCGGATCTAGAGGAGAGAACCTCGAAATTAATCTTTGTTTTGCTGCCTTGCAGGCCTGGCCGCTTGGCGGAAAGGCTAAGGGAGGAAAACCCTGACATCAAAGCCCCCGTGTCTCCGGGGAAGGTTTTTCAACCAGAGACTAGGACAAGGACAGTCAGATATAAAACCACAACCCGAGGACCTCCAAGCCATCGTCCCAGCTTGCTAGGCCATGGTAGACGAACCAAGGGTTTAAAGAGTGGGGACAGTACTCCGCACAATGCACTCCACCAAAAAGCTCTACCGCGCAGGCTTTAGGAAACTTCCACGGACCATGACACCGACCATTCCAAGTCCTGTAGCGACGGGCGAGGGGCGAAACGGCAGACGAAAAATGTCACTGTAAGCCGCAGTCTCAAACCTGCATGCAGGATATTGGTCGCCTGATGCTGACCTGGGGATGACAACGTCACTCGGCACACCCTGAACGACCAAGCAGCCTTTTCTATGGACAGCACTACTTGCTCCACACGGAGAGGGGCCTAGGAAAGGTGGCCTAACCAAAGCTCGTCCCCTCGCAACCCCAGTTGGCTAGCCGCGGTCAACGGGCATCTTCTCCTGCGGTCAGAAAATAAGAAAGAACAACGGATCCACTCTCATGACGACCACGACCGGACTCAACGTAGCATGCTGGAACATCCGAACCATGCTCGACACCGCAGGCAGCGGACGCACTGAACGTCGCTCCGCCCTCATTGCTCATAAATTGCAGAGGTTAAACATCGACATCGCCGCGCTCAGCGAAGTACGCCTTCCGGACGAAGGCAGCCTCCAAGAACTTGGCGCATGCTACACCTTCTAATGGTCAGGCGGGCCTGCATCAGAAAGACGGCTCTCAGGCGTGGGCTTCATGGTCAAGGCCTCCATTGCGACTAAGCTGGAAAACCTACCAACGGGTCACTCAGACCGCATTATGTCCATGCGCCTCCCACTGATACACCAGCAACACGTCACCCTTCTCAGTGTGTACTCCTTAACCCTCCTGGCAGAGCCTGCAGAAACGGACAAGTTCTACACTGACCTGCGCAGCCTCCTACAGAGCACCCCTGCAGACGACAAAGTCATCATCCTTGGCGACTTCAACGCCAGAGTGGGCCAGGACTCTGAAGCCTGGAAAGGACTCCTCGGCAAGCATGGCGTCGGGAACTGCAATGACAATGGCCGCGTACTGTTGGAGTTCTGTGCAGAGCAGCAACTTGTCATCACCAATACTACTTTCCAGCAAAAGGTCAGCCGAAAGACCACCTGGATGCATCCTCGATCCAAACACTGGCACCTTATCGACTATGTCCTAGTGCGTCAGAGGGACAGCAGTGACGTCCTCCTCACCAGAGTGATGCCCAGCGCAGAGTGCCACACTGACACCGCTGCAAACCCAGGCTCCACTTCAAGCCAAAACCCAAGAAAGCCCCTCCCCCCCACCACCACCCCCCCCCCCCCCGCAAGGAAAAGCTTGATGTTGCCAGCCTTCAGCGTGACGACGTGAAAGCTGCCTTTCAGACAGATTTACAACACAGGCTCAAAGACACAGCAGACTCCTCCCCTAAAACACTCTGGGAACAACTGAAAACTGCTATTGCAAAATCCTTTGCAGAAGTCTTGGGTTTCGCTAGAAAGAGGAACAAAAAGACTAGTTTGACGAAAACGATGTAGAGATTCAGGAACTCCTAGCAAAAAAACAACAACAAAAAAACAACAAAACAAACAAACAAACAACAACAAAAAAACAAACAACCGCCCATAACGCCCACTTAGCCCAGTCTTCCTGCCCTGTGAAGAATTCTGCCTTCCGCCTCGTCTACAGCAGTCTCCAGCGCAAGCTCTGAGATCTCCAGAACGAGTGGAGGACCAGACTCGCACGGAGGACCCAGCTTTGCGCTGACAACGGTGACTACAGGGGCTTCTACGAAACACTGAAAGCATTGTATGGCCCCAGGCACCTGGTACAAAGTCCCCTGCGAAGCGCTAATGGACAGGCACTCCTCATAGATAATACCTCCATCTTGAACCGCTGGTCGGAATACTTTCAGAACCTCTTCAGCGCTGTGCGCACTGTTCAAGAAGCAGTCATCCTCCAAATCCCACACCTCCCAGTAAAGGTTGAATTGGACGAGCCGCCCACCGCTGAAGACACCCTCAAAGCCATCCACCAGCTCAAGAGTGGCAAGGCAGCAGGCATTGACGCAATACCGCCAGAGATATGGAAACATGGAGGCCCAGCACTGCACAACAAGCTCCACGACCTCTTTCTCTGCTGCTGGGAGGAAGGAACACTACCAAAGGATCTCCGTGATGCAGTCGTTATCACCCTGTACAAGAACAAAGGAGAGAAGTCTGCCTGCTCCAAATATCGTGGAATTACCCTGCTGTCCATTGCCGGGAAAATTCTCGGAAAGCTGCTCCTGAATCGGTTGGTACCTGCCATCGCTGAAGACCACCTCCCAGAGGGCCAGTGTGGCTTCAGAGCCAACAGAAGCACCACCGACATGGTCTTTGTGCTAAGACAGCTTCAGGAGAAGTGCCGCGAGCAGAACAAAGGGCTGTGCGTAACGTTTGTTGACCTAACAAAAGCGTTCGACACTGTGAGCAGGCAAGGCATGTGGCAGATCCTGGAGCGACTTGGCTGTCCCCCAAAGTTCCTCAGCATGATCGTCCAGCTACACGAGGACCAGCCAGGCCAGATCAGATTCAACAATGACCTCTCAGAGCCATTCCCCATTCTCAACGGTGTGAAGCAGGGCTGCGTGCTGGCACCGACCCTCTTCACCATCTTTTTTAGCATGATGTTGAAGCAGGCCGCAGTGGACCTTGACGATGACGATGCAGTGTACATCAGGTATCGTCTCGATGGCAACCTGTTCAACCTCAGACGACTGCGAGGCCCACACCAAAACCCTAGACCAACTGATTCGTGAGCTGTTTTTTGCTGATGACGCTGCCCTCGTTGCACACACAGAGAGAGCCCTGCAGCGTATCACGTCCTGCTTCGCAGACGCTGCCCAGCTCTTGGGACTCAAGGTCAGTCTGAAAAAGACAGAGGTCCTCCATTAGCCAGCACCCAAGGTAGAGTATCGCCTTCCCCACATCACCATCGGCTAGTCTAAACTGAAGTCAGTGCACCAGTTTACCTACCTTGGCTGCATCATCACGTCGGACGCCAAGCTGGACAAGGCACTGGACAGCAGGCTGGCAAAAGCAAACAGCGCTTTTAGTCGACTATTCAAGCGGGTGTGGCACAATCAACAGCTGAAAACAGACACCAAGATCAGCGTGTACAGAGCTGTCATCCTCACCACCCTGCTATATGGTGCCGAGTCCTGGGCCCTCTACCGCAGCCAACTACGACTCCTCGAATGCTTCCACCAGCGCTGCCTGCGTACCATCCTCGGCATTCATTGGAGTGACTATGTCACCAACGTCGAGGTCCTTGAACAGGCAGAAAATGTGAGCATCGAGGCTTTGCTGCTGCGGACACAGCTTTGCTGGGCGGGGCACGTCTTCAGGATGGAAGATCATCGCCCACCCAAGTTCACCCTGTTTGGCGAGCTCACCACCGAGACAGATGGGCACCAAAGAAGAGATACACAGATTGTCTCAAAAAGTCACTTAGTGCCTGTCAAATTGACCATCGCCAGTGATCTTCGCTTGCTGCAGACCGTGACACCTGGCGCTCCACCATTTACAAGGCAGCAGTCTCCTTTGAGGACTCTCGCAGAGCTAGCCTTAAGGAAAAGCGGCTCAGGAGAAACAAACCCAGAGATGCCGCAACTCAGAACCCTGGCCAGACCTCCCCCTGCAGCTACTGCGGTCGAACCTGCCTGTCCCGGATTAGCCTCCGCAACCACGAGCAGCGCTGCAGACGTCGTGGGTAACCCCTATAGAATCTTTGTTCGCGAAGTAAAGCCAAGAGATTAATCAAAGTACACATACCAAACTATATGCCTGTTTGACAACAGTTGTATTCTTTAAAATTTGCTCCTTTTTCATTTTTACAAAACGAGTAATATAGAGTCTATCGCACTTTCTGCACGATTCACTTTTCATTTAATGACATCCTTTTCGACGTTTCAATACAAGGGAGCCAACTGTGCATGAAATCTGTCACTGATGTGACACCTTTAACCCATTCAGCCCTGACGCACTTCAGCAGGAGATGGGTCGACCATGATAAATCAAGGGTATGCCAGATTAGCTTGGCGTCCGTCGGCGTCAGCTAATCTGGCACTACCCTTGAATTATCATGGTTGGTCCATCTCCTGCAACAGGTGCATAGTCGTTAGGTGACGCCTCCAAAATTTGGGAAATACTTGCGTCGGGCTGAATGAGTTAACAGAACCCCCCCCCCCCCCTTTCCGAGCTTCGCACTACAAATGCATTGGTTTACATAGTGACATCAGACTGATCGAACAGCATGACCGTGTTAACCTATAACTGTACAATGCACCGAGTACGTGAACAGCCCTCAACAACACAATTTGAAGAACAGTTAATTTTTTCTCTGTCCTGATTTTTCCACTTCAGAGTAGGGGCAGTGAAATATCTGTAAATAAAGTATGTTGAACAACTGCTTCATCCAAGTACGTTAATCAAGCGTTCTAGTGATCTTCAGCTGCTAGTGGTTACTGCAAACTGTTAACCCATATAACCCCACGGCCGCGTTTCCCAAAGTTTGGAGGTGTTATGTGCCAGTTGTAGGAGATGGATAGATCTTGATAATGCAAGGGTAGTGCCAGGTGAGCTTGGCGCCTAGGCGCCAAGCTCATCTGACACTACATTTGAATTACCATAATCAATCTCTGCTGCAAGGTGTTGAGGCTAAATGGGTTAAGCAGAGAAACCCATCGGTCGGCTTTCACGACTTTTTAGATCTACTGGCACGATTTGACTGCTGTTGTTTTTTACTTTTTATTTTTATTTGTTATTTTTCATTTTTTAACCTTAAATTTGTTATACTAAACTACACACGCAGAGACCAACACAAACCAAATGCAAGGGTAGAAAATTATTTAATAAATTATTAAAGATGGGATTCTTCGGCTCAGGCATCCCACAAAATCGGAAAACTGTTTGCAACAGATAGGGGTCATAGCCATTCTATCTTAGAAATCTATGGAGCCAGTACACTACAAAATATCACCAATAATCCATGAAGCCGTGTGTAGTTGTGTACTCTGCATCAGTGTTAATCATCGTCAATACATGCCAAGAAGAAACGTCAATCTTAAACTTGAAACGTCCATCAGATAGTGTGTTGACGTCTAGATGTTTTTGACTGGATTTCCATGTTTTACAGCCGCGACCCAGACGCACGCTTGAAGACCGTTGACTTATCGGACAACGTTGACAGACAACACTCTATTATGTAATGTACAAGGAGAATAGTGTGTTGCAGATCGACGTGATTCCCCAGTTGGTGTCAGTTTCAATATATAGACACTGGCCCGTTCGCTGACGCTTTGTTTCTCTTGTTATGGCCGTGAAAAACGTCGGGTTTTCAGGTCGTACGGAGGAAAGAACACGTATCGAAGTGGATATGTATCCTGAATCCCGACAAAAGTTTTTGCCGATCTGTGACCTTGAGACTCCTAAGTTGTGCCCTATTTAGAACAAATAGCTTGCGTTTCTTTTTTTTTTTCCTTTCTCACATGCAGATGACTAACGATTACTGATACTAAATACAATGACAAAAATGATGATACGCTAAAAGGTGACACACCTGGATGCAGCAAAACTACATCTTGCATTTCAGGATGACTCTGCACCTAATACCGCTTTGAAACATACAGTACATAATATACGTTGAACATTTGCTCAAGAATGGCCAATTTCATGGCTCAATTCCAGTTTTACAAAGCACACCTGCAACGTTAAGCTCATTGCACAAGTTTGTAAAAAGGCACAATCAACTGACATTATTCACATAAAGTATGAAGCTTGTGATGTTGGTGTTGCGTTTCTGCAGTTCCGGACATGCCCAGCTGATGGCGACTTGTTCGTAGGACCCGTGGACAGGTATTGTTGTCAGGTTTTCAACTGGTTCAGGTTCTAGAAATAAAGGCATGGAAGTTGTAATGCAAAATGGTATTCATACTACTCGCAGAGCATTTTCGAGACCCATGTTTGCCATCCGAAAGACTATGACTAAATAAAGGGCGCGCAGTAAAGTACTATTCCGAAAAAGTAGGAAAAAGCAGGTGATATTGAGAGTTTAACCTGAATGTGTGAACATTTTCAACATCGGCAAAATGATGAGTTATGCAATCGATTGCAAACTGGCCTACATTTTCACACCATTGGTTTTGTTCTGCGGGTCACGGGGACAGATTGGAATTATGTCATACAGAAGAAAAAAACGATTCAACAATTGCCGTTTGTCATATTAAATTGCTGCTGCAGCGCAGAATATGGTTAATCTGTATAACTAGAACCATGTCAAACTATTAAAAAAATTGCAGAAAAAAACAAACACAAAAACAACACCACACGCATAGGTCAAACTTTGCACAAATATTATGCACAACCTTAACAGATTTTCGGAAAATATACAATTAGATAGAACTTTGTTCGGTTTGGCTCAGTTTCAGCCAGGCATATAGTCGAATTGTCCCCCCCCCCCCACCCACCCCACCTGTTATTTCTTCATCAAGCGCTATGTCTTCTTTATGCACGTTTGCTTCAGCTCTTTCGATTGCTTTGCTTTATACATAAAATGATCACTTTTATGAAGTTTGAGCCAGTTATTAGTTATATTTATAGTGTGTGTTTGTGTGTGTGCGTATGTGTGGGGTGGGTGGGTGGCTGGGGCCAGTGGGTAGGGATGCGTGTGGTTGTGTGTGTGTGTGTGTGTGTGTGTGTGTGTGTGTGTGTGTGTGTGTGTGTGTGTGTGTGCAGGTAAATGGGTATGGGTAGGAGGGTGGGTGCATGCATACTTGTGTGTGTTTGTGTGTGCGTGCATGCCTCTGTGCATTGCGTGCGTGTGCTGTGGCTTAGGAACCGGAGAGGGAAAGGAGGCACAAAGTATTCCCATCCCCCCCGCCCTTCTCTCGCCCTAATAATTTAAACAGTTTGGGGAGGGAAGGGGAGAAAACTTTCTAAAAATCTAATTCTACTTTTGGTTGAAATTAAAAAAAAAGTTATTTGGATATGAAATTAATAATCCAAGATTTAGATTGTATTTCCGTGGTTGGACTGTTGCTCTGGTACTTGACTCTCCCCCCCCCCACACACACACCCCACCCTCCCTCATTTTTCGTCGTTTGGTTTTTGTCTACCGTATTGAAAATATGGCAGACTTTGAAATGGTGCTGGTCGGAGCGCTTTCCGGAGCATGCACATGTTTTGAGCGTGTGAGGCAGAAATTCTATCAAAGAAGTAACAAGATAAAAAGGACGTCACGTCTAGCTAAGCAAACCTTGCTAGAGAACGTCTTTTTTGGCGCAAAAGCGCCGTATGTGTGTGTGTGCGTGCGTGCGTGCGTGCGCGCGCGCGCGCGCGCGCGCGCGCGTGTGTGTGTGTGTGTGTGTGTGTGTGTGTGCGTACACCAAACCACTCAATTGGGTTACTTTCTTTACCATCCATATGCAAAATGTGTGTGTGTAAAATTCTGGGTGACCAAGTCAGCCACCCATTTTTTCTGAGGGTTGTTTCTGCATTATCTTTCATTCACAAGTCAGAAAAAAATATCAAAATAGGATGCCCCCATTTTGCCACATTTACTTCATGTTGTGTTTTGGCGATGCCCTGGGCCTGTGTGTTGACACGGAAGCGGAGTGTTTTCAGATCAACTTGATGATCGCTGATTGGTTACCCCAACACCGATGAACGGAGTTGTTTCCCTTGCCCTTCCTAAAACGACGTCTTTCGTCCCCAACAGTGGCCGGCCATTCTTCCGCGTTTGCAGAGGTACTTTATGCAATATTTCTTAGTTAAGAGCACGCCCAAATGTACTTGTTCAGTGCAGTTATTTAACTGAGAGATGCCTCCAATCCCCGATAACCGTTTGGCCCAGAAAAATAAGGCGTCTGCTTCAGCCGTGGCTCGGTCCGTGTCTTCCTCTCTCTGACCGTTGAGTCTTGTAGTAAATGATAATAGAACCCCACGATTTTAACAAAAGCTTTCTTCTTCAATGAAAGGAATTCGTTCAACAAGGTCAATCTGCCACGCGATTTTGTTTCTTTTTTTTTTCTGACATGTGTGATGGAAAAGTAACTTGCCACATGCATGCACAGTATCAGTTGACTTTTTTTTTTTTTTTTTAAATGGCGCCAGATTTCAATCCTCGTTCGCAAAACTGCCTCGCGATTCGAAGAACAAACGTCCACAAACAGGTCTTTCGGAATGTGCAACTGAAGTGTCGCTTTTTACTGTATTACCAGTTTTTAGTTCTCAGGGTCACCCTGGTCAGCCCCAAAGGGTGGGTTTTTCTCTCTATTCTGGGGCATGTGTTTCTGTCTACCCTTTGTCCATTCACCTGTATTTGCCTTTTTAAAACTCTCCCTACTGTCTGCACTGCCTGTAGCTCTTGATATTGGATGTGTGTTGCTAAATGGTCTTAGCTTTATTTAGGCCCCATGTGTTAGGTTTATTTAACGTATTTGACCGGCTGGCGACATACATGGCAATGTTCTGTTTAGGTGTTTTTTTCACAAGCAGTGCAGGCACGTCCTGAGAAAGCCTTGTTGCTGTCGGGACGTTAAGCAATGTACAATCAATCTGATTCAAAATGTCAGTTGGTTTACATGGTTTTATTGGACATGTTTGCAGCAACACCGTTTTGGTCACACCAGCTCAGGACTTTCTGCACACACCCAGCGCCGGATGGCAGCAGGATGTCCAAACCCATCGGGATCTATGCTGCAGCATCGTGGCCCCCCAGCCTCGGCCACAGAGGGTGCGTCTGGTAGGAGGGTGCATGGACGGCAGCGGAATGCTCCCAATTACAAACTGTTAAGTAAAGTGATTCTATGATCATCTTCATTTTATTGGCTGGCGTGCGTGCGAAGCAAAAGTGAGTTTATGTTCTGGGCCACTGGTCGTCCGTCCGTCGTCCATGGTAAACTTTAACTCATTCTACCCCAACACCAAAATCCTTAAATTTTGCCCCTGTCCTCTCCAGACCGCATTGCAGCGCAGGACACAGATCGACCATGATAGTTCAAGGGTGATGCCAGAATAGCTTGGCGCCCATAGGCGCCAAGCTATTCGGGCATCACCTATGAACTATCATGGTCGATCCTTATCCTGCTGTGGTGTGTCTGGGGGTAGAATGAGTTAACGGTGGCATTTTCTCGGAGACTATTCAAGCCACATTCTTCAAGCTTGGCCCAAGGATACTTTGTGGCAAGACCTTTTTAAACATGCCAATTTGAGTGACCTCTCTCAAAGGGCTGACAAAATAATGTGTGAAAACTGCTTGCATTTTCAGAAAACGTGCATTTTGCTGCTGCAGAAGCCAGCCCTCGTCACCGAGGTCACACATATGTAAATCGGTCATACACGGGATTACTCTTTTTATTCTTGTGCAAGGCCCCTTAAACCAAAATTGGGCTGTTTCTGTCCTAATGCAGCTTTGGTTTCAATCTTTCTTTCTTTCTTTCTTTCTCCAGTTGGCGAATGGCGCCTGGGATGGACCCGAGACTGAGAGTAGTGCCAGCGCATCGCAATACGAGGGCAGTGATGACGAGGAGTTTGTTCCTGGATCGAGCTCACCGGATTCAGAGGGTGTGTGGGCATCAATTGCTGGGATCTCTGACATAGACAGTATTGTATCGACTATGTTAGATTTCATCAAAGTGGCAGGTTTGGGGTGGCCAGGTGTCGGTGACGCTAGTACCAGCAAGGTGCAGTGTGCGTTAGGGGGTGGCAATGAGAATGTGGATAGGCAGGAGGAACATGATGCTGGAAAGAGTGGGGAAAGAGCACTTACAGAAGAAACAGGTGTGCACGTGTCGCAGAGAGGGAAAGGAAAGTACAAATGGGACAAGAAACATGCATGCAAATTGTGTGGCAAGCTTGTCTTGAAAATGAGCACGCACTTACAAGATGTCCATGCAGATGAGGCAGACGTTGCTAAAATTTTGTCGATGAAAAAAGGGACCAAGCAGAGACGTCGAGCATGGATCAGACTACAAGATGAGGGTGATTACATGCATAACGTTGCTGTTCTTGAAAACAAATCCGGATGTTTGATTCCTAAGTATCGCACCAAAACTAGTAAGGTAGACGACCTTCTCGCCTGTAGCCATTGCAAAGGGCTCTATCACAAAAAGCTGATCTCGGTACACTCAAAACGTTGCTGTCAGAAGCCAGGAGGGTTTCAGATCACTCGGCGAGGGGACGCGGCGCGCCGTGGTCGCCTAATGCTTCCAATACCCTTAGACGTTGAATTTTCCTTCTATCACAAGGTCTTGGCCAGCCAGAGAGATGATGAGATAAGCCGTCTCATCAGAACTGACCCCTTGCTTCTTGAGTATGGAAAGAGATTGTTTGACCGCAGGGACATTGAAGAACACACGGCTGGACAAATCAGCTCCAGGATGCGGGAGTTAGGGAGACTATTAAAGATTATCAGAGTGAGGTCAGAAATGAAATTCGCAAGTTTCAATGCTGTGATCAATTCAGCTAGCTTTGATCATGTTGTCCTGGCTGTAAAAGAGCTAGCAGATTTTGATGAGGACACACATCAGTTCAAAAAAGGCAATCTCGCAATGCGCATAGGCCATGCTTTGAAAAAGTGTTCACAGATCAAACAGTCACAGGCATCCAAACAGCTTGGGCAGGGTTCAGACGACAGGTGGCGACAGGAGCTCTCTGAGGCGCAGCGGTTTGACTCTGTCTTCAACGGGGACTGGTATGATTGTGTGTCCTCTACAGCAGCCCAGTCGGTCGGGAAAATGACCATGAACAAACCCAAGCTGATCCCATCATGTGAAGATGTGAGGAAGGTCCAACAGCTTCTTGAGACAAGGATGGTTTCGGAAGATTATCCGACAGTGGTTAAAGCAACTCTTTGTGCTGTATTACTTTTCAACCGAACACGAGGGGGAGAAGTTCAGAGAATGAAGGTGTCAGACTTCCACAATGCTAAGATTGGATCGATCACCAATCAAGATATCTTGAAAGGTCTCACAGAGGTTGAGAAGAAAATGGTGAATCATTTTCAGCGAGTGGAAATCAGAGGCAAGTTTAATAGGAGTGTTCCCGTTTTGCTGACGAAGAAGATGATGACAACTGTGGACAGAATCCTTCAAATGAGGCAATCAGTGCCAGCTCTCGCTGATTCCCAGTACATCTTTGCCACACCTTCTGGTCAGAGGCCTTACAGAGGCCATGAAGGCCCATGCCCTAGAAGCAGGGGTGTCATACCCAGCCATGTTCACATTTACTCAGTTACGGAAGCAGGTTGCAACTTTGGCTCAGTCAATGGCCATCTCGGAGTTAGACCAGGACAGCTGGCAGATTTCCTTGGCCATGATATTCGGATACATCGCCATATCTACCGCCAACCTCAAGACGTCCTTCAAAAGGCAAAAGTGGCAAAGATTCTTCTGTCAGTTAACAATGGGATGACAGATTTTGAGAGTTGCATTAGAGCTGAGCTGGGCGATGATGAAGAGATTGACTTTGACAATGAAGACACATCAGAAACTGGCAGAGAGGTCTCGGGGGGAACAGCACCTGTGAATGAAGCAAGTAGCAAGTCAACAACACAGGAATCGATGAGCATGACGGAGAAAAGACGTCCAGAGCCTGATGACAATCTAGATAGTTTTGATGATGACAGTACTGCGTCAGCTCCTGTTCGAAAGAAAGCTAGATTTACAAGGAAACCATGGGGGGAAGCTGAAGAGAAAGCTGTTAAAACTCGTTTCAAGACACACCTCGTCATGAACAAACTTCCTGGAAAGGCCGAGATACAGCACGCAATGGCAGAGGAGCTGGCACTTAGACATAGGCGCTGGACAAACATTAAGGATTACGTCCGCAACAGACTGAAAAAGTTACAAAAGAAATGAATTGAGGTTCCCCGCCACTCGCGGCATTTTCGGTTTCATACAGATTTATTACAAGAGTGTTATTATTGGGGTGGTTTCAGCATGTATAGCCTGCTTTTTTTATCTGATGGACGCCTGGATCATTTTGTATACTGTATAACCTTTGGATTTGGAAAACGAAACAGCCGGCTGGGGACAAAAGACAATAATAAGATAAGAAAACCATTGACAACGTAAAGATTGATTACAAGAGTGTTATTGGGGGGGGGGGGGGGGGGGGGGGGCTGGATCATTTTGTAATATACTGCATACCATTTTTAAAACTCTGCACATGGAAGAATGGTTGGTTGTTGGGGACGAAAGACAATAATAAAGGCTGAAGTTTCAAGTGATTTCTTATGTTGTCAGTTAATTAATTAATGTCAGTGTTCTGTTCTGTCATTTTAACTCACTCTACCCCAAGACCGGAATCCCCAAATGTTGAAGTCGTCTTCAGAAGACTGCGTTGCAGTGCAGGACACAGATCCACCATGATAGTTCAAGGGTGATGCCAGAATAGCTTGGCGCCCATAGGCGCCAAGCTATTCTGGCATCACCCTTGAACTATCGTGGTGGATCTTTATTTTGCTGTGGTGTGTCTGGGGTAGAATAAGTTAAGCCCAAATGTTGAAGTCGTCTTCAGAAGACTGCGTTACAGTGCAGGACACAGATCCACCATGATAGTTCAAGGGTGATGCCAGAATAGCTTGGCGCCCATAGGCGCCAAGCTATTCTGGCATCACCCTTGAACTATCGTGGTGGATCTTAAATTTTGCTGGGGTAGAATAAGTTAAGTGTTAGTTTTTTCGTCTGAGTCTTTTTCTATCTTTCATATTTTTCCACACTTTTTACCCGCATCATAGTCATACTGAGGCTAAAAGCTTCAAATTTGTTCACTGCCATAATTCTATGCAAGCTACATTACAGTACTTACAGATGAGGACATAGACCAATGGCTTTAGTTCAAGGGTGGTGCCACAATAGCTTGGCGCCTAGAGGCACCAAGCTATTCTGGCACTAACTCTTGGACTATTTCAGTCACACTTGTTGCACACACTGGTGTATTCCGAATGATAAGGTTTAATATTCAAAATGCTCTGTCGCTGTTTGTCTGAAACTCCAGAGTACCCAAAACCAAAAAAACAAAGTCCTTTAATTTCCAGAATACATTATGTTGATTCTCACATCAATGCCATGATAAACTGTTTTGCTTCAGAAGGACAAAACGCAGCAATGTTTAAAAGATTTCCTCTGTAAAAATCATAATCGAAAGGTTACGGGCCAGTGTTTATTGAATTTTGCACCATACAATGTAAAAAATGTTAAAGCACACATACACATTAAGTTGGAAAACAAAAATTAATGTGAAAAAGAAGTATTCCATGAACTTGACCTTATTACAGACGCCTACTGTTGTGAAGACACCCATTTTGACTGTAATGCCAGTTTTTGTGTGTGAGATGCACCCACATTATTGGTAGAAACCCATTTTTTTTCCATCTAGTGGCTCTGTTTCTAGAAAATGTCTATTTTATTTTAAGTTATAGAGCTTAGTTATAAGGTGAGTTCTAAACATTCCCATCAATTCCAGAGCCCTAGAATAAATAGAAATATGGGAACCCATTTTGACATAAAATGGTAGGTAACCCACTCTGACGCTTTTGTCTGCATGTGTGTGTGTGTGTGTGTGTGTGTGTGTGTGTGTGTGTGTGTGTGTGTGTGTGTGTGTGTGTGTGTGTGTGTGTGTGTGACAGCGACTAGAGCCCGCGTTTGAGGACGGACAAGCTTGAAACTAAAAGAATTATCTCGAATCCTTTTTTTTTTTATCGATGTTTTGATTAAGATGCTTATTGGCGAGAAAATGGCCGTTTCACAAAAACCGGTTGATCCACACTGGAGTTCGTAATTTTTCTTATTTTTACTAAATATTTTGCATATACAGCAAGATAAAAGGGACATATTGAATGAGTTTGTTAACCAGCTGTACCTTTAGAACTTTTGGAGTGATAATTAAATATTTTAAAAATATATATATATATTCACGTTTAGGGGATCAATTTCACAAATTATATGGGTTAAACTTAAATCAAGTGAATTTTTTTTTAATTTTTTTTTTAACCAAAACAACATTCTTCTCATTAATAATCGCATGATTTTTCGTATACGGTATTTACATAAGCCTACAGTTTGTCTCGGCTGTCGAGTACGATTAGGTGAATTGTGACCAGTATGCCCTAGGTGTAAAAGTCAGACAATTTTCTGCACCACTTTTTCGGAGTCATTTTTGCAAAACAGCTAACATAACTTTAATTTTTCTTTGACGAAAACAAACGATCTTTTCATTAACACCCGCATGATTTTTCATAAACATTGTTTGCATAAACCTGCTGCTTATTCCGGCTTTGGGGTAGGATTAGGTCAAAATTGAGACATGTAAACCCTAGGCGTGAAAATCAGGAAGAAAATTGCAAAGTTGATCCTCTGATACGTCAAATGTTAGTACTGCAATAAGTGACGTATAACATCGAGTCGTCACTATGAACACGGCGTCGTGGGACTAATGATACCATGACGTGAAGGAATCCATCTGAAGTGACGTCATTTCGCTCCTCGTGCTATTCTTCTTCTTCAGAATGGCTATGTTATGCCAGATCACAAAGCTTACGAATGGCGGGAATCGCCGTGCGTCCATCTTTATTTATCTGTGCCAGTGTGTATGGATCAGAGGGTGGGTTAGTATAGAAGGAGATGGATTCCTGTCGCTACACGAACCCACAGAGCGTACTAATGGCGGGAAGCGCCGTATGTCCGTCTTTATTTGTGTACGCCGACGTGTGAGTTGATCAGAGGCTGGCTTAGAGAGAAAGGAAAGGGAACAGCATAATAAGCCAAAAAATATGAACAACTCTGAATGTTCACGCATCTGAGCTCCAAACAATACGGTAGACTTTGAGATGAAATCCCCATCTTGTTCGATGGCTCTTCTCCATCCCTTAGCCCCCTTTGGTTGATTGTTTTGGAGGCAGGAAAGTAACATTTCGGGCATGCAGCCCCTCCTCTAATCCCACTGTACACTGAATATTTTTCTATGTACCCACTCCATAAAGTTTGTCCTTCTTTGACACATGTATTGACATGCTGAATAATAAGCTAATTAATATTCATGAATTTGCTTGATATACTTTCCTTCCCCAAATCCCTTGCGCGCCAAGAAGACTCGATCTTGATGATACTTGAATTTTTCATAATGGAAACGCGAAATATTTTTATACTGCAACATTAACAAATTCCTTATGTGTAGTAGTAATGAAGTACTTCTTAGTGTGTACGGACGCTCGAAATTTATATCCTATACACACACACGAACGGAAAACAGACGCCAGTCGCTGTACTTACAAGTGAAATTGACGGGATGTCAGCTGGCGATATCGACAACCTGAGAAAAGAACTAAATAAGCAAACCTGCTGGCGTTTTCTGCAATTATGCGTACAAGTAGAATTTACACGCACGGTTATACAAAGCACAGATGTCTTCATAGTCAGACGAAATCTACGCGCTGAGTCGACAGCTATATGCAGTCGTCTGCCATTCAAGTGTTTTGTCTAAACACCGCAATCAGCCGCAAAATAAATTACTCGAGGCACAGGTTTGGTTTGGACTGGGTACGTAAATTATATTGAGCAACGTTTTGCTTGATATAGTTTCGATAACCAGCAGATGTGATTATTTGACCCGAATCCAATTGTCCTCGTCTTACGACTCGGACATTTTGATTCGGGTCTCGTAATCACATGTGTGTGTGTGTGTGTGTGTGTGTGTGTGTGTGTGTGTGTGTGTGTGTGTGTGTGTGTGTGTGTGTGTGCGGGTGAGTGTGCATGTGCGCGGGTGAGTGTGCATGTGCGTGTGTGTATTATCGTGATGGGTTGAGGTTGTAGGACTGATTGTGGAGACCTAGGAGAAATGTGGCAAAACTTTCACCATTATGGACAGGGTTATCGGAAACTCAGACGCTTGATAGAGAAAGATGAATTCACATTGATAGATTGAATATATATGTTTATGATTTGCGCGTGTTTTTGTTTGTTTGTTTGTTTTTAAACGGCATCTCTGCAATTACTTTTTTAATTAATGAAAAGATCATCATAATTTCTCTCTCTCTCTCTCTCTCTCTCTCTCTCTCTCTCTCTCTCTCTCTCTCTCTCTCTCTCTCTCTCTCTCTCTCTCTCTCTCTCTCTCTCTCTCTCTCTCTCTCTCTCTCTCTCTCTCTCTCTCTCTCTCTCTCTCTCTCTCTCTCTCTCTCTCTCTCAACTCGTTACACAAAAGGGCAGCAAAGTTAATCCTTCCTGACCCACGACTCACAACAGAAGACAAACTCGCCAAAATAGGATTTCTGCCGCTGCAAGACCACTTCAAATACAATAAGGCTATTTTTATGTTGAAAGTGTGGAAACAGAAAAAACCAGAATATATCACAACTCTTTTCTCTAAGTCGGAATCTAGACTTGGTAAATTTAGGCAACTTTTCTTAGTCCCCAAAACAAGAATTGATATATACAAATCTAGTTTGTTATTCTCGGGAACGCGGACTTGGAACACGCTTCCTGATTATGTAAAATCCGCTTCCTCTCTAGCCCGTTTCAAAATCAGTCTCTTCAAGTATTTCTCGAAGCAGTCGTAATCATTACGTTGTGAAATATATACTGCCCTGTACATCTGATTATGTATGCTCCCAATTACAAGCTCTGTGTGTGCGTGTGTGATGGTGTGTGTGTGTGTGTGTGTGTGTGTGTGTGTGTGTGTGTGTGTGTGTGTGTGTGTGTGTGTGTGTGTGTGTGTGTGTGTGTGTGTAGACGAAAGACCTAAAACGGGTGACTGTCTTTACCATCCTTATGGAAACTGGGTATGTGTATAATTCTGGGTTTCCAAGTCAGACACCCATTTTTTCTGAGGGTTGTTTCTGCATTGTCTTGCGGTAAAGATTCATAAAAAGTAAAAAAAATCCGTTTTTCTCATTTTGGCGTTAACACATGCACTTTTGTGTTTAACAGACACGCCGGTAGTGTGTTTGAAAACTTGTCCCTCCCAGTAATGTGTGTGTGTGTGTTGTGACACAGAACCCTGAAAATGAGCGTGTATGTATTACATCACCCTTCTCAGCTAGCTATAAATAACTTCATAGCTGATATGGGTCAGGGGGGATATTTTGTTGTTTTAGGGAGTAAATTGTTTATGTTTCTACAGAATTAGGTTTGTTATTTGAGGGTGTGGTTGTTTTGTTAAAAAAAGTGTTGAGTTGTAATGTACTTCCGGGGTGATGTGGAGAAAGGTCATGTCTAGTGGCAGATTTGAGATTCATGTATACGTTCACCAGGGACTTAGCCTATACGTTTTCTACGTTTGTTTCCATGTCAGATGAAGAATATTTGATCTGAAACGTCGTTCTTTGTTTCTATTTTAAAGGGTTTTTCGCCACTATCTTCTGTTTTAGTTTGACTTAGCCTATAATTATATTCTTGCGCCGGTTGCTAAGAAGTGAAGTGATTGTATGAGTGCGCATTGTAAGAGAGGACGTTTAGACTTTGGGTGAGGCTGCTGTTGTCTTTTGTCCTGCCCGACCTTTTGGTTGAACCTGTTGCTTTATTTTGTAGGTTTGTCGATGTTATTAATGCCGCATCTCCTTTTGGATTGTATGCACAAATTGATTGAATGGAAATGACGTCACAGAGTCAGCGTCGTTTCATGCGTCGTCTGCACCAGTCAGTCGTTTAGTGCAGTTAAAAGAGTGCAGGCTTGGATGGGCCATTTTCTGATGTAATAGTAAAGTATTATTTGTGTGAATGCTGTCCGTTTGAAGGAAGGTTGATTGATTGTACATAGCTTAACGTCCCGACAGCAACAAGACTTTCTCAGGACGTGCCTGCACTGCTAGTGACAAAAACTCAACAGAATATTGAATGTATGTCGCCAGCCGGTCCAATACGTTAAATAAAACCTACGACATGGGGCCTAAATAAAGCTAAGACCATTTAGCAACACACATCGAATATCAAGAGCCACAGGCAGCGCAGACAGTAGGGAGAGTTTAAAAAAGGAAAATGCAGGTGAATGGACCAAGGGTAGACAGAAACACATGCCCCCGGAATATAGAGAAAAAACCCACCCTGTGGGGCTGACCAGGGTGCCCCTGGGAACTAAAAAGTCCCCCAGGGCAGACCCGGTTGGGGGTGTTTGAAGGAAGGACTGGAAAGTCGAGTGTTGAGGGCAGACCGGTTGGGGGTGTTTCAGGGAAGGACTGGAAAGTCGAGTGTTGAGCGAAGCCCGAGAGAAGGCGAGGATGGGAAAATATCCAGCACTATACGTTGGAATAGATGCATATCAGTTACGACATGCTTGTAAATTAAAACACTTTTAACCCCACCCGGGTCTGCCCTGGGGGACTTGGGTGGGGTTAACTACTTTTTATTTCCCAGGGGCACCCTGGTCAGCCCCACAGGGTGGGTTTTTCTCTCTATTCTGGGGCATGTGTCTCTGTCGGCCCTTTGTCCATTCACCTGTATTTGACTTTTTAAAACTCTCCCTACTGTCTGCACTGCCTGTAGCTCTTGATATTGGATGTGTGTTGCTAAATGGTCTTAGCTTTATGTAGGCCCCATGTGTTAGGTTTATTTAATGTATTTGACCGGCTGGCGATATACATTCAATGTTCTGTTTAGTTGTTGTTTTTTCACAAGCAGTGCCGGCAGGCACGTCCTGAGAAAGCCTTGTTGCTGTCGGGACGTTAAGTAATGTACAATAAAACACTTTTAACATTAAGAAAAGTTGAGTTAAAAGAGGTTTTAAAACAGTTTTCATAAAAACTTTTGCCCGACACGCTTCTAAAAACAACATTTTCTTAGTTTTAAACCTTGTACCGCGCCATAAACGCCGCGATTGCTTTTCAGTCTTAGCTGTCCTATAGTGTGGAATGTGGGACTTTGCCAACTGGATCCATCTGGTGCACTCCAAATGAGTATTTGTGAGTGGTTTGACGTGCAACTCAGTGTGCGCCTCTGAAATGACCTACTGATTCCACTGATAATGAAACTCTTTCATTCATAAGGGTGCATTGAGCAGCTCTATAAACCAAAAGTGATGACCCCCTCTCCCCTCCCCCCCACCCTCCCCTCCCCCCCCCCCGCCCCGCCCCCCCCCCACACACACACTTCTCCCCCCCCCCCCCCCAACCCCCTTACAACCCCACTCAAACAATCATAATAGTAAAATCAACCAAAGGTATCTTTAGTGAGGTATTTTCACTGTAATCCCAGTTTTGTGTGAGAGGCACCCACTTTTGGGGTAAACACCCATTTTTTTTCCATCCAGTGGCTCTGTTTCTAGAAAATGTCTATTTTATTTTAAGTTGTAGAGCTTAGTTATAAGGTGAGTTCTAAACATTGGCATCAACTCCAGAGCCCTAGAATAAATAGAAATATGGGAACCCATTTTCACATAAAATGGTAGGTCACCCAGTCTGAGGGTTTTGTGTTCATGTGTGTGTGTGTGTGTGTGTGTGTGTGTGTGTGTGTGTGTCAGTTTAGGAGTGTGAGATCGTCATGGGACTTTCTTTCCCTAAACTAGCAATGTTTTTGTTTCATTTACATTTAACTATATACTTAGTTTTTTTAAAATTTTGTCTCGTAGTTTTGTAGTAACGGCAGGTTTGAAAAATGGCTATGTCTATGACGATGTGAATGCCTCAACCGTTGATAAATAAAGCTTCATTGAATCTCTCTCTCTCTCTCTCTCTCTCTCTCTCTCTCTCTCTCTCTCTCTCTCTCTCTCTCTCTCTCTCTCTCTCTCTCTCTCTTTCTCTCTCTCCGTCTCTCTCTCTCTCTCTCTCTCTCTCTCTCTCTCTCTCTCTCTCCCTCTCTCTCTCTCTCTCTCTCTCTCTCTCTTCCTCTAAGAAGGAAGCGAGTCCGACGCCGCGAGCCTCCCTCCTGGATAACGGAGGAAATCAAACAAACTATGGAGGCACGAAACACCGCTAAACGAGAAAAGAACTTCGCTGAGTTTAAACGTTTGCGTAACAAAGTTAAGTACTTAGTTCGAGAAGCTCAAAAGTTATTTGTTGAAAAGACAATTGAGAACGAAAAATCTCCTGCTTCTGTTTGGACTGCTTTGAATACTCTAACAAGCAACACGCGCAGGCAGACTCATATCATTCCACACGAATTCTCTGCGGAAAGCATAAACAATTGCTTTCTCTCAGCTCCAGAACAGCTACTTACTTCCAACAGCCCTGATCCGTCAGCGTATGTAATATCGGATCAACTGTCCATGTTTTGCCAGGAACGATTATCGTCCGATGATACGTTTGGTATCCCCTTTATCGCTGTTCACGAAGTCGGGCGTTATATTACGTGCCTTAAGAACACGACATCTGCTGGTGTGGACGGTATAAATGGTTATATACTCCACATATCACTGCCTTATATTGTTGAACCCCTCACTTACATTTTTAACTTATGCATACAGTACAATACTTTTCCTGTGGCGTTTAAAAAAGCAAAAGTTGTTCCTATACCCAAGACCAAATATACTACTGATGTAAATGACCTTCGTCCCATTTCTCTTCTGTCTGTTTTATCAAAGCCACTTGAGAAGCATATTCAAAAGCATATCCTCCAGTACCTCGAAGAACGGTCCTTGTTAAATAAGTTCCAGTCCGGTTTTAGACCCAAACACTCATGCCACTCATCATTAGTACGTATGGTTGATTCATGGCTAGATAACATCAACAATAACGAAATGACTGGCACGGTATTCTTGGACCTGAAAAAAGCGTTCGATCTGATAAATCATGAAATCTTGCTGAGGAAACTTAATGTTTATTTCAACAACAACAGCCGGTCAGCCCTTTCATTCTTTAACTCTTATCTTTCTGCGAGAACACAAGCTGTCTATGTAAATGGTAACTATTCCACAGAGGGTAAGGTAGAGCTTGGTGTTCCTCAGGGTTCGGTTCTGGGCCCATTGTTATTTTGTATCTTTATTAATGATTTACCACTACACATCACATGTGCTAGTGCCGAGTGTGACATGTTTGCTGACGATTCGACGCTACATGCATCCGGTAAAACTGTAGCTGACATAACCAACAGCCTCCAGCAGAGCCTACAAGAAGTCTCTAAATGGTGCAGTAGAAATAGAATGATAGTCAATCCAACTAAAACAAAAAGCATGTTAGTCACAACACGTCAGAAACATCAGCTGCAACCCGCGCCTCTAAACCTCTCATTTGAAGCTGTCCCCATAGAGCAAGTACAGCAGCACCGTTTACTAGGGGTAGTTGTAGATAACCAGCTTAGTTGGCAGCCTCATCTCATACACATCGGAAAGACAATGTCAAAGAAATAATTTTTACTGTCTAAACTGAAAGCGGTCATTAATCTGAACACGCGTAAACTATTTTTCAATGGATACATCAAGCCCCACATTGATTATGCCTCAACAGTTTGGGATGGCTGTAGCGAGGTTCAGTTCAAGAAAATAAATTCGCTATACAGAAGAGCAGCCAAACTCATTATTCCTAGCTCATCTCTACCCACTGAGGCGAGGCTCGAGGCAGCTGGACTCCTTCCTCTTGACAAACACTTAGTATTTAACAAGTGCGTACTAGTGCACAAAGCTCTTAAGGGTAAGGCCCCCGGCTACTTATGGGAACTTTTTACTCTTACTGAGAAGAGATACAGCACCTCTCGGAGCAACCTGAGCATAAAACGGCCCCGCATTGATTTGTATAAATCCAGTTTGTCATACTCAGGTGGTTTCCTGTGGAATTCTATTCCTCTGCATCTACAACAAGTTAATTCCCTAGCTGCTTTTAAAGCAAAACTGTACAAGCACTTATCCAAGACAACGTAAATTTAATTATCTCGTGTTGTCTAAACATAATATATTTTTATTTCTTTTTATGCAACTATTATTTTTATTATACCATTTGCGTTCACGTGCCGTTTGTGGGGGTGCTTCCCGTATAGACCTGGTCAGGGGATGCAGTGCCGGTGCACAGTTTATTCAAACGATGTGCTTAGTATGTCATTCGAGTGAAAGTATATTTGTGGCGTGCCCCCCGGGTGGGAGTGTCTGGGGAGGGCTCCCGCAAACGGATATTATGACACGTGCAAACATCTTCGTATGGGTACCTGTGTGTTTTGTTAAATCATTGTTGCAGTTTGTAGTGTTGTCGTAATTCGCATTAATTTCGATGTTGTTTGTGAGTGTAATGTAGCTCTGCCTGTTATTATATGTCAGTAGATGTAGCAAGGACAGATTGGAAGAAAGGCCTGTGCGCCTAATATCTCAATCCTTGATAAATAAAGTTTCAGTCAGTCAGTCAGTCAGTCAGTCAGTCAGTCTCTCTCTCTCTCTCTCTCTCTCTCTCTCTCTCTCTCTCTCTCTCTCTCTCTCTCTCTCTCATTGAAGAGTTGATTTTAGTCCCAACGGATGTGTGTAAGCCTTCTGAAGGCCTATTCCCCTGCGTCCAGTGATTACGCCTCTAGTCTTTGTTTATTGTGTTTATTGCATTTACTTAGTGATTTTATACTTTTTATTTGTATTATTATTATTATTATTATTTTCTATTTTGGCACGTGTTACGAATACATTCTGTAGATTTTTTTTTCTTTTCCCACAAACACATTGACTTTGCGTGAAATGAGTGGCGTAAAACTCAAGACGAAAGATCTCCGCATTGGTCATCTCAATATTTACCATCTTTGCAATAAGTTGCCTGACATATGTGTTTATCTAAATGGAGCAGATCCGTTTCATATTTTTGGACTGTCCGAAACACGTCTCAATTCAAATATATCAGATATATCCATCCAAGTTCCTGGATTTACTGTCATGAGACGTGATCCTACGGCCCATGGACAGACAGGGTTAGCAGCTTATGTTCACTCGTCTATTCAAGATTTTATACGTAGACGACATGATTTAGAAACCAAAAATGTTGAGTGTATGTGGCTTCAGCTGAAGGCCCCCCCAATCTCCATCATTTCTTATCGGCTTTCTGTACCGCAACCCTGCTGCGAACTTTGAGTGGTATGATGATTTCCTTAGTATGTGTGATAAAGCTTGTAATCCCAACTCCAATGTCATCTTCATGGGAGACTTTAACATAGACATGCTAAAGCCTCACCATGCGTGGGACTCTACGTTAATGTTGTTGGGTCTGCAACAGTTAATCACTTCACCCACACGGATCACACAAACAACATCCACACTCATAGATCATATATACACAACCAAGCCAGAGTCTGTTCATAATGTGTCTGTCGGTAACCTTAGTATCAGCGACCACTTTCCCATCCGCTGTACGTGGTCTACTAAACTCCCTAAAGCAAAGAAAGGATGTCATACGTATATCACCTATCGCTCCTTTAAAAGTTTTAATGAAAGCGAGTTTCTGTTTGATCTTAACAGCGCACCTTTTGATGAAGTATTTAGTAAATCTGACCCTGACAGCGCTCTGTCTGTTTGGTATACCATCTTTCTTAAGATCTTAAATAAACATGCGCCCCTGCGGAGGAGACGCGTCAAACACGCATCGCTCCCGCCGTGGCTTACTCAAGACATCATTCAAGCCATGAGGGTGAGAGATGATCTGAGACAGCAGAAGTGCTTCACTGAATTTAAGCGTGAGCGTAATCGCGTAAAATCTCTTGTGCGACAGGCTAAAAAATCTTTCATTGATCGCTTGATTAAACAAGACAAAGACATGTCCACGCTCTGGCGCGCTATGGCCGTAGTGACTGGAGGCAAGTGTAACAAATCTCCTTTAATCCCTTCTGATCTGACTGCAGACATGTTTAACGACCATTTCCTCTCAGTTGCCGAGTCTCTTGTCCCTTCAGAAGCAAGTTCTCAGCCCTACTCTTGCTCAGACAGACTAGTTGATTTTTGTAGAACGCGAACCGCAGGATCTGATCCTTTCGTGATTCCACCACTGGCAGTGCACGAAGTCGGTAGGGCAATTTGTTCAATGAAGAATAAGAAATCGTCAGGGCCAGATGAAATCAGCCCCAAAATACTTAAATTAGCTATTTCTTATGTTATTGAAACAATAACCTATATTTATAACTTGTGCATTGAAACGAATATTTTCCCAAAGGAACTTAAAAAGGCCAAGGTTATACCCCTCCTGAAAACAAGAGATATGACTGATGTTAATAACTATCGCCCCATCTCACTATTGTCCATCCTTAGTAAACCACTGGAACGGCATATCCATAAACATCTCTTGGAATATTTAGAAAATCATACATTAATCCATCCCCTTCAGTCGGGATTCAGACCAAAGCACAGCTGTCACACGGCCCTAGCACGTCTAACTTGATGTGTGGCTACGCTCAATAAATCAGGGCGAAATTACTGGCGCTGTATTTATTGACTTACGAAAAGCCTTTGATCTTGTGGACCATAAACTTCTACTTTCCAAGCTAAATGTGTACTTCGGTAGTTCGTTTGGCAATAAATGCATTTCTTCCTCAAATAACTACAGCGAGAAATCTCTTTACCACTATGGCACAACTCCACTTTTCGCCTCATATCTTAGCGACAGACAGCAGCGCGTCATGGTCAATGGATCATACTCCTCAAGCGGATTAGTAACACGGGGAGTTCCCCAGGGTTCAGTCCTAGGGCCTCTTCTGTTTTGCCTCTTTATAAATGACCTGCCGCTACATCTGACCAGCGACAAAATTTCATGTGATTTATTCGCTGATGACGCCACAATTCACACCCCGGACAAGAGTATTGATTCTTTAAATGGCCGTTTACAGCAGGGTTTGAGCGAAATTTCCACTTGGTGTTCAAACAATGAAATGATTTTAAATCCTTCCAAAACGGAATACATGACGATAGCAACCCGTCTACGGCTGTGTGACTTGGACACTGCTTGCAGACTCAGAAAAGAAAATCCAGGCCTTTGAGAACAAGTGCCTGAGGAAGTTGCTCCGCATCTCGTACCGCGAGCACAAGACCAACGAATATGTACGGAGCATCGTCACTTCCCTGGTGGGCCCACATGAACCCCTTCTGGCAACCGTGAAACGGCGCAAGCTTGCTTGGTTTGGCCACGTGACCCGACACAACACATTGTCCAAGACTATCCTCCAAGGCACTCTCGAAGGAAGTCGTCGGCGAGGTCGTCAGAGAAAGAGTTGGGTCGCAAACATAAAAGAATGGACCGAACTCGAGATGTCAGACTTGCTTGCCACCGCCCAAAATAGAACTCAGTGGAGAGCACTGTCTGTTGCTGCTGCCTTTCAGTCCCCCCAACGCCCAGTTCGGGCAAGGGACTGATGATGATGATGATGATGAGCAACCCGTCAGAAGCACCAGCTCAAGCCACTTACACTCAGCCTGACTATCCATAACGACATCGTTACACGGGTCACGGAACACCGATTACTTGGTGTAGTTGTTGATGACCAGATGAAGTGGCAATCGCACATAAATGCTGTATGTAAAACTGTTGCCAGAAATGTTTTTATGCTTTCAAAGTTGAAGTACTTTATCAATGTTGATGCCCGCAAGTTATTTTACAATGCACATGTCAAATCCCACATCGATTATGCGTCCACGATATGGGATGGTAGCGGTGACATACACTTGAAGAGGCTTAACTCCCTGCATCGGAGAGCAGCGAAACATATCCTGCCTGATTCAGCCCTGACAAGTGACGAAAGACTTAAAAAAACTGAAAATGCTACCTCTTAGCAAGCATCACCTCTTAAACAAGGGTGTGTTTATGTATAAAATCTGGAATGAGATTCACCCAGAATATCTTTGTAAGCTCTTTACCAAGGCAAGTTCAGGTTATTCTACTTCAAGACGAAACTTTATTACACCTCGCCCCAGAATAGATCTATTTAAAACCAGTGTATCTTTCTCAGGCGTATCTTTCTGGAACAAACTGCCTACATGTATAACACACGCTAGCTCCCTCTCCTCTTTCAAGGAATGCCTCCTCAAGTACTTGTCTGCTGATACATAATCTACCACAAGTATCCGTATCAAACATGTGCTTATCGTATAATCAGTGCATGCTGCCATATGGTTTGTCCATACTAATAATAATCGCCTAATTACATAATTCAAGTTTCTATTATAATCCAAATAATTTTTGCTGCCTGAAGTGAATTTTCACTATGATCCAAATGATTTGCTTCGTATATAGGTCAAGTTATCATTAGCGCGTGTCTGTGTGTGCGCGCGAGCGTGTATGTGTGCGCGCACGTTTCATGTACTTAAGTTATGTTTTCGTTTGTATTTGTATGACCGAATGAATGAATGAGTTTTGTTTAATGTCTTTTCATGTTTAATGTCTCCTAATTTTTCCTTGTGTAATTTGGTACTATTAGTATTACAATTATTATCCTGTGTTTGTAGAGTAGCAACGGCAAGTATGAAAAATGGCACACGTGCTAATTACTTCATCCGTTGAGAAATAAAGTTTCATTTCATTTCATTTCATTTCATTTCTCTCTCTCTCTTTCTGTCTCTGTTTGTGCGTGTGTCTGTTTTTAAGTCCCTTCTATTTATAGAAGGGCCTTTTTAGGACGGGTCGCGGTGGGGTTATTTAATAGCATGTCCATGATGTCAAATCGGGCAGGCGAAACTCTAACAATTGAAGCAACAAGATAAAAATTACGTCATGTCTAATTACGCTAACCTCGCTTGTTACGATTGTGGTTGTGTTGTCCTGTGAGAGCATACATGTGTTAATCGTAGGAAACGATCTGATATTTATTTGAGCTATCATTGTTACGTATCACGTACCTTTTCAGTGAGATTCTTTATTGTTCGTGCATGATAGCGGATTTGGCTTTGTTATGATACGCTAATTTTAGTCAGGAAGCTTCTAGAATAGTCGCACGGAGAAGAGCAGTCGATTGTTGTTTTGCGTAGATTAGCTGAGAATGAACCAGAACGTTCGAGCAAAATCACGCTGTTGAGTGATCTTACATGTGACGTCGAAGTATAAGCAACAGTTTGCTACACTATAGTAATATCAGTCATAGTTGTTTACTGTGCGCGTGAAATTAGCAGCCGTTCTTTGTGTGTTGTGAAAAGTCGTAAACGGTTTGCCATATTTTTGTGTGATATCATTATATATTGGGATTTATGGCTGAAATGAGCAGCCGAATTTTTGTAGACTATTTTAGTTTATTCCAGAAAGTTCTTCTTTTATTAATATTTATGATTTCAGTTACGTGTTCCGTTCTGATTGGTTGCGTTGAGTAAATTCTTTGGATTATTCTAGAAAGATGTCTTATTATATAAAGTTGGTGCTAGGAGAGCACGCGGGTACATTGTCTTGCATTGTCAGTTGTAGAGACACACAGTTTATCGTAGGTACGTGGCCCGTATAGGGTGTACATTGTGAGAGACGCAGCGTAACAGTGGTGTACGTTGTATGAGAAACTGTGTGGCGCCAGTGTGGACATTTGCGGAAGAGACATTATATCAGTGTTGGTGCATTTGGCAATGCATTCTGTAGAGATCGCATTGCTGAATTAAAATATTGTTGGAACTGTTACTCCAGTATTGTCTACATCCTTAAGCCACGTGTGACGGGTTGCAGCTGAATGAAGTTTATTTAAAAGAACCTTACGTGCGTGCGTCTGGTGTGTTTATCATACTACGACTACGACCTCACCACGTAACATCGCTGCTGAACGTACATTTGGCGGGAAGCGCGCCGTATGTGCGTATGTATGTGTGTATGTGCGTACGTATGCAAGTATGTGTGTGCGTATGTATGTAAACAAGAGAATCTCCGATATTTATGTACACACAAACTTGAAACTTGGCGAAATACTTTCTTAAGTGGGTGGCTAAGAGAGCCCCGATCATATTGTAATTGAATGTCTCATTGCAGACATAAACAACCGTTTATAGGAAGTCCGTTGACCCAGATTAAAGTCTGTAATTTTTGTCATATTTACTTGAACTTTTGCAAATAGCTAGTTTGGAGAAAGATATTGGATGAGTTCGTTAGCCAGCTTTGTATCCTTTCAACCTTTTTTTAGTAAAAATTAATTCTTTTCAGAAAAGAATTAAAACACTGAAAAACCTTTACCTCTAGAGAAAGTCAGACAGTGACGGTGACGTAAAATAGGCAACCCGTCACCACGCAGACATAAATGCTCTAAATATGACATCATTCTCTATGCGCGCACGTCTCTCTCTCTCTCTCTCTCTCTCTCTCTCTCTCTGTCTCTCTCTCTCTCTCTGTCTCTCTCTCTGTCTGTCTCTGTCTGTCTGTCTGTCTGTCTGTCTGTCTGTCTGTCTGTCTGTCTGTCTCTCTCTCTCTCTCTCTCTCTCTCTCTCTCTCTCTCTCTCTCTCTCTCTCTCTCTCTCTCTCTCACGTCTCTCTTTCTCTCTCTCTCTGGATAAAGTTTCATTTCTCTCTCTCTCTCTCTCTCTCTCTCTCTCTCTCTCTCTCTCTCTCTCTCTCTCTCTCTCTCTCTCTCTCTCTCTCTCTCTCTCTCTCTCTCTCCCCGCGTCTTTTCTCGGTGTGCTGAATAAACACGCGCCCCTGAGGCAAAAGAGAGTTAAGTACGCCGCCTTACCACCCTGGCTAACTGCGGATCTGATAGAGGCTATGGAACACAGGGACGAGCAAAAAAAAAAAAAAAAAAAAAAAACCGAAGCGTTTTGCTGAATACAAAACACAGCGTAATTGCGTAAAATCAATGTTTTTAGACGCAAAAAAATCTCTCTTCAGTAAGGTAGTTAAGCAAAGTTAAGACTACTCCACTGTATGACGTGCCATAAATTTAGTAACCAAACGTACAAATAAAAGTAGTGCGTCTTTACCACCCCACCTCACTGCAAACAATTTTAACGACCATTATTTTGTCTCTGTGGCGGAATCACTAATGCCACTGGGAAAAAACTCACATGAGTATATTTGTCCAGACAAACTACTAGACTACTGTAACTAGAAAAATAAAAACAACGAACCTTTCATAATACCGCCTATAGCGGTTTATGAAGTGGGCAGATTAATTACCTCGATGGAAAATAAAAAGTCATCCGGGCCTGATGAGATCAGCTCAAACATACTCAAGACATCTCTTCCATATATCGTTGAGAGTCTCACATACATCTACAATCTCTGTATAAAACAAAACTGTTTTCCGGATGCATTTAAAGATGCAAAAGTAATCCCACTACAAAATCAAAAGATCTAAGTGTGAAATTAATAATTTTCGTCCCATTTCATTACTGCCAGTTTTGTCAAAGCCTTTAGAGAGGCATATTTACAAGCATGCATCTCTCTCTTGGCTTGACTTCGCGAACGAAGATTCTATAGGGCTTGCCCACGTCGTCTGCAGGCATTTTCGTGGCTGCGGAGGCCAATCCGGGACAGGCAGGTTCGACCGCAGTGGCTGCAGGGGAAGGTCTGGTCAGGGTTCTGAGTTACGACAGCTCTGTTTTTTCTTCTGAGCCGCTTGTCTTTAAGGTTAGCTCTGCGAGAGTCCTCAAAGGAGACGGCTGCCTTGTGAATGGTGGAGCGCCAGGTGTCACGGTCCGCAGCAAGCAAAGACCATTGGCGGTGGTCGATTTGGCAGGCACTAAGTGACTTCTTGAGACCGTCTTTGTATCTCTTCTTTGGTGCCCCTCTGTCTCGGTGTCCAGTGGCGAGCTCGCCGAACAGAGTGATCTTGGGTAGGCGATGATCCTCCATCCTGGAGACGTGCCCCGCCCAGCGAAGCTGTGTCCGCAGCAGCAAAGCCTCGATGCTCACAGTTTCCGCCTGTTCAAGGACCTCGACGTTGGTGACATAGTCACTCCAGTGAATGCTGAGGATGGTACGCAGGCAGCGCTGGTGGAAGCGTTCGAGGAGTCGTAGTTGGGTGCGGTAGAGGGCCCAGGACTCGGAACCGTACAGCAGGGTGGTGAGGACGACAGCTCTGTACACGCTGATCTTGGTGCCTTTTTTCAGCTGTTGATTGTGCCACACCCGCTTGAATAGTCGCCCGAAAGCAATGTTCGCTTTTGCCAGCCTGTTGTCCAGCTCCTTGTCCAGCTTGGCGTCTGACGTGATGATGCAGCCAAGGTAGGTAAACTGGTGTACAGACTTCAGTTCGGACTCGCCGATGGTGATGTGGGGAGGGCGATGCTCTTCCTTGGGTGCCGGCTGATGAAGGACCTCTGTCTTTTTCAGACTGACCTCAAGTCCAAAGAGCTGGGCGGCATCTGCTTCACAAGCATGCATCTAAATATTTAGAAAACCGATATCTTATCCATTCATTGCAGTCAGGTTTCAGACCAAACCATTCCTGCCATACTGCGTTGATTAGGATGACAGACACCCGGTTAGCATCTATCAATGAATCCAAACTAACATGTGTAGTTTTTTTTAGATTTCCGTAAAGCTTTTTATTTAGTAAACTATGATATACTGATAAAAAATCTCATTATACACCAACAGGGCTGCCACGTTTTTCAAATCCTACTTGGATGACAGAAGACAAAAAGTCCTTCTTAATGGTACATATTCTAATCACTGCTTAGTCAAGCATGGCGTGCCCCAGGGCTCTATTTTAGGCCCTCTTCTGTTTGTTTTTTTGTTCATTAACAACCTTCCGCTCACAATTAGCAATCATAATGTTTAATGCGATATGTTCGCGGATGATGCTGCAATACACACGCCTGACGAGGATTTATCTATTATTGATACACGCCTGCAAAACGCTCTACAAGACATTGACAACTGGTGTAGTAACAATTTCATGATCATAAACCCAGCGAAGACTGAATCTATGGTATTAAGTACCCGTTAAAAGCACCAGCTCGGCTCTCTCTCACTCATCTTGTCTCTTCAAGGAAAACCCATCAGTCAAGTAACAGAACATGGTCTTCTCGGTGTTACTGTAGATAACCAGTTTAAATGGCAGTGTCATATTACTAACATATGCAACATAATATCAAAGAAACTTTATATTTTAGCCAAATTAAAACATATCAATGATGTAGAAACACGTAAACTGTTCTTTAACGCCCACATCAGGTCACATATCGACTATGCTCTTACAGTGTGGGATAGAGCAAGCGAGGTCCAGTTAAACCCTGAACTCCCTTCATCGTAGAGCCGCAAAACTTATCCTACCTGACCCTAACTCAACTACCGATAATAAATTGAAAACCTTGGAGATTTTCCCCCTGAAAAATCATTTAATGTACAATAAGGGAATAATTATGTTCAAAACATTGAATAGGAAATGCCTGATTATATTAAGAAACTATTTTCCTTTCCATCACCAACGTACTCAAGATCAAGGCAATTCATTATTGTACCACGACCTAGAATCGATCTCTACAAGACAAGTTTAGCGTTCTCAGGCCATAGCCTGTGGAACACTTTGCCTAGGAAAGTTACAACATCAAAAACCCTTTCGTATTTTAGAGCCAGTATTTTCAATTACCTCACGTCATTATCTTGAATAGCACGAATAGCAAAATGCCTGATTATATTAAGAAAATATTTTCCTTTCCATCACCAACGTACTCACGATCAAGGCAATTCATTATTGTACCACGACCTAGAATCGATCTCTACAAGACAAGTTTAGCGTTCTCAGGCCATAGCCTGTGGAACACTTTGCCTAGGAAATTTATAACCTCAACAACCCTTTCGTATTTTAGAGCCAGTATTTTCAATTACCTCACGTCATTATCTTAATACTTTCACTGCGACCCTATATTACTCAGTGTGTGCGTGCATGCGCGTGTTTGTGTGTGTGTGTGTGTGTGTGTGTGTGTGTGTGTGTGTGTGTGTGTATGCGTGTGTGTGTGCACGTTTTTGTTGTTGTTGTTGTTGTTTTGTTTTGTTTTTATATCATTTATCACTATTATTTTTTTTCAATATAATATTTTTTACACTTTGTGCATTATTTGTAGATTAGATTAGCAACAGGAAGTTCGAAAAATGGTTGTGCCAGCCAAAACTTTCACCGTTGTAAAATAAAGAATCATTGTCATTGTCATTGTCATTGTCATTCTCTCTCTCTCTCTCTCTCTCTCTCTCTCTCTCTCTCTCTCTCTCTCTCTCTCTCTCTCTCACACACAAACATGCGCGCATCTCCAGGAGGACTAGATCCTCATCCGCCCTCCAGGCGCATGAGGATCTATGCCTCTTGGAGATGTTTGGAGCGCGCGCGCACGCACGCACTAACACGCACACACACATCGACGAGCTTTCAGAAGAGCATGCAGGTGACCCGTGTACTTAGTATACCATGTAGCTAGGTAAAGTCAACTTGCTGTCACACAAATTATAGCAAGACTGAAATTGTACCGTGAAGTTCTAGTTTTGTCAACATTTTCTCAAGCCTATGAAGCGAAAGTGAAACTCATATCACGTAAAATATAAAATTACGTAAAAACTAAAACTTACGTCATGATAAATGATGTTTGACAAATCAATGACGCGTATGTCCTGCGCCTCTTATAGAACTCACGGACTCATTGGCAGACCTGCGAGACTTTTTCAATAGGAGATAATTAAACATCATAATCAGGTTAAAGACAAAAGCTAAAAACCACTGACAGGGAGGACAGCTTTCATATAGAAGGGACTGTGTGGGTTATTCTTCATCCCATCTTGTTCCATCTACTGCCATCACTCGCTCAAATCTATCGCTACGTGTGTGCGATCATGTGTGACACCGTCAGTACAATGATTTTCTGACATAGACCTCTCACTCTCTGTCTCTCTTCATCTCAGTCTCTCTGTCTCTGTCTCTGTCCGTCTGTCTCTGTCTCTGTCTGTCTGTCTGTCTGTCTGTCTGTCTGTCTGTCTGTCTGTCTGTCTGTCTGTCTCTGTCTCTGTCTCTCTCTCTCTCTCTCTCTCTCTCTCTCTCTCTCTCTCTCTCTCTCTCTCTCTCTCTCTCTCTCTCTCTCTCTCTCTCTCTCTCTCTCTCTGCGTAGTCGAAAACTATTTACTGAATTTAAGGAACAACGTAACCGTGTTAAGTATATGATTAGAGAGGCAAGGAAAAGGTTAGTCCGTGACATAGTGAAAGACAGTAAGGATACTTACACTATCTGGCGCCTATTGAACACTCTAACTAAAAGCTCCCCTGGCACTTCAACAAGCATTCGCAGCAGTCTTACTGCAGAAACTTTTAATAATCAATTTCTTTCAGTTGCTGAAACTCTAAATGCCTCATTTAATAGCAGTAAGTATGAATGTTCTAACTTGCTTTCTGAATTCTGTAAACAAAGAACATTGGACACAGCCCCCTTTAGCATTCCCTTGCTAGCAGTTCATGAGGTGGGATTGATCATTAGTAAACTACCAAATAAAAAGTCTTCGGGGCCTGATGACATCAGCACGCAAATACTTAAGTTATCCCTGCCGTACATAGTAGAGTCTATTACGTACATTTACAACCTTTGTATCAAGCAACATACTTCCCCTAACAAATTAAAATACGCTAAATTCATTCCACTTCCAAAAACTAAAGATCGTTCTGACCCTTACAACTATTTGTCAATTTAATTATTATCAGTTTTATCAAAGCCGCTTGAAATAATAATAATAATAATGGGTATTTATATAGCGCTTAATCTTACTCAAAAGCTCTAAGCGCTTTACAATCTGTACACAAAAATAAAATACAATGACATATGCACATAACAAACAAAGCACAATGCCCGAACACACCACTTTTACAATAAACTAAACAACAATACATACATAATAATTTATATTCTAATTAACATTCAGTCTAAACAAGGAGGATTGCAGAACTACAACTAAGGCATCAAACACTGGCAGTCATTCAAAGTAAAGCTTGAAGAGGTGAGTTTTCAACGACCTCCTGAAGTCAGAGACAGACTCACTGTTTCTGACCTCAAGAGGAAGTGTATTCCATAACACTGGGGCTTGATAAACAAAAGTGCGCTGACCAAATGTTTTAGTTTTGACAGAAGGTACACACAGCTTCCGTTTATCAGAAGAGGAGCGGAGCTCACGAGAGGGTGTATACACATGCAGCAAAGAGGACAAGTATTCTGGGCCGGTGCCTGAAAGGCAGTTAAAACAGATTGACATAACTTTGTATTGAATACGTGAGGACACAGGTAGCCAGTGAAGGGACTTCAAGATGGGTGTGACATGCTCAGTCTTACGGACTCTCACAACAAGCCGGGCTGCATTGTTCTGAATTTTTTGGAGGCGATCAATGAGATACTGAGGGCAGCCACAAAGCAAAGAGTTACAATAATCTAGCTTGGACAGCACAAATGCACAAACTAGTGTTTTAGTGGCTTCCACGGTCAGCAGGTGACGAACTGAACTAATACGACGAAGTTCCAGATAAGCGGATCTACACACTGCACTGACATGCTGTGACATAGATAACTCGCTGTCAAGTGTAACACCCAGGTTTCTCACACTCGCAGAGAAGCCAATGAGTGTTCCATCCACAGACAATGATGATGGTAAAGGCAGCGACGAAGATAATCTTGGATTAGCTACCAACATTGCTTCAGTTTTGCCATCATTTAACATCAGTTTGTTGGTGGTCATCCATGATTTGACATGGTCAATGCACTGGCTTATACTTTGGACGGCATTCACAGCTCGTTCGACAGTATCACTTTTGTACATCTGCGTATCATCTGCAAATGCATGATGGGAAATGGAGCGACTACAAATCAGGTCGGACAGGGGCTGAACATACAGTAAGAACAATACAGGTCCTAGGACCGAGCCCTGGGGTACACCAAACCGAAGAGGTGATGGCTCAGAACGACAGCCGTCGACAGAAACAATCTGGGATCGTTCAGTCAGGTATGAACTAAACCATGCCAAGACTGTGCCTTCAATGCCAAATACAGATTGAAGACGGCACAGCAAAATTTCATGGTCAATAGTGTCGAACGCACTGGACAGGTCCAGCAAAGCAAGGACTGTGATCTTACGCTCGTCCAAAGCACAAAGCAGGTCATTGAATATCTTCAGCAAAGCTGTTTCAGTGCTACGATGGGGACGATATGCAGACTGGAATACACTGAACAGACTATTAGAGTTGACATGCTTTAAAGTTTGAACAAGGACAATTTTCTCAAGAATCTTTGATAGAAATGTAAGATTGGAAACTGGGCGATAGTTTTTCAGTACATTTGGGTCTAAAGATGGTTTCTTCAATAGGGGTTTCACAAGTGCAGTCTTGAAGCTTTCAGGAAAAATACCAGTGGAGAGAGAGTTGTTGATGACTTGTGTAATGGCAGGCAACACTTCATCCAGGCACTCGTACAACAAGGGAGTGGGTATGGGGTCTAACTCACAAGTTTTTGGGGCAGTGTTTGTGATCACTTTTCTGACCTCATCCTCTAGCACAGGTTCGAAGGCTGAGAGAGGTTCTCCACTAAAGCGTTTTTCGGTGAACAAAACTGAAGTGGGCATGAGATCCAGAGAATCACGAATTTCGCGGACCTTATCAACGAAGTAATCTGCAAAAAGCTGAGGCAGCTGGCACGGGGGAAATGTAGTGGGAAGAGGTGATGGAGTCTTCTTCACCATAAGCTTATTGGTCACATTATACAACTCTTTGCTTGTTGTGCACTCACTGATCTTCCTGTTGTAAAACGAAGATTTTGCTCCGTGAACAATCTCATTTACATGCTTCTTAGAACATGTGTATATCTGCTTGTGAACAGTCAACCTAGTTGAGCACCACATTCTCTCAGCTTGGCGCCGCATCTGCTTAGCCGAACGCAGCTCTTTGCTCACAAACCTATACCACGGGCTGATTCTATGAGCTGACTTTTTACGCTTTGAAGATGGTGCATGATTGTCAAAGACAGTGCGTAAACATGAATCAAACTCCTCGGCACTAGGACTAGGATGGTGAGACAGTGACTGAACGAGGTCAGCCTTGAAGGCTAGTCTGTCAATGGCACGAACATTGCGCACTATGGTAAGCATAGGCACTGGAGGTGGGACTATGGCCCTCAAATGACTGATCACACAGTAATGGTCTGAACATATTGCATCAGAAACCTGTGCTGAGCACAAGATATCATCGTCACATCTATGAAGGATCCAGTCAATAGTATGCCCTTGTCTATGAGTTGGTTTGTCGACAACTTGTGAAAGACTGAACATGTGTAAAATGTCCATGAGTGCAGAGGTGGTGTGGTGCTTCTGATTGTCAAAGTGGATGTTAAAGTCACCAAGGACTATCAGACTGCCAGCAAGAGAATTACAGTGATCGAGAAGATCATGAAATTGATCAACAAACATTGAATCAGTTAATTTGTTCTTGCGGCATGTCCACAAACATCTGCTTGCCTACTTAGAAAACCGCAAGCTCCTCCACCCCTTTAAATCCAGATTTCGCGGACAGCACTCATGCCACACTGCACTCACGCGCCTCGTTGACGCATGGCTCCAGGGTATGAACAAATCCCAGATAACAGGTGTCGTTTACTTAGACTTAAAAAGGCCTTTGGCCTAATCGATCACATCACTCTAATGACAAAGATTCAGAAATAATTGAATAGTACAGAAGTAGTTGCATTTTTTAGATCATACCTAACTGATCGTAAACAAAAAGTTCTAGCGAATGGACCCTACTTTTCTCTAAAAGATATAAAGTATGGAGTTCCCCAAGGATCCGTGCTTAGTCCTTTATTAATTTGTCTATAAATCAATGAGCTGCCTCTTCATTTAACTTGCAAGAACGTACAATGTCATCTTTTTGCTGATGACACTTCCATTCATATGACTAACAAAGATATACAAGTAATTTCTGCCAACTTGCAGCATAGTCTTGACGTGGTGTCTGAATAGTGTCACAGGAATTCTATAACTGTTCATCCAATTAAAACCAAATCTATGATAATCGCCACTCGTCACAAACACCAGTTAGCACCCCAGTTACGTTACCTTTTATTAAAGGGCAGTCAGATAGAACACGTTAATGAACACCCCCTACTAGGGATTACAATTGACAGTCAGCATAAGGGGAAGGCTCATACGGACACTTTATGCAAAACGGTAGCCAAAAATCTTTTCATATTGTCCAAACTGAAATATTACACCAACTCGGACACGCGCAAACTATTCTATAATGCTCACATACGTTCTCATATTGATTACGCGTCAACGGTGTGGGATGGATACAATGAAGTCCACTGAAGAGACTCAACTCGCTACACAGAAGGGCAGCAAAGTTAATCCTTTTTGACCCACGACTCACAACAGAAGAAAAACTCGCCGAAATACGATTTCTGCCGCTGAAGACCACTTCAAATACAATAAGGCTATTTTTATGTTCAAAGTGTGGAACAGAAAATACCAGAATATATCACAACTCTTTTCTCTGAGTCAGAATCTAGGCTTGGTAATATTAGGCAACTTTTCTTAGTCCCCAAAACAAGAATTGATATATACAAATCTAGTTTGTCATTCTCGGGAATGCTTACTTGGAACACGCTTTCTGATTATGTAAAATCCGCTTCCTCTTTAGCCCGTTTCAAAATCCGTCTCTTCAAGTACTTCTCAAAGCACTCACAAACCAGATAGGTGAGGCTAGCGCTGGCAGAATTGTCAGTACTCAAACCAAGGGGAATCACAACGCTGGACAGACAACAGTTAGATCCCCTGCCCCCGCCTATCAGGCACCCAATCGCCAGCCCACAGAGAAATACGCGTATTTCTCTGTGGGCTGGCGATTGGGTGCCTGATAGGCGGGGGCAGGGGATCTAACTGTTGTCTGTCCAGCGCTGTGATTCCCCTTGGTTTGAGTACTTCTCAAAGCAGTTGTAATCATTAGGTTGTGCAATATATACTGCCCTGTACATCTGATTATGTTTGCTCCCAATTACAAACTTTTATGTATATTATTAATAAATAATAATAATTATATTTATAAAGCGCAAACTCCCTGCAGTGCAGGCTCTAAGCGCTGTACAATGCAAATCAAAGTTAAAACCTAAACACAAATCAATAGACAGGAAAAACACAAAATACAAATATTACAATACAAATTCTAAAATTAACAGCACATAAACACACCCAAAGCACAAACAATCATCGCAACAAGGACTGGCACAGGACCATCATGATGTTATTGTGAAACAGAAAAGAGACTGGAATTTAGTAAGACAGAGTAGTGAGACTGGTAGCAACGGCAGGTTTGAAAAATGACTATGTCTATGACGATGTCAATGCCTTAACCGTTGATAAATAAAGCTTCTTTGAATCATTGAACCTCTCTCTCTCTCTCTCTCTCTCTCTCTCTCTCTCTCTCTCTCTCTCTCTCTCTCTCTCTCTCTCTCTCTCTCTCTCTCTCTCTCTCTCTCTTGTGCCCGTTTCCAATCTACTGCCATTTCTCTCTCGTCTTTCTCGATGTGCGTGTGCGAGAGTCTATGACACCATCAGCACAATGAATGTCTCTCGCGGACTGTTTCGTTTACTACTACTACTAATTCAAGTTTATTGTCCCGCTGGCACTAGAGTGATCGGGGACTAATATTTTGGCTTAATTTCTTAAAAAAAGAAGAAGAAAAAAAAAGAAAGAAAGTATAATGTTCTTTAGTTAGAGAAGCTGCCATACTGTGCGTTTGGTTAATTTTTAAATTTCCATGGTCTCAACCAACAACGGATATTTCTAATAAGAAGGTTTATTTATTTATTATATCAATATTATATATTATTGAGATCAAGGTTAAAATTCAGGACCATCAATGTAAAAACAAGTTAAAAGGTTATAAATTTATGATGATAAGAGATACTACTACTATGTCGTTATTTCAACCTGATTACTTTAACCTTGTATTTTTAATTTTTAATCAATCTCTTTACTAGTTACTATTGGCCGGGGCCCTGGGGCCGGATGCTTGACAGCCTTCTAAATTAAAAGCATTTTAAATTAAAATCGTTTTAATTAACAGAGATTTTAAAACTCTTTTAAAATTGATGCGTGACAAGTTTCTAAAAAAGGTTAACAACGTTTTATCTAAAAATTGTCTACCGCACTACGTCACCGATATATAAATAGACTGATAGGGGGTTCCTTGAATAGTTCATTCGCAGTAAAGATTTATGATCATTAGTATGGAGAGAAAATCCCAATGAAAAAAAGAAACACGATTAGCAAAGACAATTAAACCACAATTTAGTAATATTTAAGCCTGTTCAGAATATATACAGAAACAATTACACAATTTGCAACTTATTTTTTCTGATAATGAGGCTGCAACTGAAGGTATGACTGAAACAATAGCTGACGAACTGAAAGTTCGTAAGAAAAAGAACTAACATCTATAAGATTGACGTCAATTAACTGTATTGCGTCACTCGTCATTGCCATTCCAGCCAAGATGGCTGCTTCAAGTTTGGCGGAGACTATTTCCACACACCAAAATAAAATAAAAAAATAAATAACAAAAAATTCTCGGCAGAGGAAGCAGTCCTGCTGAAGGAATATGGAAATAATTAAAGACGTGAAGCACAATAACAACAAACAAACAAGAAAAAAGCAAAACGGAAAAGCTGTGGCTCGAACCACACCAGTCATGGTTTCAAAAGTGACATTTTTGACAGCGAGTCTTACCGACTGCGCCATTGAGGCATTGGTGGTAATCGAGCTTATTATAATTATATACAAAGTCAGGTTGTGTTACGCCGGCTGACCTCCCCTGATCTCTCCGACAATATTTCACTTCCCAATGCTTTTCAGCCCTTCTCGGTAAATCTAAAACGCTGAAACCGATGTTGTTCGTGGTTATATTTTGTCCGAAAGGTTGCAGTGATCTCTCTTTTCTTCGCTGATGTTGTCGAATTCAATGAAGCGGCTGATTCAAAATGGCGCTCATTCAGCGTCCATTCCATTTTAAAAGCATTTTAGCGCATTCAGAATAGCTCCGAGCACTTCTAAAGTTGCAAACGAAAATCGTCGCTAAAACAGTGTTAAACTTCCGTGCATCGCATCTAAGCGCGCTAAGCACGATTTTTAAAAACGATTTTTAATTTTCCCTTTTAAAACTGTTTTACAATTTAGACGTCTGTCGTGCATCGCATCTAAGTGCGCTAAACACGAATTTTACAAAACGTTTGTAAATTTTCACTTTTAACAGTGTTTTAAGAGTTAGAAGGCTGTCAAGCATCCGGCCCCAGGTCTGGCCTGCTGCGTCACTGTTTTAGATCAGTTGCGCGGATAGCATTCAGTGTCTGCTGATCCTACAGCCTACAGGCAGGCCATTTCGACCATTTTGGGCTTCCAGCAATATAAGGATCTTAGAGCACAATCAACAACGGTCCTTATATAAACTAAAACTAAAAAACTAAAAAAAAATAAAAAAATATTGCATTATATTATCGGATTAAAAGTTGGTTAAGAGGATCATAATTATATACAAATTTAGTGATGCGGGGGATTTCTGTTTTGAAAGTGGCCGTGAGGAGAGTCCAAGGAGGAAAGGGCAAAGGAGGTAGGGGTTCAATTTTGTGTGGAACTACCTTGGCCTGACTACAGAGTTCCTGAATAGTTGTGGTAAGTAATCCTTCGCCGTTACGTTTTTGTGTAATATTGGGATTTTGGTTAAAGGGCTCAAATTTTAATTCTTTATAATAGGTCTCTTGTGCATTATTTTCAGTTACAAAGATGGGAGTTAAATATGTATCACAGGTTTTGAGTCTACAGTAGTGGAGAGGGAGAATATTTCTAGAGCATAAACAGCCTTATTTGACGCATGTAGGGGGGGGGGGGGTGCCTATGATGCACTTCAGAGAGCGCATCTCTGCGGATTCCAGGGTTTTTAAAGAATGTTTAGAGACCGAGAAAAAACATTTGGCTCCATAATTCAAGTTAGATCGCACCAGTGCGTGGTGCAGGTGCAGTAATAACTTCGCATTTCTGCCCCATGGCTCATGTTTTAAGATTTTAATCAGATTTGTTGCTTTGTTAGCTTTAGAAATAGGTGGTTTATGTGAAGAGTCCAGTTTAGAGTGGGAGTGAAGAGTACTCCTAAAAATTGTATTTGTTTCGAGGGATTTAGAGGATATCTTATATCGTGAGTGAACTGGAAGTTTAATTTGGTTTTTGCCGGACTGAAAAATATCAGTTGGGTTTTTTCGGGGGCCAGTTCAAATCCATTTTCCTCAAGGTATTTTTGTACCGTGTCTATAGCTCTCTGGAATGCTTTAGCTTTATTAGATGGTATTTCTCTATGCCCTTTTGTTGAGCTTTTTGTCTTGACGGGGTTCCAGATGGCAATGTCATCTGCGAACTGGGATAGTTTTAGGGTCGAATTTGTTATTTTATCCAGTTTTGAGTGTTTCGTTTATGGTAAAACGCTAACCTATATATTCCAAATGTCATACGTAATCAGTTTAAAACAACGTTTACTGACGTCATGATCGCCTATGCTCCTTCTATGCACCAAGGTCCCAAAGTCCGGTTTCGCGCTCATAAGAAAGGGAAAAACTTTGGTATCATTCGATCACGCCAGACAAGGGTACTGCAATGCTAAACCATCACACTAAAGAGTACGGCAATGACGACAGAATATTGACTACCCCCAGAGTGTCATTAAAAACCTTTAGACAGCGGTCCTTCTCTTTCCAAGCTCCCAAAATGTGGAATGGCCTTCCCCATGATATTGTACCATCTTTGGCCATTTTCAGGGCTAGATTGAAAACATTTTCTTTTTTAAAATTTGGCCTTTGAAAGGGATTGATAAACCCTACATTTTCCCATCAACATGCATATAATTATCTGATCATGCTCTTGAAATGTTATGTTTATTATTTTAGTATTGTGTCAGTGTGCATTTGGACTTATGAATGGTTGTGTTTTTGTACGTTGTCGGTACTTAAGTTAGTTAATTTCAATTAGTTAGATTATCTAGATGTAAAAAGCGCTCTGAGTCTTTGTTTGTGGGGATATTGCACTTTAGAAGAGTTATATTATATTACATATGCCATTTTAAACCCTTTGTTGCCAGTGGACGCAGATTGTGTGTTTGAAATCTTTGTAAATTTGTACGTCAAAGATACCCAGCTGTGAAGGAACAAATGAGTTTCAGCAAAAGCATAGATCCTCATGCGCCCCCGAAAATGCGGGGGCTTACGAGGAGCTATACCTCTTGCAGTTGGTTGTTAATTTTTTCATGGCGGCGAATGGGTTAAAATCATTGTGACCCACCGGCGTCATCAGTGTAGATAGTGTTGAAGTACACTGGTGTTGATGTTCCAGCTGCCGTACTGGCCGTCAGTGACACGTTGTATTGCCAAGCAGGCGATAGATTGGACAACACGTAACAAGACATCAAGTAACCTGAACACATAACCATAGTGTCTTTTCATTTCCCATTCAATTTTCTAAGGGGCAAGCAACAGACAAAAAAACTTAAAAACAAAATGTTTTACATTTAGTCTAGCCAAAACCGCCAGTTATACTGCAAATTTGTCCCAGAAATATGGAATTTGGCAGGTACGTACAGTTTTAATGCAGTTTCGATTGACACCATTCAGTTTTGTGTGACCGTTAAAAAAGGGGAGATAGATCTTACAGGCACTTTTAAGTTTTATAAGGACTGAAGCAATCCATATGTAATGCAATAAAATGTATCTTGTTAGAATTGGACGACAAAGTGAGTGTATGTAAATTATACACAAGTTTTGTCAGTTTGTTCATCGGTCTGTTTATTTTTTTTTTGGACGATGGTAAACGTTGATGCAGGTGCTTTCTCTGAGGCTTTTTCAACCACATACTTTAAAGTTGGCATGATGATAATGGGTGATAAAACCCAAACATACCAAACGTTTAAACATACCAAATAGAATGTGTCTTAGAAAAGGGGAAATGTCGCGAGAGGTAAATTACAATATGGCACATAACCATATTACTTTATACAAACGTGCCTGAATTTTGATTATTATGGCAAATGGGTAGGTCTAACTAGGTATATAGAAAGTTGAGTACATTACCTGTTCCTGTGTAGACGTTTAATTGACCTTTGCCAAATGTTTAATGTCATAAAAGGTCAGCAAATGTGGTAAATGGCATTTTCACAAAACGCAACTTTCTCTGACGTACTTTTCGACACTCTACAGCCAAAGGTTACGCATACATTGCTGCTGACAATTCTATTACATGAATTTACTTATCGATGACCATTGTTACCCTTTCTTATCACATATGGGGTGAATGATGAATATTGGATTTGACGTCTCTGAATATTTGGGATTACAAATTCTTCCTGTTCTTTGCTTGTCAAGGCAATCTTTTCTAAATCCATAAGACTGGATTTAGCCGGAACTTGAACTGACAATAGTTGTTGGTCAACTTGTGTGTAAGTTGAACAGACAATGTCGCTATCACCAAAGTCAATGTCACAGCGGCCAGAATTACTTGTTTCTAAGTTCTCAGAAAATACTCAAATGATTTGTTTCAAATGTTGTATGTTGATAGATAATAATACAACAAAGTATTGTTTTCTAACGTTTTGCCACTGGCTGCTATTTCTGAGGTCAAGGTCATGGTAACAATATTTGTTCTTGGTCTTGGTATTTGACATTTGTGAAACGACCACGAGTGTTTGCTTCAAATGTTATGTATTGATAGGAATGTTAATCATAATGTGTTTTACGAGTGAATGACGTGACCAAAGTGTATGTCAAGGCCGTGGCGGACATGTTGTTTTCCAAAGTCATGCGTTTCTGTTCTGGCAATAAATATGAAATGAGATGGCTCCACACCAAACATACACAAAATTATGACATTAAGAAAGAAACTGTTATAAACAAAAATTAGGGTTCTACCTTCAAGGTCAGGGTCACTTACTTAGCGCACCCCTCTTCTTTCTTTTTTGTATTTTTGTTTGTTTCATTTCTTTTTCTTTTTTTTTTTTTGGTTGGGTGCTTTGACCAAAGTAGATCTATAGTAATTGGTCGATAATGCACAATCTTCTCCCTTGACAGTGCTTTTTTCTATTTACTTGGTAGTTTCTGCTAAAGTTGAACTCATATCAAATAAAATATAAAATTATGTAATAACTAAAATTACGTCATGACGAATAACGTTTTCCAAACCAATGACGCGTATGCACTGTACCCTTTATAGATCGAGCTCATTGGCGCATTGCCAAATCTGCTAAGCTTTTTTAATAGGAGATAGGAGAGGCTCATGACAGCGAGGACAGCTCGCATATAAAAAAGACTTTGTAAGTTATGGCTCTCATATAGAAAAGACTGTGTGGGTTATGGTTTATCCTATACTGTTTGTAATTATTATTATACAAATGTCATATGAACAATATAAGCTAGGTATCGTTATTTTGTGTTTACCATATTAAAAATATGGTAGACTTTGAAATGGGGCTGGTCGGAGCGCATTCCGGAGCATGCACATGACGTATTTGGCGTGCGGGGCAGAAATTCTGGGAAAAAAGTAACAAGATAAAAATGACGTCACGTCTAGCTATGCAAACCTTGCTAGAGAAAGTATGGGAGCGTGTGTGTGTGTGTGTGTGTGTGTGTGTGTGTGTGTGTGTGTGTTTGCATGTGTGTGTGTGTGTGTGTGTGTGAGTGTGTGTGTGTGTGTGTGTGTGTGTGTGTGTGTGTGTGTGTGTGTGTGTGTGTGTGACAGCGACTAGAGCCCGCGTTGGTGGACGGACGGACGTGTGTGTGTGTGTGTGTGTGTGTGTGTATGTGTGTGTGTGTGTGTGTGTGTGTGTGTGTGTGTGTGTGTGTGTGTGTGTGTGTGTGTGTGTGTGTGTGTGTGTGACAGCGACTAGAGCCCGCGTTGGTGGGCAGAAATTCTGGGAAAAAAGTAACAAGATAAAAATGACGTCACGTCTAGCTATGCAAACCTTGCTTGAGAACGGTTACAAAGAAAAGTAGATTATAGCACTGTCAGGGGAGAGAAATGTGCATGATCGACCAGTGATCATAGATCTACTGTGGCCAATGCACAAAAAAAAAAAAAAAAAAAAAAAAAAAAAGAGATAGGAAAGAGAGGGGGCGCTAAGAAAGTGACAAAGCAATGCATATGGAAGCCCCCCCCCCCCCCCCCCCCGAAGGTGGGCGTATCACATAACCACTGTTCCAGCCACTCAGTGCATGGAAATTCAAATCTAGGTCCCCCAAGGGGGGTCCAGATATTTAGCCGGTGTGGACAGCTGTTTCGGTCTTGGCGACCTCTTCAGCACACCATCGGTAATACTGGAGGAGGCAGGAAATTCTGCCTGCCTGCAATGACAACCACGTTTTACTGTGGTGTCTGCAGGGGCATACATTCCATGCCACCACCTAGAGTTAAATTTCCATGCACCCTAAAAGAGAACCTACCAAAAGGGGGGAAGGGGTTGCAGTCGATATTGTAGTAATAAATGAAAAGAAAAGGGGAGACTGCCTTTTGGTAGGTTCTCTTTTAGGGTGCAACCTTTTACCCCCGCCGAAGTGTGTGTTGATCAGAGCTTGGCTTAGAGATGAGGGAAGTGGATTAGCATAATAAGTCTAAATATATGAACAACTCTGAATGTTCCGAAACGATAAACACATGTGAGCTCCAAACAATAAGGTAGACTTTTTTTGGGATGAAATCCTCATCTTTTTTATATATTAGGCAAAACGAGTTGGCATGCTCAAAATTACGTCTGCTACCTGGCAAAGAGTTGTCGTTCTTGTTGTGCACTAAAACGGCTATTTCACAGAAACCGTCAAACATATTTGTCTCAGAAAAACTCAAGTACAATTCTAAAATATTACAGTAAATATGGTGTCCCATTTCAATACGACTGGACTTGTCGAAGCTGTAATTTAGGTAAAGTGAAATTATATACCACGAAATAGGCGTGAAGTTCAGGCTATAAATCGACTACACACAGTAAAAATTAAACTTTGGGTCCAAATAATCAATTCTATCAATACGTTTTAGTTTGTTATGCTGGAAGATCTTTTGCCCTGTATTAAGCATAACAATTTTTTTTGTGTGTACTTGTGCAATGTTTTCTGCAAGTCACAAGCAAAGTTTGCGTCATCGTTGACGAAAGAAGTTTCTATCGCGAGCGCCATTGTGAGGGCGTGTTTGCCTGTTGGGGTGTCAGTTTCAGAGCCACTGCGCAAATCTAAGATTTGATCGCCCGGGTTAAATGATATATCGACCGAAAGCTGGGATAAAGTCGTTTTGTTTGTGTTTAAAGAAAAGCCCAGGACCCAGCCAGGGCATTGAGCTCATTAACTGAGATTGCAGAGTTTGAACTCCTCCAATCAATTGCACGCGTCAGCGTAGAGTCCAGTCCAGTGCACACCGTGAACACAGCATGAAATGCATTAAAGCCACACGGGAACTTCTATCAGCATTACGCCAAGGCTTACACAAGAACTAAACCTGTAGCTGACGATACTGACAAATAACCAGCTGGAACATTTAAGAGCCACACTCCATGCATCTGTATACCCATACAGCTTTGGTCACAGCCCTTTACATGTAATTTCTTGTAAATACCTCATGCACATATATATACATGCAAACACTGATTTCAGTTTACACTTTTTTTCTTGTAAATGCAGTATTACTTTGTATTTTTCCCCACCCGGGTCTTCCCTGGAGACTTGGATGGGGTCAAAGATAATGGATGACCAAGATTGGTCATCCATTATCTTTGATGGGGTTAACTACTTTTTTGTTTCCTCCAGGCATTGTGTGTGTGTGTGTCTGTGTGAGCGCTTGCGTGCGTGCGTAGTGAGTATGTATGTTTGTGTGTGTGTGTGTGCGTGTGTATGTGTGTGTGTGTGAGTGTGTGTGTGTGTGTGTGTGTGTGAGAGAGAGAGAGAGAGAGAGAGAGAGAGAGAGAGAGAGAGAGAGAGAGAAAGAGAGAGAGAGAGAGAGTGTGTGTGTGTGTGTGTGTGTGTGTGTGTGTGTGTGTGTGTGTGTGTGTGTGTGTGTGTGCAAGGACATGATTGAAAACAGGTCTATGTACCTAATCATATAACCTTGAGAAATAAAGTTTCATTTTATTTCATTTCATTCTACAGGTGCACATGGAATCTGGCTGTCAAATGCGGCTTCCAGTTACTGTCAGTATCATCTGCTACAGGATATGTTCGTGTGTAGGCCTCAGTAAATCTGGCAGGGGTTCACATGTGCTGCAGTGTATCTTTTATGTTTGCGCTGGACATGACTCCGCGTGCCTTATAAAGTTAAAGGCCCTGAGCTGACCCAGTTCAAACTACGCGAACTCAGTTGGTGATCGGTTTGACCGACTTAAGGGCAATGTATACCAGAGTCCTAGCTGGGTCTTGGAAAGATTTTTTCAAAATCGTGTGCGGGACGAAATTAAAAGACTCAACCCTAGCTTTAAGAGATCACAGTTTTGTAGTCCAAAACATTGAAAGCAAAGTAAATTACAACTGTCAACGACAAACATTCACAGTTGTAACCCGTCAATCCGTTATCATTTTCAGGGTTGTACGGCATGAGTGTCCGAGAGAAATCCTGAGAGGAAAGGAGAAGGTTTCTCTTCCAATTCCGAGAAAATATGTTTATGCATGTATACAGTTATGAACTTTAACAAGATGGGGCCCCAGCCCAAAGTTGTTCCTATTTTCAAGATTATCTATTTGATCCATCTCCTTCTACTTTAACCCACCCTCTGATCCACAACACTGGAACACAGAAATAAAGACGGACACACGGCAATCCAGAGTTGCCACATTTCTGCGATAAGGTAAGTAGTGACTGATTACTACTTGTTTGTTTGTCTATTTTGAAAAAGGGTGTTTACCCGAAATATTAATAAATAGTGCTATAACTGTCTTGTATAAGTGTGTTTCTTTCTCCGTTGGGTTCTTCTCGGACACACGGCAATTTCCACCATTCGTTAGCTCCGTGGTCTAGCGTAGCGCTAGCTATTCTGAAGAAGAATGATAGCACGAGCAGCGAAATGACGTCACTTCAAGCTTCACGTCATGGCATCATTAGTCCCACGACGCCGTGTTCATAGTGACGACTCGATGTTACATGTCACTAATCGCAGTACTAACTTTGTGTCTACCGTATTGAAAATACGGTAGACTTTGAAATAAGGCTGGTCGGAGCGCATTCCGGAGCATGCACATGACGGCTTTGGCGTGAACCAGCTTCCTGACTCGCCGGTCACCACCTACCACGCTGTGTACCTTTCTTCGGTCGACGCCTTGCCGGCTTCCACTTCGTGTGAACTGGTGCTTCAGGATGCTCCCTGCGCTGCGGCCTCAACCTCCCGACCGTTGGTGAGCGGCTAGGCTACGACAGTCAACGCGCGCTCCACGCTGGTCACTGGTCGAATAGTTAACGAGTGAACCAATTGCAGCCTAGAATCTACGTTGAGTAGCGTGAAGAGATTAGAAAAGAGAGATCCCCAGGACTCCGGATTCTCATAAGCCGAGCAAATACTCAAAAACTGCTTATTTTTAAACATTAAAATCTCTCACCGGCTCTCACCTCTCGTAAACCCCATTTAACCATCGCAGACTGCAATTCGCTTAGTATTGATTTCCTGGCCTGCTTGCACTGGATAAAATATGCACCGTCAAGAAAATAATCACCACACCACAATGGCATTGACGAAAATCTCCAGAGTCGTTAGCCGTGCGCGCAGGTAGTTTCGAAATGCACAAAAGATTTTTAATGATCCGATCATATGCGCGCGTCCTGGTCTGACGACACCGCCGTATGCTGAATGCTTTCAAAAGAAGCCAGATATGCTAATAGGATTGGAAAACCGGCCGTTTCTGTCGCAATCAGTAGCACACACACTGGCATAATGGTGTAATCAATAATTGTTATTGGGCTGCCCGCAACTTGCAATGCACTGAAATAACAGCAGTTTCAAGTCTACTGGTGCCAAGTAGAACTATGTACTTACCTACAACCTGTAGGTAAGTACTGCAGGTTCTTTATAGTGGGATTCTTATGAGCTAACACATGACCAGATCCTCAAAAGCCTCGGGCCCCGAGCCCCAGGCCTGGCTTTAGTCAACTGTACTTCAGGTCTCCACTTGACTTCGGGTTGTGAAAGAGAATACCTGTTCCTCAGAAAAATCAATACAGTCCAAGTCTGCTGGGCCGGCCAGGGCTATCATCAATTTAAAGGCTTATAACTGCATGTTGACACAGAAATTGATTGCAGCACTGTATAGACAGGCATGAGTGGTGTTTTATCTCTCTGCGTGTTAGACTGCCTGGGTTTGTCTGCTGTTCATAAATTCCTTCTTTAAGCGTTACAATACATTGCGCCAGTCATTTGACGATGGGACTCAGAGTGGTATGCGTTTGGTGCACTGGTCTGCCTCTGCCGTTGACATGTGTAAGGTGTGTTGCTGGCGCAACACAAGCAAGGATTAAAGTGTTTTTATTTTATATAAAGCAGCCTAAACACAAAGGTAAGTGCAAGAATTTTAATTCACTTTTTTATTATATTATAAAATAAAATAATGAACCAAGACGAATTGTTATTACTGAATGATATCAGCGCTGTAGAAAACAAAGACTTAGACTCTAAGAAACAGCGTCTTTTGTCTGTGATTGTCTCAGGCAAATCAAAGACTTATCTCGGAAAACAATACATGACAGAGGATATTGAATCTTTAACCTCTGATGAACTAATTAAACTACATTCAAAATATGAGAACCACATCGCTTCACTAATGACTCGTGATTTGAGTCGATCTCTTGTATGCCTATACACAAAAGCAGTGAGTCACTTTCTTCCTGTAGACACTGACAGTCTATCACACGACCTTGAAAGTAATCCTATTGTTTCAAGTTCAATTGGCAAATTAGCATGCATCATGTTTTACGAGTTTGGAAATTACCTTGCACCTGTCATAACACTTCTTGTTACCGGGAGTCATATTGATTTTTCAAAAATAAATTTTCTAGAGAAAGAAAAGGATGGATCAAATGGACGAGAACAAGATGACTACACAACAGAACCCGGACCCTGTTTTGACACAGGTTCAAACTGTGACTAAGACTAAAAGTCCAGGTCGCATTGAGGCAGGAAAAAAATTAGCCGAATGGAACAGGCAAAAAAAATTACAGCTTAAGGCACAAACAGTAACTGACCCGCCGTCAGGTCCGTCAGAACAAGTGCCAACACTGCCAACACTGTCAGGGCCATCACTACCGTCACACCCACAACAAAGTGAGAGAATATCAACTAACCCCAAACCCCAATCAACAAAATTTTTAGTTGCTGGATTTGTTGTCGGATTTGGTTACGTAGGTTATCAATTATACAAAAAATACAAACCACAGACTCCTACAGTGTCCAAAAAATCAGATTGATTGTACATTGCTTAACGTCACGACAGCAACAAGGCTTTCTCAGGACGTGCCTGCACTGCTTGTGAAAAAAAACAACCAACTAAACAGAACATTGAATGTATGTCGCCAGCCGGTCAAACACATTAAATAAACCTAACACATGGGGCCTAAATAAAGCTAAGACCATTTAGCAACACACATCCAATATCAAGAGCTACAGGCAGTGCAGACAGTAGGGAGAGTTTAAAAAAGGCAAATACAGGTGAATGGACCTCGGGTAGACAGAAACACATGCCCCAGAATAGAGAGAAAACCCCACCCTGTGGGGCTGACCAGGGTGACCCTGGGAACTAAAAAATACCTAACCCCACCCAAGTCCCCCAGGGCAGACCCGGGTGGGGTCCAAAAAATCAGACACTCCAAAAACAAAACCAGAAGTCGCCACATTACCAGCAACGTCAAAACCCTACGATCCATTTTTCATGCAATAAATAAAAATATTATTTTAATTTTATTGCATTAGAAAATGAGCGACACAAAAAACTTAATGAACCTTGTCTATCACTCTGCCGTGATAAGTGGACTAGCAGTAGCTTATTCTATGCTAGGAAAAAGTCTACTCAAAATGAAATCAGCAGACTTGAGTAGACTTGACTTTGAAGACAGTGCTAAGCTAATTGCTGTTGTTACAGCATCAATTGCGACTTTCTCGTCAAGCAGGGAATTATTCCAGAAAATGTTTCTATGTAAATAAAAACTATGGCGACGATAGCTATTATGATTGGTGGGGCCATGGTCAATGCACTTGCATTTAGTGGATCAAATTATCTCTTTTCAAAAATGGGCAGAGAAGAATCTGCTCTGGAGATGAGACGACACAATGAGGCATCAGAAAAAATTAGCACAAGTGCAGCAGGATTATGAGAAGCAAAGAATTGAGAAACTTGATTTTATCAATGACAGACTTAGACTAGAGGGTCACGCACAACATACGTTTTCAAATACAGACGACGCAATTCGTGAATACTATCTCATCACAGGTGAAGACATGTCTATTCCCCAGCCAAAACTAAGTGACTACTATCAACCCAGTCCAGAACAAAGAAACGGAGAGATAATTTTTGTTCTAGTGGGAATGACATTTGTTTATTTTACTGGAGTTTTCATTGCTAGAAAAAATGGCAGCCGAAAATAAACTATCAAAAATATATTACTCACCATCAGGCTATTGGAAAGGGCAAACAGCTATTCAGAAATTACATGCCGCTGTGGGCGGAGATATAACACTCAATCAAGTCAAGCAATGGTTACAGAGACAGGCAATTTGGCAGATATATCTCCCTGCTCCAAGAAAGATAACAAGACCTCATTTTGAAAACACTATACCAAATGACACCCATCAAATGGACCTTTTGTTCCTACCACATGATACAATAAGAAAGAAACGATACAAGTATGCACTGACTGTTGTTGACATTGCTTCAAGATATAAAGACGCTGAACCCATATCTGACAAAACAGCCACCACTGTTGCTACAGCATTAACAAAAATATATGGTCGAGGTCCTTTAAGATACCCCAGACTTGTACAAGTTGATGATGGATCTGAATTTAAGGGCGCAGTTAATCAGTTATTTGCTAAGCACGGCATACTAGTCAGACGTGGCATTCCAGGTGTGCACAGATCACAGGCAATTGTAGAGAACTTTAACAAACAGTTATCAGAAAGACTTTTCAGCTA
>BTPG01000006.1:127792540-127937540 GCA_036245525.1 Semisulcospira habei
AACAGAAAGAATGTTCATCTCTGTGAAAAGCAAAACTTTCGTTGTGATGCAGTGGAAATCTCGCTTTTCACGAAACCTGGACTTCCTGTCTTTTGCTTTCAGAGCTCTGCAGACATTAAGCTGCCCTTTGGCGCTTTTCCAAGCAAGAAGAATGATGCGTCCAACTTAACGCATTCTGCCCCAGGACCGAAATCCCCCAATTTTTCAGTTGCCCTCTGAAGGACTGTATTACAATTCTAGAGAAAGATCGAGCATGATAGTTCAAGGATGGTGCCAGAATAGCTTGGCTCCAATGGGCGCCAAGCTATTCTGGCACCACCCTTGAACTATCATGCTCGATCCATGTCTTGCTGTGGTGTGTCGGGGGTGAATGTTAAACGTCCGGCACTTCTCTTGTTCAGCCATTTCTGTAGTACATGTTTCCGAAATGCTAAATGCAATAATCCACTCCAACTGTGATACACTGACTACAGCAGGACACTTCTCGACCATGGTAGTGCTAAAGTAGCTAGGCCTCTGGCATCTGAAGGTACAAAGCTATACTGGCACCACCTTTAACTACTATGGCCCATCTGTTTCCTAAACTTGTAAGTAGCTCATTCTCACCTCGTGTCGAGCAAATCTGCATGATGGTCGCCGCTGCACGTGCAAAGTCAGCATGTCAGTTATTCCCTGTGTCATATCGCCAGCCCGTGCAAAGTCTGTGAGATCCATGACCAAGCCACAGTCAAAGCAACTGACATGGGACCGGTCCACTGCAACAGATTGAAATATACAAATCTATCTTCACTGTCGAGAATGAATGCACTAGATTACACCACCTAATTGCAAGCGGCATAGATGCTCATGAGCCCCATCATTTGCGGAGGCTATTACGTATCTACGTTTCTTGCTGGCCTCATTTTTCTGACTTCACACACACACACACACATATATATATATATATATATATATATATATATATATATATATATATATATATATATATATATATATATATATATATATATATATATATATATATATATATATATATATATATATATATATATATATACATTAAATTCTGGGAATGCTGTGCTAATGCTATTGAATTCCAGGGTGGTAAGCTTGCATTGTGTCATCAGGACATCAGCTGTCCTTTTTGTGACTGCATCGCTTATTAGATCTTTTGAGTCTTCCACTGAACACCTACTACATAAAGTAATAGGGACTACCCCCAGGCGCCCGGCCATCGCTGGAGAATATCCAGTGTTCCCCCCGAGGGGGATGCTAGAAAATATTCCCAAACAGATATAACACCTACTCAATTTTGTGGTACAATTATTCTTTACTTATAACAAAGGCGTTGCCCAAAGCCAAAAAAATGCACTCAATCAGAGTAGCTCCAAGGGACGTAATTTTTCATTAAATTCTGAGAATGCTGTGCTAATGACATGGAATTCCAGGCTGGTAAGCTTGCATTGTGTCACCAGGACATCAACTGCCCTTTTTGTGGCTACATCGCTTATTAGATCTTTTGAGCCTATATATATATATATATATATATATGTATATATATATATATATATATATATATATATATATATATATATATATATATATATATATATATATATATATATATATATACATATATATACATATATATATGTATATATATGTATTCCTTAATCTTTGGTTGTTGTTATTGGTTAAAGAAACACAACCTGCGATCAATGACAATAAAAAGGTTAACACATTCTACTATCCCAGGACCGAAATCCCCATATTTTGAAGTTGCCCTCTGAAGGACTGCATTACAATTCTAGAGACAGATCGAACATGATAGTTCAAGGGTAGTGCCAAAATAGCTTGGCGCCTTTGGGCGCCAAGATATTCCGGCACCACCCTTGAACTATCATGGTCGATCCGTGTCTTGCTGTGGTGTATCGGGGGCTGAATGAGTTAATTAAAATCTTTTAACAACCGCTTTGTAAAGCACGCACACACACACACACACACACACACACACACACACACACACACACACACACACACGCACACGCATACACACACACACACACACACACACACACACACACACACACACACACACACACACACACACACACACACACCCATAACCTACATGCGAAGAACCCGGCCCTGGCAAGGTCACCATAGTCCAAGCCGGAGGAAGGGAGAAGTCGAAAGGAGTCTCGCCTCATATCCAGCCTGAGGTAACCAGCGTTTTGTGACCTGGGTGTGACACCCATCTGCAACAGACTCTGAAGCTCCATGATCGCCTGCGCACTGGTTGGAACGCCCCTGTAGTTGTCTCGGGGCCTGAGGTGTAATCCAAGTTGATGCAGAGCGTGTTGCCGAACTACGAAGTTTTGTTGCTGTTGCTGCTGCCGTTGCTGTTGGAAGCCGTAGTCTCTCTGGTCACATTGCTGGCCGGGTGGGAGGTGTGCAGCGCGCCTTTGTGCGGGTTCAGGGTTGAAGAGCATGCCGCAGTTGTAGCACCTGATTATGTGCGTCTGGGGATCAACGAAGAATCCTTCCGCGGCGATTCTGCTGGGCAGGTTCGCGATAGCTACATTGTCCAGTGGGTGTCCAGCAAATGAGTGCAACCTCTGCATCACCGCCGACATAGCTGAATTTAGCGGGACATCAGGAGTAGCTGGAAAAACGACGAGCTTCTGGAACGGTATCCCACGAGGGCAGAGCATCCACCTGAGATCAAGGAGTAGTCTAAGACTGGAAAACGTAGAAAGTTTTCCTTTTTCGGAGAAAGGAAATGGAAACACTGGGCCTCCATTTTCAAATGCCTTGATGGCTATTAAAGGCGCAGAGGTTTTGCTGATTTTTCCCATATCTACCTTCAATAATTTTGTATTAATCGAGTGTGGTTTCTCAAAAGACTGCACTTCTGCCGTCTGAGATGTGACACTTATGTTTCCCGAAGAAAAGAGGGTGTCCGCGGGGTGTTGTATAGCGGTCTCGCCACTCAGCATCTTGCATCCATCCACGTGAGCATTGTAGGCCCCTTGGAAGCCCGCAGCCCAGTTGCAAAAGCCACCTCCACAAAATTCACAACTAACAGCATCGAGAGCAGGCTGGTAACGAAAACCATTGTTGGCTAACTGTGTTACAAACACCTTTCTGAAGATTGGGAACAGGTTATACGTGGCAAGTCGTCGAAAGCTGCCTTTATAGTTGGAATTGTGCACTGGATTCATGCACCTCCTGAAATACAGAATAAAGCAAAGCTACAACGTTTGTTATCAGAAAGCGCACCATTTACTTGATAAGATTTCTTTGACGATTTTTTTAAAAAAAACTGACAGGCATTAGTTTATAGCGATTGTCTCGTGTCAGGGCAAATGCTGTCGTGTGTGTGTGTGTGTGTGTGTGTGTGTGTGTGTGTGTGTGTGTGGACTAGATCTCATACAGTATGAAAGTTATTTCTGAGAAGCAAAAGTTGGGTGCTGCCTTCTGAAAACTAACGTCCAGTTAAGGATAGCTCGACCAATATACCACACAGGTTGTGCCAAAATAACATGGCACTTCCATGACGCCAAGCTTTAATGACAACATACTTTCATTATTACTGTCGCTACCTGTTCTGTCACAGGAATCCAACACTAGAGTTATCAATTCATCCAGCCTTTAATGACAATGGTCAAGAGCTAAGTTTTGATGTAACAGATTCAGCCCCACAATACACAATCAAATTTTTAACAAAACGTTTGCTCACAAAACGTTTGCTCACAAAACGTCATGAAAACCTACGGTTCATCACATGTTAACTGTGCAGAGTATGTGAAAATTTACGTGCACAAGACACATAGCACACAAAATGAAGTGACTCGTAACTTCGCAAGCACTGAACGGCACAAGGAGTAAGGTTTATCGATCACACAGATGTTTCAATCACTTTAAATGCAAAACAAGATAAGGATCGGTTTAGAGCGTGTGCTTTCTGCACCTGTAATGGGCAACCTAGGAGAGCTGCCAAATAACATGAATAAAGAATAAACCCTTTCCCATATGCAACCCGCAATAATGCATCCATTCTTATGCTAGCACCACGAAACATTACGCGATTTGGCAGATTTGAAAATATCTTTTTTAAAAAATCTTAAATGGAGGTGATTTTGCGACATCTGCATTGTTTGCGGCAGAAAGCACCGTCATAGTTGAAGTTTGATAAATGAGCGCACTACATGTACAATGGACTTGATTCAGTGGCGTGGGGCATGACACAAGCCTCCGCCATCTCAACACAAAACTGGCATGTTAGGTGAGATAAAAGGCGCGGTTAAAAGTTAAAACCGCAAACAAACCTTTTTTTTTCGACTGCGATCACAATCTTCCGGGTGAAGGTACGAGACCACACTACAAGTGCAAAAGCCAACCTTCGCGCACAGTTCTGGTGCACATGACCGGTCCGAGCGACCGGTCTGGTGTGAAAATAGCAACAATGGCGCCGCTGGTGCGTTTAACCTAGGTAAAGGGCGAGGTATACCAACTCAGCTAAGGTTTATGCTTCCTGTGACTTTTGAAACAATGCACAGTATGCAAAGTGTACTTTATAGTAACAAAAATGTTACAGACATTTCCAAAATGATCCAGGCATGATCAGATAAAAACAAGCTATACACACTGAAATAATAACACTCTTGTAATAAATCCTTATGGTGACAATGGTTTTCTTATCTTATTATTGTCTTTCGTCCCGATTGGTTGTGCACTGCTGAACGTCCCGACGGCAAGAAGACTTTTTCAGGACGTGCCAGCACTGCTTGTGAAAAAACAACAACAGAATATTGAATGTATGTCGCCAGCCGGTCTAATACGTTAAATAAACCTAAGACCATTTAGCAACACACATTCAAAATTAAGAGAGATACAATATATATATATATATATATATATATATATATATATATATATATATATATATATATATATATATATATATATATATATATATATATATATATATATTCAGACCAAAAAAGTGACTGCAAGCGTGTAAAATGCAAAGAAGTACCCAACGGAGAAAGAAACACACTTAGAAAAGACAGTTACAACACAATTTATTAATATTTTGGGTAAATACCCTTTGTCAAAACAGACAAACAAACAGAGAGATCAGTCGCTACTTATCTTCATTCGCAGAAGGAATGTGCCACATTCCTTTTGTGAATGAAAATAAGTAGTGACTTATCTCTTTGTTTGTTTGTCTGTTTTGACAAAGCGGATAAGTGGATTTACCTGAAATATTAATAAATTGTGTTGTAACCATCTTTTCTAAGCGTGTTTGTTTCTCTGTTGGGTACTTCTTTTCATGAGATACAGGCAGCGCAGAGAGTAGGGAGAGCTTACAAAAGAAAAATACAAGTTAATGGATAAAGGGTAGACAGAAACACATGCCCCAGAATTGAGAGGAAAACCCGCCCTATGGGGCTGACCAGGGTGACCCTAGGAACTAAAAAGTAGTTAACCCCACTTAAGTTCCCCAGGGCAGACCCGGGTGGGGGCCACTGTTTAGGTGCAAAGTAAGGTTAATGTTACACAGAAATACAAAATGATCCAGGTGTACATCAGATAAAACAGAGCTATACACGCTGAAAACAACCGAATAATAACACTCTTGTAATAAATCTTTGTGTTGACAATGGTTTTCTTATCTTATTATTGCCTTTCGTCCCCCAACTGCTGTTCCGTTTGCAAAGCTTTAAATGTTATACAGTATACAAAATGATCCAGGCAGACCAACCCCATAGTAACACTCTTGTAATAAATCTTTATGTTGACAATGGTTTTCTTATCTTATTATTGTCTTTCGTCCCCAACCGCTGTTCCGTTTGCAAAGCTTTAAATGTTATACAGTATACAAATGATCCAGGCGGACCAACCCTATTATAACACTCTTGTAATAAATTTTTATTTTAACAATGGTTTTCTTATCTTCTTATTGTCTTTCGTCCCAACCGCTCTTCCATTTACAAAACTTTAAATGTTATACAGTATACAAAATCATTCAGGCGGACCAACCCCATAATAACACTCTTGTAATAAATCTTTACTTTGTCAATGGTTTTCTTATCTTATTATTGTCTTTCATCCACAGCCATTGTTTCATTTGCAAATTCAAAGGTTATACAGTGTACAAAATGATCCAGGCATCCATCAGATAAAAACAAGCTATACATGCTGAAACCAACCCAATAATAACACTCTTGTAATAAATCTGTATGAAAACGAAAATTCCGTGAGTGTGTTCTCTCGGAGAATCTCAATTCATTTCTTTTGCGGATGTAATCCTTAATGTTTGTCCAGCACCTATGTCTAAGTGCGGGCTCTTCTGCGATTGCCTGCTGGATCTCGGCCTTTCCAGGAAGTTTGTTCACGACGAGGTGTGTCTTGAAACGAGTTTGAACAGCTTTCTCTTCAGCTTTCCCCCAGGGTTTTCTTGAAAATCTAGCTTTCTTAAGAACAGGAGCTGACGCAGTACTGTCATCATCAAAGTTATCTAGATTGTCATCAGGCTCTGGACGTCTTTTCTCTGTCATGCTCATTGATTCCTGTGTTGTTGACTTGCTACTTGCTTCATTCACAGGTGCTGTTTCCCCCGAGACCTCTCTGCAAGTTTCTGATGTGTCTTCATTGTCAAAGTCAATCTCTTCATCATCGCCCTGCTGAGCTCTAATGCAACTCTCAAAATCTGTCATCCCATTGTTAACTGACAGAAGTATGTTTGCCACTTTTGTCTTTTGAAGGACGTCTTGAGGTTGGCGGTAGATATGGCGATGTGTCTGAATATCATGACCAAGGAAGTCTGCCATCTGATCCTGGTCTAACTCTGAGATGGCCATTGACTGAGCCAAAGTTGCAACCTGCTTCCGTAACTGAGTAAATGTAAACATGGCTGGGTTTGACACCCGTGCTTCCAGTGCATGTTCCTTCAGAACATCATGGCCTCTGTAATGCCTCTGACCAGAAGGTGTGGCAAAGATGTACTGGGAACCACTGAGAGCTTGCACTGATTGCCTCATTTGAAGGATTCTGTCCACAGTTGTCATCATCTTCTTCGTCAGCAAAATGGGAACACTCCTATTAAACTTGCCTCTGATTACCACACTTTGAAAACGATTCACCATTTTCTTCTAAACCTCTGTGAGACCTTTCAAGATATCTTGATTGGTGATCGATCCAATCTTAGCATTCTGGAAGTCTGATACCTTCATTCTCTGAACTTCTCCCCTTGTTTTCTGTTGAAATGTGATACATCGAAAAGAGTTGCTTTAACCACTGTTGGATAATCTTCTGAAACCATCCTTGTCTCAAGAAGCTGTTGGACCTTCCTCACATCTTCACATGATGGGATCAGCTTGGGTTTGTTCATGATCATTTTCCGGACCAACTGGGCTGCTGTAGCTGACACACAATCATACCAGTCCCTGGTGAAGACAGAGTCAAACCGCTGCGCCTCAGAGAGCTCCTGTCTCCACTTATCATCTGAACCATGCCCAAGCTGTTTGGATGTCTGTGACTGTTTGATCTGTGAACATTTTTTCAAGGCATGGCCTATGCACATTGCGAGATTGCCTTTTTTGAACTGATGTGTGCCCTCATCAAATTCTGCAACTCTTTTACAGCCAGTACAACATGATCAAAGCTAGCTGAATTGATCACATCATTTAAACTTGCGATTTTCATTTCTGACCTCACTCCGAGAATCTTTAATAGTCTCCCTAGCTCCCGCATCCTGGAGCTGATTTGTCCAGCCATGTGTTCTTCAATGTCCCTGCGGTCAAATAATCTCTTTCCATACTCAAGAAGCAAGGGGTCAGTTCTGATGAGACCGCTTATCTCGTCATCTCTCTATCTGGCTAATACCTTATGATAGAAGGAAAAGTCAACGTCTAAAAGAGTATTGGAAGCATTAGCCTTCCACGTCGTGCCGCCTCACCTCTCTTAGCAAACTGAAACCCTCCTGGTTTCTGACAGCAACGTTTTGAGTGTACAGAGATCAGCTTTTTTTTGGATAGAGCCTTTTGCAATGGCTACAGGCGAGAAGGTCGTCTACCTTACTAGTTTTGGTGCGATACTTAGGAATCAAACATCCTGATTTCTTTTCAAGAACGGCAACGTTATGCATGTAATCACCCTCATCTTGTAGTCTGATCCATGCTTGACGTCTTTGCTTTGTCCCTTTTTTAATTGACAAAATTTTAGCAACGTCTGCCTCATCTGCATGGACATCTTGTAAGATTTTCAAGACAAGCTTGCTGCACAATTTGCATGCATGTTTCTTGTCCAATTGTACTTTCCTTTCCCTCTCTGCAACACGTGCACACCTGTTTCTTCTGTAAGCGCTCTTTCCCCACCCCCAACGTCATGTTCCTTCTGCCTATCCACATTCTCATTGCCACCCCCTAATTCACCCCCTAACACACACTGCACCTTGCTGGTACTTGCTTCACTGACACCTGCCCACCCTAAACCTGCCACTTTGAAATCTAACATTGTCAATACAATACTGTCTGTGTCAGAGATCCCAGAGAATAATGGCGACACACCGTCTGAATCCTGTGAGCTCAAGCCAGGAACAAACTCCTCGTCATCACTGTCCTTGTATTGCGATGCGCTTGCACTCTCAGGTCCATCCCAGGCTCCATTTGCCCACTGGAAAAAGAAAAAAAAGCTGCATTAGGACAGAAACAGCTCAATTTGGTTTAAGGGGCCTTGCACAAGAATAAAAAGAGTAATCCCGTGTATGACCGATTTACATATGTGTGACATTGGTGACGAGGGCTGGCTTCTGCAGCAGCAAAATCAATGTTTTCTGAAAATGTAAGCAGTTTTCACACATCTGTCAACCCCGCGTGACCCTTTGAGATAGGTCACTCAAATTGGTATGTTTACAAAGGTCTTGCCACAAAGTATCATTGGGCCAAGCTTGAAGAATGTGGCTTGAATGGTCTCCGAATAAATGCCACGGTTAAAGTTTATAATAATAATAATTACGGTATTTATAATGCGCTTATCTTATAATAATTATAACTCTAAGCGCACACTCACAACTCGCGCACGCATGCGCACGCTTTAGACAATGACTCACGTACCACAAACAGTGAAATACATTACGACGGTCAGCTTGGGGTGGGGAGTGCGGTGATATAGTGCTAAAACTGTTGAAAGAGGTGAGTTTTGAGGGCGGACTGGAAGGAGGAGAGAGAGTGTTTCTGACGGAGAGAGAGTGGGAGAGTGTTCCAGATGGATGGACCGTAGACGGAGAAGGAGCGGGGACCGAAAGTGTTAAGTTTGGTGCGAGGGATGTGGAGGCGGAGAGGGTCGGAGGCAGAGCGGAGGGAGCGGGAAGGTGTGTAGGGGTGAAGTAAGTTGGAGAGATAGGCAGGAGCGCAGTTGTTCAGGGATTTGTAGCAGAGAGACAGAACTTTGTATTGGATGCGTTGGGGGATGGGGAGCCAGTGAAGGAGTTTGAGCAGGGGTGTGATGTGGTCGGATTTTTTCTTTCTGAGGACGAGGCGGGCATGGGCGATGGACGGATGACCAGTAGCCCAGAACATAAACTCACTTTTGCTTTGCACGCAAGCCAATAAAATGAAAATGATCATAGAATCACTTACAAGTTTGTAATTGGGGGCATTCCGCTGCCGTCTATGCACCCTCCTACCAGACGCACCCTCTCCGGCAGAGGCTGGGCTATCCTGCTGCAGCTGACTAATTTTGCCATGGGCCTTGGTCATGTGCCAGGAAGGGGCGTGCTTGTCCACTTCCATAGATCCCGATGGGTTTGGACATGCTGCTGCCATCTGGCGCTGGGTGTGTGCAGAAAGTCCTGAGTGTGGCCAAAACAGTGCTGCAAACATGTCAAATGCAACCTTGTAAACTTGACATTTTGGATCAGATATATACATAATTACTGCAGTACCCCGAAAGCCCTACGAACAATAACTGGTAATACAGTAAAAAGCGACACTTCAGTTGCACAATTCGAAAAACCTGTTTGTGGAAGTCTGTTCTTCGAATCGCGAGGCAGTTTTGCGTACGAGAATTGAAATACACACTGAAATCTGGTGCCATTTTGGTATTGTCATAGTGCATGTGTCAAGTTACTTTTCAATCACAATCACACATGTCAGAAAAAAAGCAACAAAATCGCGTGACAAATTTACCTTGTAATGGTGTTATTGAACGAATTCCTTTCATTGAAAAAGAAAGCTATTGTTAAAATCGTGGGGTTCTATTATCTTTTACTACAAGACTGATCAGCAGACGACGTCTCAGTTTTCTTGGCGAAGTGGGTCAGTATCAGCTGACTGTGCAATTGTATCGGATTGGGAGCATCTCAGTTAAATAACTGTGCTGAATAAGTACACTTGGGCGTGTTCTTAAATAAAGAAATATTGCATAAAATTGTACCTTTGCAAACGGAACAGTGCCGGCGGGACGAAAGACAATGGGAAGGGGAAACAACTCAGTTCATGTCACTGCGCAGCCGACCAATCAGGTATCAAGTTGATCTATAGAGACCCTCGCTTCCGTGGCAACACACAGGCCCAGTGCGTTTCTAACACACAACATCATGTAAACCCCTGAAATTGGGGACATCCTATTTTGATATTTGTTTTCTGACTTTTGAATGAAAGATAATGCAGAAACAACCCTCAGAAAAAATGGGTGCTTGATTTGGTCACTCAGAAATTTACACACATCCATTTTCCATAAGGATGGTAAAGAAAGTCACCCATTTTAGGGGCTTTGTGCACACACACACACACACACACACACACACACACACACACACACACACACACACACACACACACACACACACACACGGCGCGTTGGCGCCAAAAAGACGTTATCTAAAAAGGTTTGCGTAGACAGACGTGACATCATTTTTATCTTGTTACTTCTTTGCCAGAATTTCTGCCCCTCACACCAAAAGCGTCATGCGCATGCTCCGGAATTCGCTTTGACCAGCCCCATTTCAAAGTCTACCATATTTTCAATGCTGTGAAAATGATTGCAATTAAATGGAAATAACAGACCTAGCTCGGAGACAAAATATCGGTAGCTACGATCATCAGTAGGAAACGATTGAGTGTAACTGCACTGGCGGGTCAAAATCAAGGACTGTATTTTCCAAGCCGCCAAAAAATCTATTTTAAGCTTACAGCTGTCCTGGGGGCTCTATTTTAATACTAATGAGTAAGTTGTGCATCACAAGTTGCGCATTAACCCTTTGATTGTCGGTAGCGGTTTTCGTCGGGATCATTCCTGTAAGAATCATCCCGAGAAAAACCGCTCCCGACACCCAAAGGGTTTATGTAATATAAAATTACGAATTCTGCGACTGAGTATGCCGCGTATTCAGATGCTGTTCGTCTCGAATGAGTTAATAGACGCTATTTCTAAATAGAAAGTAAGTTAGACTGGTGTGCGAATATCACGGAAATTTCCGTTCAGACTCTTGCTAGGAAGTACATGGAAGCCTCAAGTACAATACATCAGTCCACATTTTGAGGTACTCGGCCTCTGGACTGGTTAATTGCGCCGACGATACCTGCCTGCTTGAACACAAAGGGACGCAGTCTGATTCAAGATTAACTTCTATTAATCCTTTGCCTATCCGTAGCAGTTTTCTTCGCGATGATTCTTGCAGGAATAAACTGCTACCGACAGCCAAAGGGCTAAAAGGATTCAACAACTGTTACCCTATTTGAACCAAGGGACATCACCACTTATGCCCTAATTCATACTACCAACTGGCATAGAACATCAACAGTCTCTAAAAGTACAAACACCAGCAGAATGCTTCATTGTACTTACAAATTACGGGCGTTCAAACTGAAATGGTGATTTTGAGTGAAAACGAATTGTCACTTAGTCAAGTGTGTGTGTTCAAAATGGTTTTTAATGCTATTACTAATATTACTCTATGAGCCAGTCCTGCTTACCGAGCACCCGCAGACCCCCCCTCCCCCCCCCCCGCCCTCCCCTCCAGTACTCAACAAGATGGTTTCAAAGTGTACCTTAGTATGTCCTGAGATGTTTAAGCCATGTTCCCCTAAAAGCCTTAGGAACACGCCAGAGATATAGCCGATGGCGAAAGGGTACCCCCATGCACGCTCTTCGCGGATGCTAAATTGAGGTTGAAAAAAATTTGTATAAAATAAATCAGAACTCATTCCAGAGCCCAAATAAGGCAATATTATGTTAAGGCACACATTCAGCATCCTCTGCAAAAAAAAAAAAACAGAATGAACAAATATTGAATCTCTGGCTCACAGTAAAGGTATTTGTGCAACAACAAAAAAAAAAAAAAAAAAAAAAATGTGTCAGAAGCCTTCAGACATTTTCTATAGCACTGGCAGTCCATTTTCAGACTTACATCATTAAAACAGGATGTTTCAATTATTATAAACTTAACTAGGTGATGCTGTGATTACTGTGAGTGCCACAGTGGTTGATTTTGTATCCCTACCCCCAAGTTGTAAAAATACACAAAATTAATTAGAAAAAAATTACTAAAGTTATTCTATTTCATTTTGACCTCTCTTTCCCTATTAAGTTTCAATAATGTGAGCATAACGTGCAAGAAAATAAGGAAATTCTGCATCTTTTACATTACGTTCGTGGTGAATGATAGTTTTTTTCCCATATAAAATTGCCGAATTGCCGTAGGTTGTTTCTGATGCCCTCAGAAATTTTGTATACAACTGATAGGTCTTTTTTTTTAAGGTTTTATTGGTTAGGATAGAGTACCACAGTTACTCCCAACCTGATTTTATGATGCTGTGATCCATTTAGGGGCCACAGTAGCTGAATCTGCTGCCCTACCCCCATTTTAACAGTACATAAAGGAAAGCAAAATGATCATAACAATTGCTTATGTCATACTCCTCTGTTTAAATATTTGTGTTGCCAGTTTTCTTAGAAAGTATGCGTATTGAGCATACAACTTTGTGATCATTTGATTAATTTCAATGTGTCACATCAATGTAATTTTAACTATTTTTAACTGGCTGGTCTTTTAGGTGATATTTTACCTAGCGTAGGGCGGGTCTAGTAAGGTCTCCCCTTTCCCTTTCATTTATTTTCGTCTAGAAAGGTGTAAATATGAATATGCGTAATAAAGTTTCATGGTTCCTAACAGTCAAAACAATGTTATCAAAATACTTAGTTTCCACATGTCCACCACGAGATCACCACTTCCACCCCCACTTTTTGCCTTCTTCTTCTGCAACGTTCAAATCCGTGATGGCCGTCTTTAAATCTTATATTGTTGTGGCTGCCAATAAGTGAGCTGTCAAGAGCTCGGCAGCAGGTTTTCAGAGTTTGGTGTACAGGGGCATGTCTTCTGGTTAGAATTGCCAGCGGACCGCTTCTATGTATGGACAGATCTGCAGAATGTGCTAAGGAGACTGATTTTCTACGCCACATTCACATAGGGCTGTTTCCGCAAGACTCAAGTCTCACGAAGTGAGTCCAGAGTGATCAGTGCGTAGATGGAAGATGGTGGCCTGGCTCTCCCTGTTCAGCTTGTTGATGTCGTCTGCCCACGTGCTGCAGCCGCCATTCTGCTGTTGCCAATCACTTTGTTGCTGTAGTGTCTAGGTTTCTTTATAGGCGGTTTTGATCTTGAGGTAGTCTGGAGCCTGCTTTGGCCTCCTGTCAGCCTCCCCATTCCCAGCTACTCCAGAATGCACTGGAATCCACTGCAGCACTATTTTGTGGACAGGGCATCCAGTCTATCTTGAAGCTTCCTGGTGAGGAGACCAGTGAATCAAGCTGCTGCCTTACCATAGCTAGTGCTCTGCTGCTGTGCTGAGCACGTGCAGATCTGTGCGATAGTTGGAGCTGCTGCCGCCAGCTGGTAAGGAGAGGGCGGTAGTAGTGTGGTCTGCACAACAGATGTACACACCACTTCCTTCGTTCCGCACGGCGTCTTGTACGGACCCGCCTGTGTAGATGTGAGCACAGCTGCTGTGAGGGTAGCGCTTGAGCATAATCTCCAGCGAGATGGCTTTGTGCAGTGCCGCGACCTTTGGGGCAGAGTCCTGGAACATCGTTTATGTTGTCTAGAAGGCTCTTTTGAGATGTTTAGGTATATGAAGGGAGCTCTTCACACAGTTTGGGCTTGGTTCCAGGACGTCAGTTATAGCCCTTTGCAGGACCTTCAGTTGGCGGTTCAGACTAGGGCGTTTCTGACGGTTCTTGGTCTGCTCCTGTAGTCTCCTGTGCTGTCCGTGTTTAGTAAGTCTCTTGATCGTGTGTGCTGTTCTGCGTTCCAGTGGCTCCAATGTTCTCCATTTCCTAAATCGGGATGCTCCAGATGGCTCTAAGCATTTCACTGCATCAGGAGAATGACCCATGTTCTGCATCTTGTCAAGCCTGAATTTTTGGTTTTGCAGGCAGTGTTTCATGTTGTCGATGTATCTTGGTACCGCACTACAGGTCTGACCGAGCAGGTGTTTGCTTGCGCCAGGATGCTGTAATTTGCGCCAATGTGGTCCATACCAGTTTCTTCATCAGTGACTTTTTTTCTCAGCTCTAGCTTCCATGGGTTCGATGTGAGACCTCCACGTTAATCCAGTAATTTATTTCTTGCCAGTAAAGTTGACCTGTCTGTCTTTTGTACTGGAAGGTCTCCAGTTTCAAGGTGACCTCTTCCATCTGATTGAAAGAGATGGTCTAGCCCAGTTTGAGTGGCTAGAAAACTGGCAACAAAAATATTTAAACAGAGGAGTATGACGTAAGCAATTATTATGATCATTTTGCTTTCTTTTGCGTACTGGTAAAAAGGGGTTAAGGAAGCAGATTTAGCCACTTTGGCCCCTATATGCATCAAAGCATCATAAAGTCAGGTTGGGAGTAACTGTGGTACTCTCCCCTAACCAATAAAACCTAAAAAAAAGACCTATCAGTTGTATACAAAATTTCTGAGGGCATCGGAAACAACGTACCATTCCCAATTCGGCAATTTTAATGGAAACAGCTATCATTCACCACGAACGTACCGTAAAGGATGCAGACTTTCCTTTTTTCTTGCACTTTATGCTCACATTATTGAAACTTAATAGGGAAAGAGAGGTCAAAATAAAATAACTTTAGTAATTTTTTTCTAATTAATTTTGTGTATGTTTACAACTTGGGAGTAGGAATACAAAATCAACCACTGTGGCACTCACCGTGATAACAGCATCACCTAGTTAAGTTTATAACAATTGTGATATCCTGTTTTAATATGTAATCCTGAAAATGGACTGCCAGTGCTATAGAAAATGTCTGAAGGCATCTGATACATTATTTTTGTCTTTTTTTTGCGATTTGGCGGAAATGACCGTTTACTGGGTGCTACCTTCACTGTGAGCCGGAGATTCAATATTTTTTTCATTCTGTTTTTTGCAGAGGATGCAGAAGGTGTGCCTTAACATAATATTGCCTTATTTGGCTTCTGGAATGAATTCTGATTTATTAAGAGAAAAATGTTTTTCAACCTCATATCAGCATCCACGAAGAGCGTGAATGGGAGTGGGTACTGCACCATCGGCTATATCTCTGGTGTGTTCCTAAGGATTTTAGAGGCACATGGCTTAAACATCTCAGGACATACTAAGTTACACTTTGAAACCCATCTTAATGAGTACTGGTTGGACGGTAGACAGGGCTAGCTTTTGGACTATATTACATGACTCATATTCCGAAAAATAGCACCTTCAGCCGGACCGACAGATAAACGCAATCAAAATAAACAAAATGCATTGCTTTCAGTCTCTTACTTAGCGGCCCCCTCTTTCCTATCTTTTTTTTTTTGTGTGCTTGGACCAAAGTAGATCTATGATCATTGGTCTATCATGCACACTTCTCTCCCTTGACAGTGCTTTTCCAAGTCCTACTCACTTGGTAGTTTTTTCTAAATTATAAGCACTGGCAGTCAACCCTTTCGGTCTAGTTTTTTACTACAATTTCGACTGCAACCCCTTCCCCCTTTTTAGTAGGTTCTCTCTTAGGGTGCATGGAAATTTAGCTCTAGGTGGAGGCATGGAATGTATGCCCCTGCAGAAACCACAGTAAAATGTGGTCTTCTTTGCAGGTAAGCAGAAATTCCTTCTCTTCCTCCAGAATTGCCGATGGTGTGCTGACGAGGTCGCCAAGACCGAAACAGCTGTCCACACCGGCTCAATATCTGGACCCCCACTTGGGGGACCTAGATTTAAATTTCCATGCACCTAGGGGCTGGAACAGTGGATATGTGATACGCCCCCTTTCGGGGGGGCTTCCATATGCATTGCTTTCAGTCTCTTACTTAGCGGCCCCCTCTTTCCTATCTTTTTTTTTTTGTGTGCTTGGACCAAAGTAGATCTATGATCATTGGTCTATCATGCACACTTCTCTCCCTTGACAGTGCTTTTCCAAGTCCTACTCACTTGGTAGTTTTTTCTAAATTATAAGCACTGGCAGTCAACCCTTTCGGTCTAGTTTTTTACTACAATTTCGACTGCAACCCCTTCCCCCTTTTTAGTAGGTTCTCTCTTAGGGTGCATGGAAATTTAGCTCTAGGTGGAGGCATGGAATGTATGCCCCTGCAGAAACCACAGTAAAATGTGGTCTTCTTTGCAGGTAAGCAGAAATTCCTTCTCTTCCTCCAGTATTGCCGATGGTGTGCTGACGAGGTCGCCAAGACCGAAACAGCTGTCCACACCGGCTCAATATCTGGACCCCCACTTGGGGGACCTAGATTTAAATTTCCATGCACCTAGGGGCTGGAACAGTGGATATGTGATACGCCCCCTTTCGGGGGGGCTTCCATATGCATTGCTTTCAGTCTCTTACTTAGCGGCCCCCTCTTTCCTATCTTTTTTTTGTGTGTGCTTGGACCAAAGTAGATCTATGATCATTGGTCTATCATGCACACTTCTCTCCCTTGACAGTGCTTTTCCAAGTCCTACTCACTTGGTAGTTTTTTTCTAAATTATAAGCACTGGCAGTCAACCCTTTCGGTCTAGTTTTTTACTACAATTTCGACTGCAACCCCTTCCCCCTTTTTAGTAGGTTCTCTCTTAGGGTGCATGGAAATTTAGCTCTAGGTGGAGGCATGGAATGTATGCCCCTGCAGAAACCACAGTAAAATGTGGTCTTCTTTGCAGGTAAGCAGAAATTCCTTCTCTTCCTCCAGTATTGCCGATGGTATGCTGACGAGGTCGCCAAGACCGAAACAGCTGTCCACACCGGCTCAATATCTGGACCCCCACTTGGGGGACCTAGATTTAAATTTCCATGCACCTAGGGGCTGGAACAGTGGATATGTGATACGCCCCCTTTCGGGGGGGCTTCCATATGCATTGCTTTCAGTCTCTTACTTAGCGGCCCCCTCTTTCCTATCTTTTTTTTTGTGTGTGCTTGGACCAAAGTAGATCTATGATCATTGGTCTATCATGCACACTTCTCTCCCTTGACAGTGCTTTTCCAAGTCCTACTCACTTGGTAGTTTTTTTCAAAATAAACAAAGCCTAGGATATATTAGTTCAAAAGCAAAACAGCGTCAAGATAAGCAATCATAATTGAGGCATATAGATGTCTACATACAGACCTTTTACAGTTTGCAGGGCGCTGAAAGATTTCCTAATTGCGTACTCGATTTCTTGGTTTTTCTTTCCGGAAACGGCCCGCAACACACAAAACATGGATTGCAAAATATTGATTAAAAATCCTTCACGTGTTTCAGAATAATAAATATAAAAATAAAATGTAAAATAAAGCAAGGTAGAAAAAAGATAATTGTTTTTGTATGAGCTGTGTGAATCTCATTTTTTCTTAATTCATCTTATGTTTATATAGCAAATTATGTTGATTCTGCTGTTTAAATACACCGCCGATGACTAAATCGGGTTTTGGAAAATCCGGTGTGACACTGAATTTCTGAGAAATTGGTGCGTAGCCGGAAATGTGGTGGGCGACTTGGACAAGACCATATTTAACCCATTCAGCCCCGACACGCCACAGCAAGACACGAATCGAGCATGATAGTTCAAGGGTGGTTCCAGAATAGCTTGGCGCCTATAGTCGCCAAGCTATTCTGGCACCACCCTTGAACTATCATGCTCGATCTGTCTCTATTAAATTCTTGGGAATACACGTTGACGAACAATTATGTTGGGAGACGCATATAAATACAGTCTGTAAAACCATTGCTAAAACACTTTCCTGTTGTCCCAGCTTAGACAAGTAACGGATACACATACTCGTAAACTGTTTTTTCATGCCCATATCAAGTCTCACGTTGATTATGTCTCCACAGTGTGGAACGGTTGTAGTGATGTTCACATGAACAGGTTAAACTCTATATATAAAAGAGCTGTCAAAATGATAGATACGCGGTCCATTCCTACCATAGACAAATTTAGACATCTAAACATTCTCGGCCTGCGTCAACAACTTAATTTCAACAAATGCATCCTCATGCACAAGATATTAAATAACATGACACCGCAGTATCTAACCACCAAATTTGTGCCACAGCAAGAACACGAACGAACCTCAAGGAACAATACTTTACCCCTACCTCTGCCTAGAATTGACCTCTTTAAAACTAGTTTATCCTTGTCTGGACCGTTTGTATGGAACACTATTCCTGCACATTTGAAGACTATAGCCTCGCTTGGAATCTTTAAAAGGAAACTTTTCGATTACCTGATGAGCCAAACATAACAACACTGGGCATTTAAACAAACCCTGATGGTTAATGCTTTCATATAATATTTGCATTTATCTATATTGTGTGTGTGTAATAACGGTATTATTATTATTATTATGTGTGTGTGTGTGTGTGTGTGTGTGTGTGTGTGTGTGTGTGTGTGTGTGTGTGTGTGTGTGTGTGTGTGTGTGTGTGTGTGTGTGGTATAAGATGAATGTTGAGTGTTATTATTATTTTGTGTAATTTTTTTATTTTTATTTTATTGTTGCATGAAATAATATGTGTAAATATAATTCTTTATTATTATTATTATTATTATTATTATTATTATTATTATTATTATTATTATTATTATTATCTTTTAATCTATTTTATGTGTAGATGTTAGCAACGGCAAGTTTGTAAAATGACGATTTGTTTCTGTCAAAACTTTTTACCGTTGATAAATAAAGTTTCATCATCATCATCATCATCTAGATTTTTTAATACAGTCCATCTAAGAGCAACTTCAAAATTTGGGGATTTTGGTCCTGGGAAAGAATGTTTTAATATATATATATATATATATATATATATATATATATATATATATATATATATATATATATATATATATATATATATATATATATATATATATATATATATATATATAATTTTGAATAGAGTCTATCAATGTTGCAGCTTTTATCGTATATCCACTATTCATGTTGGGCACATGCTTAGTGTTAGACTGATAATGCGGGCGGCGTGCATACGTGTGTGATAATGTTTCGACACTCGATGTGACACGATTTTAGACATGATTTCAAACACAAAAAGACGTATCAAACACACACACACACACACACACACACACACACACACACACACACACACACACACACACACACACACACACATACACACACACCCGGCACACACACACACACACACACACACACACACACACACACACACACACACACAACAACAACAACAACAACAGCCTCATAAATCAGTCAATTCAACTTTACAATTAACTACATTTCTACATTCCTTATCTGCTACTTACTGTTTGATGTTTGCCACACTAAAGATCAGTACACAAGACGATATGAATACTATTTTTCACACAATGAACACTGGAGGAGCGTTTATTGGCGGCCTCCAGTGACCGTTTTCTTCCTCATTTGACTCCTCTGAGAACTAAATGACTTCTCTTCCGTGGAATGGAGCTCATTTAGTTTTGGGAGTAAACTGGTTAACTATTTTGCAGCGTATACGTATGCAGTACTCTCGAATGAGTTCTAAACCTGGTCAGTCACTGTCGAGAAAGAATGAACACCACTCAAATGCAATAGGTATAGATCCTCATGAGCCCCCGCAATTGCGGGGGCTCATGAAGATTTATACCTCTTGCCGAAAGTAATTTGTATCCATGTCCCTTGGAAGGATGGGTTGGACTCTTTGACGTTTAATTGGCGTTGATTCAAAGAGAGAAAAATCAACAGTCTTTGTCCACTGGCATTGAACGGATTAGAAACATAAACTACAGTGGGGCGGTCAACTGAGTTTGCATGTATATCAGCAAACCAATCATTCACTAACCTTGAACTATAATGGTCTGTATATCTCAAGCTGCTTACGCATGGCGCATAGTGGACTACTCTCGATTAAAATAAGCGCCATTTTTCTCCACAAGTCAAAGTCGTGAAATATTTGAAAACTGACATCGATGTAAGTTAGTCAGGAATTTCACCATTTGTGTAAGTAATACTATACGTCCTTATACAGCCAGCAGCCGCACAGTGATCACGAATTTGGCGTCTGAAACGACTGCAAATGACTGACAATTGCGCGAAGAATATAGATGAAAATGGAACCAAACATAGGTACAAAGAACGCAGAAGTGACAATAGACATAAATCCTTATGAGCCCCCGCAGTCGCACTTGCAGCTGGGTAGCGTTCGCCTTGCCCCGGCAGTTAAGGGCTCAATATTTAAATAGAAAATGTACAAGTAATCAGCTAAAACAATACATACAACAAAGCTCCCCCCCCCCCTCCCAGGCCCCCCTCCCTGCCCCCCTCCCCCCCCCCCCCCAATGAAAAAAACAAACAAAAACAAAACAACAACTAACAACCTCCCCCCTCCACCCCCCCCCCCCAATAAAAACAAAATAAAACAAAACAAAAAGCCAGCAACAGAAAGGAACCATGGTCTGTGTATCATCGCATATTTATAATGAGCAATAATGAAAAAAGTATATTCAGAAAAAGTGTTGGTAACGAAACACTGACCAAGAAATAAATAACAAAAAATTGCAACAAGGAGCCACCACAGTCATGCGCATCGGACCGCACTGTGTGCAGATCTGTGATTTTAACATTAAGCTATAGCCATAAGGTTTAAATGCACAACCAAGCGCCATCATACCAAACCAAACTGCCTACCTCACTTTAGCTAAACTCTCCATGTAATCTTTTCGAACAGCACATACAAATAAAAACAAATATGTGAGACGTCAGATGTGTACAAATGATAATAAAGTAATGATCTTCACGTATAAAGAACATAACGAGACAATCTCACGTGTTTTCCACAACTTAAACATGATTGTCACAGATAAATGCAAAAATTATATAGCAAGGTCGAATACTTAAAATACACAATTAAAATACGTCATTGTATATTTATTTAAGCTTATAATTTTATTTGTTTTCTACACCATTTTCATTCTAAAGACTAGTCTATGATCGGCCACAAGCCAATGCGCAAAGGCCATCGTGCCGATGTCCTTTGCGCACTGGGAAGATGTTTTAAGTTCGTTACATGACGCGAAGAGTTGTCCTATTGTCTCCCTTTACCTTGTAGCTTACTTCTCCCCACCATGCAAAAAATAAACAAACAAAATTCATACGCGAAATGATTACCTACACTATTCTTGCATGTTATACAAAATTAACCCCTGACTGCTGCTGACGATGTAAAAGACAAAGAAGGCAAGCCTATTGCAGACAGAGCAGACCAACTCGACAGATGGGCCGAGTATTTTGAAGAGTTACTGAACAGACCTAGCCCACCCGACCCCCCCCCCCCCCCCCCCCCCGACATCCAGCCGGCAGAGACCGACCTACCCATCAGCTGTGACAGACCCAGCCGGGAAGAGATCAGAAAAGCAGTGGCATTTTTGAAGAATGGCAAAGCAGCAGGGCCAGATGGCATCCCAACGGAGTCTCTGAAAGCAGACCTAGAGACAACAGTTGAGATGCTGTACCCACTGTTTGGAAAGATCTGGGAAGAGGAGGTGATGCCAGCTGACTGGAAGGAGGGGTACCTAATCAAGCTTCCCAAGAAAGGCGACCTCAGCAAGTGTTCCAACTACAGAGGAATCACCTTGCTGTCAGTACCAGGAAAGGTCTTCAACAGGATCATCCTAGAGAGAATGAAGAGCTCCCTTGACCCCCAGCTGAGAGACCAGCAAGCAGGATTCAGGAAGAACCGATCATGTACAGACCAGATCGCCACTCTCCGCATCATCGTGGAACAGTCTCTGGAGTGGAGCTCCCCGCTGTACGTCAACTTTGTGGATTATGAGAAAGCATTTGACAGCGTGGACCGAGAGACTCTGTGGAAACTCCTACGACACTACGGTGTACCCACAAAGCTCGTCCGCCTGATCAAGAGCAGCTATGATGGCATGACATGTCGCGTGATCCACGAAGGGCAGTTCACCAGAGAGCTCCAGGTCAGAACTGGTGTCAGGCAGGGGTGTCTGCTGTCTCCGTTCCTCTTCCTACTGGCCATAGACTGGGTCATGAAGATGACCACAGAGCACAGACGAAGTGGAATACAGTGGACACTATGGACACAGCTTGACGACCTCGATTTTGCAGACGACTTGGCATTACTGTCCCACACTCATCAACAAATGCAGGACAAGACCACGAGGCTTGCTGACATCTCGTCCCAAGTGGGCCTCAACATTCACAAACAGAAAACAAAGACAATGAGGCTGAAAGCAACCAGGGAAGAACCAGTCTTGCTTGCTGGCACCCCGTTGGAGGAGGTGGAGTCCTTCACCTATCTCGGGAGCATCATAGACAAAAAAGGCGGCACTGATGCAGATGTCAGAGCACGAATCGGTAAAGCCAGAGCAGCCTTTCTCCAGTTGAAAAAAGTGAGGAGTTCCAGAGAGCTGTCACAACACACCAAAGTCCGGATTTTCAACTCCAATGTAAAAGCAGTTCTCCTATATGGAGCAGAGACATGGAGATTGACAAAAACCACAGTCAACAGAGTACAGACCTTCATGAACAGTTGCCTTAGAAGAATTTTGAAAATCTACTGGCCAGAGAAGATCAGCAACGTCAGACTCTGGGAGAGAACAGAGCAAATAACAGCAGAGAATGAAATTGGGCGAAGAAGATGGGGATGGATCGGTCACAGTCTGAGAAAGCCAGCTTCCAGTATCACTAGGCAGGCATTGTCATGGAACCCCCAGGGAAAGAGGAAAAGAGGTAGGCCGAGAAACTCCTGGCGTCGAGACCTCCAAGCAGACATCAAGAGACTGGGAACCACCTGGAGTAGAATCGAAGGAGAAGCACAGGACAGGAGTTGCTGGAGGTCTCTCGTCGACGGCCTATACCCGGGTAGGGGTGACAGGCGTAAGTAAGTAAGCTGCTGACGATAGCGCCTGGCGGAAAACACGCGGAACTAAGCCTCTTTTCCTCCAAACGGTAGCGTCAGTAATTTTCAACTTACTATACAATGAACAAAATAAAACGAATAAAAGGAACACTTGACAATTCAAATCTGGTAATTTTTTTAATTTTTTTTAGGGGGGAGAGGGGGAGGGGTCTGAAAACAAGCAAATAATCTGCCACATGTATTAGAGTTCATATCAAGAAAAATTCTCTTTTACGCGGTAAAAAAAAAAAAAAGAAGAAGAAAAAAAAAAAAAAGAAGTCTTAAGGTGCGGTAATATTCATCAGAACATGCCTTTTAAGACAACGTTCTTCAGTCTTCTATAAAAGGTGGTTGTTCAAAACAGGTTCTGCAGTGATAAAAATAATAATTATACAAACACGCTTCAAGATAATCACGATAAAATAGTAATTGTTTGCCCATGGTATTCTGATGCGTGTTTCGCATGTCTTTTTTTTTTTTCTTCTGTTTTTAACCACTTGACTGCTCCTGGGGTCTGATGTATGGACAGAGACCAGAGCCTAAGTCCGAAACTATCTTCATACGCCTGAGACTAACATGTTAGTAAGACATGCATGAACTGAGACTAGGCCAAGTCTGAAACTATCTCAGGGACTAAACAGCCCAAATTTAAGCCCACGATTTACTAGGTGTAAAGCGTCTAGTCTCTGACTAAAAGCGAATCAAAATGGCAGACGCTGTCTACATGATGTTCCTATCTCGACGAAATCTACGCCGAAATCGAGTATTTAGAGACCGTCGACACACACTAGATGAGTTTGATGATACGAAGCTTCACAAAACGTTTCGTTTCAAGCGCCGTGAAATTTATCTTTCTTGTACTTTTTTGTTCTGTGATTTTTGATCTTTTAAAGCGCTTAGAGCACCATTCATTTGGAGGTCAAGTGCTATATAAATGTACAATATTATTATTATTAATATTATTAAAACCAAAATCGATCAGTACAGTTTACAGGCAGAGTGAAGATGGAAGACAGTGGCTGTCAAAACACGTGCAGGGCGAAAACTGTTCCCAGCGGCGCATGCTCAGTGGCATTTGGAACTGGATATTCCCAAGTTAAAAATAGCACTTGACACAAGTCGCGGACTAATCATATCTAGTCTCGGACTTGATAGTCTGACTCAAGTCTCAGTTCATGCATCGGAAATGTATGCCTCAGTTAGTCCCTACGTAACAAGTTTCCGACTAGGGCTACGTCGGGGACTTGTCTAATCTCTGTCCATACATCAGACCCCTGATGATCTTGCTCGGCGGACAAGACGCGTTGATACAGGAGCAGTCAAGGGGTTACTTTGTTGGTTATGTCCATGCATAAAGAGAAAGGTCAAACTACAGCCTACGTCATGTACATTGCGCTTTGGTGACACCGTCCACGTGAAAACAATGTGAAGCGAAATGTTCGCTGGTCTGTGACATTGGATCCTACGGCTTCAGACCTGAGGTCCAAATCACAGACCAGCGCAACACAAAGAACGGGACTGCATTTGTCGATAATGGCAAGACAGGCAAAAAGAGAAAGCTTTAATATCCAAAGGACGGTTTAATATTTAAATATCAGATATTTGCAAAAGTACAGTGCATAGTTTCACTTAATTAACCCCAAGGCCACAACTCAAAATTTGGGACGTGTCAACTAATGACTATGCATCAGTTGCAGGAGATGAGTAGACCATGATAAGTCAAGGATAGTGCAAGATTAGCTTGGCGCCTGAAGGCGCCAAGCTTATCTGGCACTACCCATGACTTGTCATGGTCCATCTATCTCCTGTTGTAGTGCGTCAGTACTAATTAGGTTAACAAACAGGTCCAAGCTTGAGGTTGAGAAAAGCTTGGTGAAAACGTACATTTGCATTGAACATTTGCAAGCGAGTTTTATCTGAGTTTTATCGTGGAAAAAAACCGTGAGAAAAACACTAATGCCATGCATTTTGTAAAACGAGCAAAAAGAGCCCACTGTGGCACGAGTTGATTTGCAAACTGGCCCAGCTGAAAACATCAAAAGACAGCGGAGACAGTATGACCTTGTTCTTGTGCACATCCATATACGGACAATTCTGGCAGAGAACACAATTCTAGGATGAAAATAATGGAGGACAGTTGCACTCGTATTTATCGTCAGAAAAAGAAAGGGAAAAGTTATTGGGATCATTAAATAGGAATTGCGTCTTTACGACCTCAGAAGTCCAACATTCTAACCACTGCACTGCAAGCAGATTGGACACAGCAGCATGCTTTGTAATGTCACGAAGATTGTAAAGTCGGTTCCTTCAAAGGCCCGCCGTGAGATGGCCTTAGTTGCCTGCTCGGCGTTAAACCCAAACAACTAACTAACCTTCAATGGCCAAACTTGAACAAGAAAAGTATTCAGCATATTTCACCCGTTCAGCGCCCGTTGGCGGAAAATTGTGTTTCTTCAGTTTTCGTCAGTTCAACATCAACAAGCCCTAGCTGTCCTAGGAACGTGTGGATTCAAAGTGGTGACGGCAAGAGGCATAGATCCTCATGAGCCCCCGCAACTGCGGGGGCTCATGAGGATCTATATCTCTTGCAGCTGTGTCTTCATATTTTCTCGGCACTGAGCGGGTCAGGTTTGTCTGGGACTAAACACATAGTAGACAACTCATGCATGAGTTGTGCCGCACATTCTATCTATCTATCTATATCCGGTAGTGTTGCCGACCGTTGGGGCACCACTGATGACTTGGCAACCAGCTCCCTCCAATCCTCTCTGTTCTCTGCCATTCTCAGCCTATCGCCCAGCTTCAGTCCTGTCCACTCTGAGATATTGTCCTCCCATCTTTTCCTCTGTCTTCCTCTCCTTCGTCCTCCTTGCACAGTGCCTTGCAGGATTGTTTTGGCAAGCCCTGCTGGACGCGTGACATGCCCATACCACTTCAGTTTGCGTTTTCTCACAATGGCTAATAAGTCTTCATAGGGCCCGATGGCTTGCCTGATTCTGCTTCCCACTTCCTCGTTTGTGATGTGATCTCTGTATGAGATGCCAAGCAGCCTTCGAAAACATCTCATTTCAGCACATTCATCAACTATCAAAGAATAGCATATATTTATTTGACATAATTATTAAATAACATCATAAATGGAATTGTGTTGTTGGTAAATACTAGGCTGCCAGGTGAATTGACCTTTTTGTTTCATTAATAATCTAAGTCACTGAATAGCACAGCTGCTATACCAAGAACCTTCCTTTGGGTGGTGGCCGGGCGGAGGTGGGGGGAGGGGATATGATTGGTACTATGATATGTCACTCAACCACTGAATAAGGATCTCATTATAGGCCGGAAATAAACGTTCTCAATATGTAAAAGCACAATGTGTTCAGCAATCTGAACTTCCAAAAACTGTTACGTTCAGTTTCAAAACTTTCCGTTGAGTGCTGAGACAATATGAACACCACCCAACAGCAAGAGGCATAGAGCCTCATGAGCCCCCGCAGTTGCGGGGGCTCATGAGGATCTATGCTTCTTGCTGATAACTTTAAATCCATATTCCTGGAACAGCTAGGTTGTTTTTACTAAATTTTGTGATGACAGAGTTGTTGTTATTTGTACTCAGCATTAATTAAATGTATCAATTAACCAACTTATCAATTAATCAGTTAATATGATTAATCAGTTAATTCAAATTGGTAGCATGTTAGGTTAACGACAGAGCAGGAGATTTGCTAGGGTCTTGTACTTTAGAGGTCATATGAACGATTGAGAGCAGTTTGACCAATTGCTTTCTTTATGCATGACTGTTTCTTGTCACCTTTCCTGTCAAAAGACTTTCAAATTAAGAATGTTTACGCAGATGGCATTTCAAATAAAAACAATACAGATATTCTGTACAGAAAACGTATTTTTGTCAGAAACTTCCAAAGACGGCGTGGACAACCCCGAGACCTCGCGGTGAGGGGTGAACCATCCTTGCCATCACTGGAAGCGAACAACTAGCGTGTATTTCTTCTTCGTTGTTATCAGCCAAGACAACTGCCGCATAGAACTAACCCCTTCAATGCCCATGGAAAGAAAGAAAATGTGTGTCCGAAACTCGTATGGTTTTCGCTTACATCCAGACCGAAAAGGTGACTGCCAAGCATGTAAAATGCGCGGAAAATGCCAACAAAGAAAACAACCAATGCTAAGAGGGGACAATTACAACACAGTTTATGATAAATACATCTAGTGCTAACTGTAATCCCGCTGTGAAGAAGTTAAACGATGTTGGCGTCTTTCGCTGCCGTGCTGTCAAAAACAGTGCACCGACAAGGAGCCAGAAGAATTTTTTTTTTTATCCCGCTGAAATTCAAACAAGAACCCTTTCTAACAATGTCTTTGAAACCATCCCAAGTTTACTATTGGACAATCCATCTGCTCTGAGTACACGGATAAACATGCGACCAATAAGAAGCATTAATCATCAAGAATCATCCCGTCTTCAGGTGCTAATAAAGATATAGAGCCCTTGCATCTTCATATTGGACGTTTGGATAGCGATAGAGTTAACACATTTATCCTTAGGGTCGCGATTCCGAAAACGAAAAGATGCAAACCGTTCAAGAGACAAGGGTAGTTGGCCAGGATAGTTTGGCACCACCCTTGAACTATCAAGGTCCACCAATATTTACTTGAACATGTTTCGGGACTGACGGTAGTCAGGCTGCCGAAGCACTTTGTTTATGAATGAAGAGTGAAAAGGGCTTGTTTGTGTTTAAGGAGTTCCTTATGGAGTCTAGCAACTGAAAAAGACAGACCCCATGCACCTACGCATATTTGTTTGTTCCACCTCTGCTGATGACACCTCCTTCTTCCTCAAATAAAAAGGATAATTCCGGGATGCGTTGAACAGCCAGTCAGATTAACCGATTCAGCCCTCACGCACTACAGCAGGGCATCGGTCGACTATCATAATTCAAGGGTAGTGCCAGATTAGCTTGGCGCCGACAGGCGCCAAGCTAATCTGGCACTACCCTTGAATTGTCATGAATTATCATGGTCGATCCATCCATAGTCGTTAGATGACGCCTCCAAATTTTGGGAAATACGTGCGTCGGGCTGAATGAGTTAAATAAAGAAATATCTAGGTCACGTCACTTCATAGCTTAGCATGTTCTGAGAAGATAATGTACGTTTCGGGGAGATGGTTGTTTCTTTGGACGTGAAAGACATCAGTCACACAGGACTCCCTAGATCCTGCTTGCAAGGTTCGCACCGCGGACACTCCAGTTTGGAACATGCTTTGCAGACACTCGTCTTTTTGCATCGGAGGCATCTGAACAGTGCATCGGCGTGCAATCTGCAACGGCAGCACTGCTGTGGTGGCACTTGCCCCTACAGGTAAAGAGACAGAGGGTTATTCCGACTTCGAGCATAACCCAACGAAGAAAGAAACACACATAGAAAGGACAGTTACAGCTTTTTTCTAAGCGTGTTTCTTCCTTCATTGGGCTATTTTATACACTTGGCAGTCACATTGTTTTTGGGTCCGCATTTAGTAATCCGGCAGTCTCATTATATCTGCAGCCACCAGTAGGCCTATCATTTACAACAGTACCAGTGGCTGCATACCGAAGGGAGTTAACTGTCTGCGCTTCTGAGGTCATTACAACAAGCAGTGAATTAGTCAGTTACAGGTCCGACTGTCAAGGACACAATTACTGCACGTACCTGCCCCATCCCCCCACCCAACCCCCACCCGCCCCACCCCTTCTCCTTGCTTCTATTTCACTTTTACTGGAATTATTAGCGAGTCCCTGGGAGCTGCAATCTGTAAGATTTCAGAGTAATATAACTGTACTTTTAGTCAACTTCCGGCGCTCTAGGTCATTTGTCAGCGCAGACATTTACAGACAGGAGTATATAATCGAGTGGCGTACTGACGAGACGGCGAATCAAATCTCCGCCGCAAAGCGGCGGAGATTTAATTCTCTTCTCGTTAGCATATCTCTCGATTTCCCAATTACCGAACCATGCATCTGGATATCATGTGCCTGGCCTGAACAGATATCATTTATGCCTGTTCAAGACAAAATTAGATACAACAATAGGAGCTGCAAGAAAGTGATTGCACTGTCCACAGATTACCGGGTTATTTCCAGAAACGGGGTGGCAATGACTTCTCAGTACAGCATGCACCTTGAAAACACCTATCGGCCCCATCAGCTCCGATACAGGCCTCCGAAGTCCACAGACGTAGCAGCATACTTCTCCTGGACTGACTGTTCACAAAGACTTCATGCACGGGTGTTAATATGTATACTCAAACAGTATTACAATAAATATGCTGTGAGGAAATATTGCTTCAGTCAAAGTGTTTTAACCCTTTAGCTTCCAGTGATCAGGAATTGCGAGTCAGAATTGACTGCACAATGACCGACATTCGCGTTAAGAACACAGAAGTAAATGGCACAGAATTGGACATTGAGAACGGAAAAATGACTAACAAGATACACATATCCTCATATACCACCGTGCCGTGACTGCGGGAGCCCTGGAGGGTTTATGTCTCTTGCAGCTGGGTAGCGTTCGCCTTGCCCCGGCAGATAAGGGTTTAACTTGATGATATGGTAACTTTGATACATGCCGAGACATGTCTTTGATATAAATAAGAAACGGGACTAACACCGGTTAGTACTAGTGACCGCATGCACACGACAATTTCAGTGCCGTTCAGTGTCGAGACAATTTGAACACCACCCAACTGCAAAGGGTATAGATCTTCATGAGCCCCCGCAGTTGCGGGGGCTCATGAGGATCTATGCCTCTTCTGACACAACTTTGAATCCACGTTCCTAGGACAGCTAGTGGTTTTGGGTTTTTTTGGTACTGAATTAACGAAGATTGCAGGAACACAGTCTCTGTTGACCCATTCAGCCCTGACGCACTACAGCAGGAGATGGATCGACCATCATAATTCAAGGGTAGTGCCAGATTAGCTTGGCGCCTGTCAGCGCCAAGCTAATCTGGCACTGCCCTTGAATTATCATGGTCGATCCATCTCCTGCAACTGGTGCATAGTTATTAGATGACGCCTCCAAAATTTGGGAAATACGGCCGTCGGGCTGAATGAGTTAACTGGTACTGAACGATATAAATGTGCTTTGTTACTGTAACTTTAACACATTTACAAACGTGTAATAATAATAATAATAATAATAATAATAATAATAATAATAATAATTACGGTATTTATAATGCGCTTATCTTATAATAATTATAACTCTAAGCGCGCACTCACAACTCACGCACGCATGTGCACGCTTTTAACAATGACTCGCATACCACAAATACGTTACGACAGTCAGCTGGGGGTGGGGGTTGTGGTGGCGTTAAAGTGCTAGAACTGTTGAAAGAGGTGAGTTAGGATGCGGACTGGAAGGCGGAGGGAGAGGGTTTCTGACGGAGAGATAGTGGGAGAGTGTTCCAGGTGGATGGACATCAGACAGAGAAGGAGCGGGGACCGAAAGTGCTGAGTTTGGCGCGAGGGATGTGTCCGTGTACTGGCCTGTACTAAGTTTGGACCTTACAACACGTGATACCGTGATGATTCAGCCGTCGGGGTGCGGGAAGAACAATCACAAACCATAGCCTCTCACAGTGCCGGAATCAACTGAAAGTGTCAACAATCTCCAAGCTGTCCTCGGAACCCCACTCACATTCCTGCTAGAGGACAAGGCAGGTGTATTGTTTGTTTGTTTGTTTGTTTGTTTGTTTGTTTGACAGAATGTGAATACTAATAGAAGAGCAGTAATGCCTCACGCTCTTTAAAAACATAGCGTTACTGCTTCCAGAACGAATGGCGTGTGTGTGTGTGTGTGTGTGTGTGTGTGTGTGTGTGTGTGTGTGTGTGTGTGTGTGTGTGTGTGTGTGTGTGTGTGTGTGTGTGTATGTGTGAGGAGTTTTCACAAACGGTGAATCTTGCAAAGGCAGTCATATTATCTATTGTCTGTGAGGTGTGACTGTCCTCATTTGATTTACTTCTTGCAGAGTATTTACACTTACGTGCATAAAAGCCCTCTTCAGCAATGTTCCTAATGCTGTCCTGGTCCAGGTCCGTGCGATTGATTTCAAGGGACTGGATTCTCACATTCAAGTCTGAATAGGCAATTGACACATCCATTCTTGGGTTAACCTGTAATTATTAACATAAAAAATAATTGTGGCAGTCGAAACATTAAAAAAACAACCAACAATGAATCCATTTTTTTATAAAAGATATGATTCGATCATGATATTTCAAGGAGGATGCCTATGGACGCTGAGCCATTCAGTTTGAATTATCATCTTAAACTCTCATTCTCGATGTTGCTCATTTTGTTTAACTCATTCGCGGAAAAGCTGCATCCGGATACGCAGCTTTATGCCGAGGATCCTGATGCGGCTTGCCGCGAATTAGTTAGTATCTTCAGATAACAACCTCCAGTCTAGTATTTGCATCTCAAGACTCGGCTTTTGATTGACGCATGCCATGTAACATATCGTAAAATACATTGTATGTAAAGGTGTAGCAAAGGCAGCCCCTGTCAAAGAATAGATCGAGTGTTGTAATTCTTCAATAGGCCTAATATGATTGTGCGCTGGAATCGACAGAGATGGAATACAGTATACTTGCCTGTAACAATTGAAGGACACTGTCTGCGCACATATCAGTATTATATAAAATCTTTATAAGGTTGTCTTTCAGTGTGATGCTCCTGGCTCCTGTTCGTCTGAAGAGTCGTTTTCTAATGTCTGACACGACTCACAGATCCTGTGAAATATAGAACAAAAACCACGAAAAAAGAAAAAAAAGTAAAGAAAAGAAAGAATGAAAGACTGAACGAAAGAACAGCACTACACTACACTACACTACACTACACTACACTACACTACACTACACTACACTACACTACAATTTTTGTAATCGAAATTAACTCATCTCACTGCCAGAGGATGCAGCCAGGTGTGTTATTGAAATCATCGTGACGTCAACTTCCAATATCTCCCGCCGTCAAAGGATTGTGGTGTTAAGTTTTTCTCGGTAATAAAGGGATTAAAACAAGAATGTTTACACACAGATTGGGTTAGATCAAATTTGTTAGGCTCTTTCACACATGAGATATTTGAGAGGGAAATGGCTGGACTGTCAATACACTACACAACACAACACAGCACTGCACTACACTACACTACACTACACTACACTACACTACACTACACTACACTACACCACACTACACTAGACTACACTACACTACACTACACTACACTACAACACAACACAACACAACACAACAACACAACACAATACCGGCAACACATTATAAAGCAATACCTCAGAAGCACCAAGCTAATCTGGCGCTATCCTTGAACTGTCATGGCTAGGCCATCAGAAATAAAATGTTGCTCCAATAGGCGGAGAACTTATCTGTTGTTGTGAACAGGCCTAGTGCATCTAACGGTTGAAAAGGGAGAAAATAGAAAATATATGCAAACATTTCAACCCAGTACACGCATGTTCTACGAACAGCAGGTCATAATGAACCCGTTCGGTATCCTACAGGAATCATCGCGACTAAAACCGCTACCGACACCCAAAGGGTTAGGTTAGCACAGCCTATATTATTCCAGTGGTCGTTGTAAACAATGTACAGTAACCATGGAGACTAAATTGTTGGGTCAGCATCCAAAATATCTCTTGATTGGACTCGCCCCCTTCCTGGGAAACATGACATAATCTTGCAGGCATCGCAGTACCGGATGTTTGAGTAGATTCTACTCAAGCAAGCATTCTACTCATCCATACTCTAGTCACAAGCTTTTAATTGGACATTACATTAAATGCTAACAACTATCCATCGCCCTTTGAACGTCGGTGGCGCATTTTGTTGCGATGATTCCTGCAGGAACCATTGATTGCGGAAAAAAACAAACAAACAAACAAAAAAAAAACAACAGCCAAAGGGTTAATTGGTCTGATACACAATGGTTGACAAAAAGAATTTCGCAGTCGCCCTCGGGAAAGGCTACTAACTGGCTTACTGGTTATACAGTCACATATTAAATAGCGGCGCTCTAGAACCTCTGTCATGGGACCTTTCATTCAAGTAACTTGTGTCGGCTTCCTGGTCTGTCTTTGTACTATACGCTAGTCCTTGTAAGTGGGTAGCAAAAAACAGATAAGGGAGAGAAATATTTTCCCCTACCTACGTTACCCTCAATTATAATCATTGGCAGTCACCCCGTCTAGTTTCGAGCATAAGCCAGATTGTCCTACTGTGATGCCAGAGTCGAACGAATCATATTCGTTTGGCTTTGGCTTTGGCCAAAGATTGTAGCCTATGAACGCATAGAAAATACATCGGTATTGTTTACACGAAACACGAATTCCCGAAGTCCGTCAGAGCTGTTTTCTACCGACACCTTCTCCGAGATGAAATACATTATTACTATTATCCAGAGTTGTGCTTGAGAATCCTTTATCCAGCAGCTGAAGTTCAAGTATGATAAATCTGATCAGGCACTACCCCTTAACCTCTTGAACGTGCATCACGATCAAACTGCAAAAGCCATAGATCTTCATGAGCCCCCGCAGTCGCAGGGGCTCATGGGGATCTATGGCTTTTGCTGATACCAATGTGTGTCCATGTTCCTGGTACCGTTGCGTTATTCGGTCGTTGAGTTAACAAAGATTTAAGTCTATACATAATAAGCGTCCACTGGTAGTCAGGTGTGAACTATTATGGTCTATCCATCCTCCGCAACTGACACGAGGTTGAAGTTTCGTACTGTGTATTGTTTCTCTAGGTGCCATGCAATACACCGAAACTGTAATGGGCTCGGTCCATCTCCCGCGACTCATTATGCAGTGATTGAGAGATGAAGTGAAAGTGTGGGTCATTTTAATATGAGCGTGGAAGGGCCAGTGTTATGAGTCAAGGTTACCACCACATTTTACACAACTACTACGAAGCGCATATACCTTGTTTGTTTATTTGTTCTTAGTTATTTAGCAAGTTAGTTAGTTTGTTTTTTTTTTTTGTTCGTTGTTTGTTTGTTTGTGTGTTTATTTGTTTCTGTGTGCATCATTAATCTCCCCTTAGCCTAAACAGTTGGCCTAGTATGGGTAATAAAGTAACTAAAATGGAATAGTTGTGGTTAACTCATTTAAGACGAACGGCATCCGGATACGCGGCTTCAGCTGCGTATCCGAATGCCTTTCGTCTTACATGAGTTAGTTATTTGGGTTTAACGCCGAGCAAGCAACTAAGGTCATCTCACGGCGGTCGTCTTAAATGAGTTAGTTATTTGGGTTTAACGCCGAGCAGGCAACTAAGGCCATCTCACGGCGGTCGTCTTAAATGAGTTAAAGTATCTTCACTTACCTTTGTCTTGGCGATGACCAATACAAATCTCAGGTAACCAGTGTATCCCCTTTCATCGCCAGAAAGAAGATGTCCAGTGCAGTTCAACGCATAAATTACGATCCAGTAAATACGCCTGACAAAGAAAGATATGGCACTTTCACCTTCTGGACTGGTTCAAAGTCCTGAGAGTAAGATATATTATTATGTTTTATTGGTTTTCGTTTCATTCTCTGTCAAGACAGATACTTATCGATTCACTTCACTGGTTGGTTCAATTCACTACATGAGTTTTTGCTGAACCGACTGATAGGTACACTTCACTGATTAGTTCTAATTTGCATTTTTTTTCTCAGAACCAACCTGTTCACTTGTCCCAATCTTCAAAAGCCTTCGGTGGCAGCAACGAGCAGGAAAAAGGTGCAGAAAATGGTATCAGTCGATGTCAAGGTTCCGTGTCACGGTAATGCTCTGTAACTGCCACACCTCTGCCACAGATTTTGTGTAAGGAACAATCAGAATATGCCCAATCCACAAGACCCGTACCCGTCGATGTGAAGGGAGACTAATGTGTGCCAGCAAGAGGCATAGATTCTCATGAGACCCTGCGACTGCAAGGGCTCATGAGAATCTATGCCTCTTGCAGACTGAGGTCTCTAGCACAGCGAAGTCATGCAGTCATAGTGTCAGCTGTATTTTTCAGAGTGTGGGGTGACCGCTAACTCGTAGACCGGTCGAGTCATAGACAATCAGAATGACGTGGGGTGGTCCGTGGCGCAGTGGTAAAGGCGTCTGCCACCAATGCTATAGATGCGAGGTTTGATACCGGGGTCCGGCGTCGGACTTTTCTCCTCATTAAGTGTCACCATTAATTCGGGCGGACCGTCGGGGGTTCTTTTTCCGGCTCTTCCTCCTCCTCCACTTTGGTACCGGTTTCAGGCCACTTTATAAATTTCAAATACAAGCGATACAAATTTCCGAAACCTCAGTAGCTGAGCTGACCCTTCGCACCACGTGAATGTCCTGTGTCTGTCTTGTACTGTGTTTGTCTTCAGAGTGAATGCGTGTTTGTCACGTGAGCGTGCGTGTTGGGTTCAGTTCGCGACGCTTTGAGCCGATTCGCAGAACTGGGTAAAGCGCATATATAATAACCGGTATTATTATTACGTGCATTTTCTGCAGGGGTTCATAAGAATCTATACCTCTTGCAGACTGAGGTCTCTGGCACAGCGAAGTCAGGCAGTCATAGTGTCAGCAGTGTTTCTGAGAGTGTGGGGTGACCACTAACGCGTAGACCGATCGAGTCATAGACAATCAGAATGACGTTCATTCTCTTCATATGCGAATTACTGTGCCTTAGAAAGATTTTCGGGAGACGTATGGTAAAGTGGGTAAGGTTCTGTGCTAGCAACTGGCCGGAGCTCTATTGATCAACATGGCAGTAGGAAGTGGAGGAGGCTCACAGTAAGCAAAGGTCTTCAAACGGGCCCACGACGGCTGCAGTGGGCCCGCGCACGATAGTGCGCGGGCCCACTGCGGCCGTCGTGGGTCCGAAGACGTTTTGCAATTCGGGTACAGCCGTACTTGTACGTTCATCATGTATGGAGGGCCAAGGGGAGGTGACGCACAAATAAAAACTTGAGGTTTTGGTCAAAGGATACCCTGGACATACGATGAGCTACGATTTGAAGAAGAGATATGGCTGTCAGGCCATGCTTGACCCCCAGGCTCCTACTCTAATATATTTAGATGGTCACACATAGTTTGCTAGTATAGTAATAAATATGGTAACAGTGCGACGAGTATGTTGTAAGATCACATTTGAATTTCCGAAAAATTGTTAGACTACTGATAATCCATAGGCGCCTTGCGAGTGCATAACGAAATACGATGTCTGCTAGTGATCAAGCCCTAGCGCGGACAGTAGCCTACATATTCAACAACACAAACTTGGTATGTACCGTGTGCGCGAGGGCTCACTAAGACGCCTATGTGTACACAGTACTGCCACGATCCGCAGGGAATAATGTTGAGAAAACGCTTTTGATATGTAATTCCTGTACTCTATCATGCATGTGTCCGCGAGCATGTACTGTGTGTGTGTGTGTGTGTGTGTGTGTGTGTGTGTGTGTGTGTGTGTGTGTGTGTGTGTGTGTGGCTGTGTGTATGTGTGGCTGTGTGTGTGTATGTATGTGTTTGCGTGCGAACGTATGTGTGTGTATTTGTCAGTGTGTAAACTAGCGTGACCGACTTGTGATTGTGTATGTGTGTGGGTGTGTGTGTATGTGTGTGTATGTGTGTGTGTGTGTGTGCGTGTGTGTGTGTGTGTGTGTGTGTGTGTGTGTGTATGTATTTATACGAGGGTGACCGACTGTGTGTGCACTTACGACTGTATCAGTGTGTGTGTGTGTGTGTGTGTGTGTGTGTGTGTGTGTGTGTGTGTGTGTGTGTGTGTGCGCTAGTAATAGAGCTCGTTCCTGAGAAATTAAAAGCTATTGCTTCTCAAAAATGGCATGCCGCTGTATTACACGTTCAGTACTGCTCTGCTGTGAGACACAGTAAGACTTTGTTTATCGATTACCGGTACAGAATAAGTAGGTAAAAACAAAGTATTTTGCAGCGCCCACGGTGTGTGCGCGTGCGTGAGGACGCTGTGTGTGTGTGTGTGTGTGTGTGTGTGTGTGTGTGTGTGTGTGTGTGTGTGTGTGTGTGTGTGTGTGTGTGTGGTGTGTGCATCTTTCACGCCACTAAATATAATTATATAATTCATATGTCGGTGTTACTGAGAATCTTACTCGTGTGGTTTTAAAACCTTATCCCACCAGCGAAAGCGTGTAGAATAAGGGTTTAAGACCACGAGAGTGACATTTTCTGTATCACCAGTATCACCTAAAACACCCATATAAAACACCCACTCAGACGACATGGCCCTTGTACGCCTACTCCAAAAAGAAGACAGTCTGGCTGAGTACTTTGCACAGATAGCAGTATTAGAGTCATGGTGCAAAGATAGTTTTCTGGAAATGAATGTACAGAAAACCAAGGAACTCATCATTGATGACAGGAAAGTTGATGACATTTTTGTACCTGTCTCAATTAATAATCAACCTGTAGAGGTGGTCACTGAATTTAAATACCTTGGCACAGTCGTGGATAGTGGGCTGTCCTTCACTGGAAACACCGATCTGATTGTGAAAAAAGCAAACCAGCGTCTGTACCTTCTTAGGAAACTGAGAAGTTTTGATGTCAGTTCCAGGGTTTTAGAATCCGTTTATAGAAGCCTGATCGAAAGCATACTGACTTTTAACATCACTGCTTGGTATGGCAACCTCAGTATGAAAATCAGGGGCAGACTGTCACGTATCGTCAGAACAGCTGAGAAGATCATTGGCCTAGGACAGTACCCAGTAGATGATCTGTACCATAGGGCTGTCCGAAGGATAGCTGCTAGCATTGTCAATGATCCTCGTCACCCACTATCTGATCAGTTTCAAATGCTACCATCAGGCAGACGTTTCAACATGCCACTTGCCAAAAGGAATTGCTTGTGATAGATTGCTGCAATGATAATTTTTCATGATATGTTCTTGTAGCGTTTGTTAATGTCCTATATTGTTGTTTCATGACGAGCCGAAAGGCAAATTTCTGTCGTGCCTTGACTCGAACAGACAATAAAGTTGTATTGTATTGTATTGTATTGTATTGTATTGTATTGTATTGTATATAAGAATATATTTCTTAAACATATTTTCTAGGCTATTTATTTTTCGTATTCCGATGAGAGTTGGGTTTTCTGCACACACCTAGACAGCGGCACAGCCGCTATTTAGGCTACACACAGATCGGTAATTGATAATGAAACGTCGATAATGCTCGATGCCAGACACATATTCGTACATGATGACGTATCAGAGAAATACATGACGCCAAAGTACCAGTCGTCATCATAAAAATGACGTTAATGCTTGTGAGCTGAAAGTGGGTCAAGTTTTGATTTCGCGTGCGCCCACACCCCTTTGATGACCAGACATTTTGCAAGACAACTTGAGACACACGTAGCCATTCAGGTACACATTCAGGTACACATTGTGTGATACAGCTTTTTAAGCTCAAAAGCGCAAAGAATGTGTGTAAGAAAATAAGAAAATACAAGAACACACAATATACAAAAAAACATATGAACAACATAAACAAAAAGAACCTTCTTTTCCTTTTTACTTGCAGCCAAAAACTGGGGAATAAAAAAACAAAACAACAACAACAACAACAACAACAACAAAAACCAACAACACACGCTTCCATTAATGAACCACGTGGTTGGCAAGTAGCGTCTGGCATCGTACAAAAACATCTTTAACACATTCTCGCTCAGGACAACACACCAGGAGATTTTTAGACTATGACAGCTCAATGGTATTGCCATATTACCTCCGCGCTTTCCCAGGCGCCGAGCTAATCTGGCGCTACCCTTGAACTATCATGGCCGATACATCACCGTGTTTATACACATCTCCGATAGTCATGTCATTATTTGGTGTGATCAAGTGTGTTACGTGGTAGTCGTAGTCGTAGTATGATGCAATCACACCAGACTCACGCACGTAGTGTTCTTGTAGAAAAACCTCATTCCGCTGCAACTCGTCACACTTGGCACAAAGTTGTAGACCACATTGGAATAACAGTTCCAACAGTACTTTATTTTCGCGATGCACTATTTCTCATAAATTCATCCACACTTTGATACACTGTCTCATACAATGCATCCGTAGTTTTGATACACTGTCGGTGTCTCCCATGCAATGCACCAACACTGATACACTGTCTCGTCTACAATGCATCCGCAGTTTTGATACACTGTGTCTCTCATACAATGCACGGACATATTTCTAATACCCTCTTTTATACTATTACAGATTTCCTGAACAATGCCGCAAATTAAAAAACTCAACCAATACGAAAAGAAAACGTAACCAAAACTCATTAATATTCATTAAAAAGAACACTCTAGGTCTATCTAAATCTTCCACTAACATCTAGGCGCATTCCGTAAATGTTGCGAAATGTACCCAACATGTGTACTACAAAACTTTAACGTCATATTTGAGGTCACTAGAACGACCGCGCCCCTTCCAGAACCTTCCAGCCTAATCGAGGTCGGACTTTCCAAACCATGTAGCGAAATATGCAACATTTTAGCTACTCAACAAATATCGATCGAAATTCTCCATGCAAAAAACAACAACAAACAAACGAAACATTAAAAAGGTATGGGATTCTTATCCAATATAACTAAACTGAACATCGGATCTTTCCAATGATAACACACACATGCCCTAAAAAGAATAACACATCCACAAACGTAACTGAGTGAAACTTGGACAATGATAAGGAAATGCTATCTCCCCATTTTCCATGTCTGTGCAAATCCTAGTATATGTTCCACACAATAAGAAGAAAAATGTCATGAGGCTGACGTCGGCCGCAGGTGCCCCGCGCACAGCAAAGCTGTGCGCGGGCCAGCTGCGGCCGATGTTGGCCCGATGACCTTCTGCCTACCCTTGGCAGCCACCACTCTCTTGTTGCGATTGGCTACACCACTTTTAAAAAGTGACTGACAAGTTCATTCAATCAAAGAAAGTATGATATTAAACGAAGATCCTCATTAGCCCCAGCAGAAAGATTTAAAGCCTCAAACTGGCCTCTGTACTGTTCACGTGCATCAGGCAGATGGGTTTACGGGTTTAAGTCCTGGCTTCAGATCCATCATTCCAGTATGCCTGCTGTGCCAGTGCTAAAAGGAGCTTACAGGTTGCACTGTGCACAGTGCTTGCTTGCAAGGGTTGCTCCGCCCACTCTGCACAATTCATTGATTTTGAAGTGTCCTTCTAGACAATCGTCGTCTGTTGTCGCATACGTACGTCGACTGTCTAATGGCGGCTGGCTTATGTTAGTCGATGTCCTGAAGAGTATTCAGACCAGGTAGCCAAAGCCGCGCAGGCGACCTAGGTCATCCACAGCAGTGACACCCAGTACCCCAGGCAATCCCCTTCAGACATACACCGGTAGTTCCACAGACCCTCTTGACCTAATCCCTTAACTGCTAAGTAACCTAAGTATCGCGTATTCGGTGCAGACAATAACTTAACCGGCACATTTGAACTGTCTGTCGTTCATAAATGTGATCACACTGTTGAAATGAAATGTGAATAATGTAATGAAATCGGCCTAAGAGCTATCGTTTTAAACGGCAGCTTTTGCCATGTCGTCTGCAATTTAAACATTCAGAAAATATTTCCACTCTATCCAAGATGTTTAGCCTGCTTATATCCACCCTGTCGGAGGATGAAATGACCAAGTATTGTTAAACTATTATGCTATTTCACCTGAGCTCTAGTTCAGTTTAAATACAATACGATTACCCAACGATTTTTAGTCCTACGCACACTGAAACTTTCGTTTCCACCGGTAGCATAAATATTCTTTCATCAGTGAGCCTCCGCCGTCACAAAGTTTACTGCCCTTTCATATTTTCAACTGAAGTGTTTTGTCAAACAGGTGCAAAATCAAGCGCGTGCTCGTGCGTGATTGTGTGTGTGTGTGTGTGTGTGTGTGTGTGTAATTGTGTGTGTGTGTGTGTGTGTGTGTGTGTGTGTGTGTGTGTGTGTGTGTGTGTGTGTGCTATGCACAACATAGCAAACAAAATAAAAACCAGCCAAGAAACGTTTTTCTGTGTTACTAGCCAAACAAGCTTATTTGTGAGCTCAGACTGCAACCCACACTAATAGAAATAAACTTTGGTATATTGCACTTTGGTTGCTGATCTTTGGGATATAATTATATGGTTACCACATTAAAATATGTATGCCCCGATAATGTGATATGCAATTTATCTTCTTACTAACTGAAACTCTTTACACTTTTGTCTCGTTGGCCTAGCTTGATCTGCTCGCATTTTGTTTCACCCGCCATCAAGGCACCTAGTGATTTTTTATCACCTGTCTCTCCAGCTGCGTACTCGCTAAGCAAAACGAACTTCTACCAAGTATACAACTTTGGCAAATCACGTTTCTCAATACCCCCTACCCTTTAGTCAATCAATCCACAAGGCAAGCAGATTAATTATAATTTTAAAACAGTTAGTGGGTTACACGAAAAAACAACTGTATGCCGTCGTAAATTAATGTATTTCAAACAAAAAGAATACCTATTTAAAAAAAGTGGTGCTAGAAAATATCATCGAAAGAAAATTCGAAACGCCCACTCAAAACAACAAGAACCACAAAGCAAAGAACTTTTGATACAGTTACACCCGTCGTAGCAAACACGTTCCAAGTAGGCAAAGGGTCCTCGCTGGCCTTCGTCGGGGTGGGACAGAAACTCATTCAAGACGTGCCGTACCATATACGGATACGCAGCTTTCTGCTGCGTATCCGTATACGCCACGTCTCGAATGTACTAACTCATTCTACCCCAGACACACCACAGGAAGATACGTATCGACCATGATAGTTTAAGGGTGATGCCAGAATAGCTTGGCGCCTATGGGCGCCAAGCTATTCTGGCATCACCCTTGAACTATCATGGTCGAGCTGTGTCCTGTACTGCAATGCAGTCTTCAGAGAACAACGGCAAAATTTGAGGATTTCGGTGTTGGGGTAGAATGAGTTAAATACGTATGCCCACCAACGTGACATGGATAAAAATAAGAATTTAAAACAACAAACAACAACTGCATTTAACATATGTACAACGTATAGGTGCAACTTTGACGCTTTCAGAACCTCAGATTTGACTTGATTTAGTACACACAAAGACACGTTCTGCACTAAAAACGTCAGTCAAACACTTTGTCTTAACACAACCATTTGTGCGAGTGTCCTGAAAGAGAAGGAATGGGGTTAACGCATTCGCGACGTGCCTTAAGCGGTTACAGGTCTGTTTGCCGTGTAACTATAGCTGTATGCGGTAACCGAGTAAGTCAACACAAACAAATGTCAAATAATCAGCAATGAAAAATACGCTGGTGATATGCAAAAAAAAACCTGATTTATAACATTGACAAGTCATGGATTGTACACACAGATAATCTATTATCCCCACTTACTCAGCAGAGAGAATTGTTTGCAGTAATATCATTCACGCAAAGTTCTTTATAAATCGATGTTACATTACAAAGTTAAGCATAAAGTTGTCTTCTTGAGTTTTTAAAAATTCTAAATTAGTGTTATTTACTATTGAAACTTGCACGCAATTTTTTTTAATGCACATGGATTTCAATGAAGAATCACCAAAATAAGTAAAATTAAACATCAAATTGTGTTGTTAATCGTAAATGAAGAAACAATACAAACAATAAAACAAACTACATACGGGCAGGCGTAAGTTGGACGGTTCCATAAAAAGCAAGGACATTTTTTTTAAAAAAATGGTAACAGCCAATAATAGTAGTTCGTAACTAGATAAGCATAGGAAAACACCAACAGAGAAAAATTCTCATGAGACAATGTAATGCTTAGACAATTGGGTTCGAGTAGATTACAGAAAAAATGTTCATCAAGTATGTTATTTGGCGGAGTCCGGAATGTGAGGTTCACCTCACATTCCGGCTCCACATACTAGCATACAAGGTCGAAAATGTTTTCTGTAATCCTCGAGAGCCTTATTGCAGTTTATACCACGTGCCTTCCTCTACTTACTATTTTTGTGGGCTGAAATGAGACCAAAACCGCCTTCAAAGTGGACTCACTCCGTGACATGATTACGTCTGACGCCTCTGAAATTACAAATGTGCTTCAGATGCCAGCCAATCCGATGATTATATCTCATATATCCGATAATTCACGAGATAACCATCCTCTAACCTGTTTCTGCCACGAATTTTGTTCCGAAGCACTTTAGACACTTGCACAAAATTCCTGTGCTTTCGCAATATGCAGTCACTGCTTTATATTAATAGTAACAAAAAGAATACTGACGTCAAACTATAATTTTAGTTAAAAAGACGTACATCCCTGCTCCATACATGAGTCATTTGAATATGCACAAGTCGTGTTACGTCATATGTTCATCTCCGCATGTGCTCATGTTCAGTACTTGGTTACATTTTTTTGTTGATAGGTAAATTGCAGGTTTCTGGGTGGACCGAACATAGGTAATCGCACCCCGAAAAATGCCACGCGAGTGGTATAATTTGCTCTGTTGAGTCATTGATGCAGTTCTACAAACAATGACTAAACGTTTAAGTCACAGATTGTCACTTAACGTTTAAGTCACAGATTGTCACTTAACGTTTATGTCACAGATTGTCACTTAACGTTTATGTCACAGATTGTCACTTAACGTTTATGTCACAGATTGTCACTGCGTGTCAGTTATCTTATTGTTGTGAAACTGAACTTTACCATTAATTGTACCAAGCATTTCGTCACTGAACATCTGCATAGGTTCAATCCTTCTTTTGAAACTGGGCGTAATTTTGTCGCCTTTCTATTGAAGCAGGTTGTATTTTGTATTGCCTTCACAAAGAAAGACAAAACACGTAAACTCCAAAGGCAGATCTCAGAAAGGTGGACTCCAGGGTGTCCGGAATCCCTCCCCCTCCCCCTCTCCTTGGCCTTAAAGAAGACAAGGTAATGTTCCCTTAGAGAGTCCCCATGAGCGTCTTGAACCAAATCTAGCCCCTAAGTAAGTTTTTTCCAGTTAAAAGAAGGTATCTTTCTTCCGTGACCGAAGCGCTTCTCCAAAAGCACTGTCTCGATGTGTCCTAAGCAAATAGTTGGACCTCTTCTCTCTCAGTCCCTGGAGGGGGGAACGGATCCGCCTCTTGCCCCACCCGTCACGAAAGAAGACGAAGTTATTGTACAGAACAGCAAAAGGTTGTCTCAATAATACAAAGTGCAAGCTGTGAAATGCAAAACGTACAAAAATTCCTGCACGTTTATGCTATGTGTTTCGTTAAATGTTTTAACACCTTACTGCACAAAACAGCTCGTAAGCTCCACTGGAGAATCACATCACATTTGATGCATGCAGTCAAATCCACCAAAGCGCCGAAAACCTCGCGGTGGCGGCAACCACTGGATAGATTTGAGTAGCAAACCAAGAGATGACTCAAATCATTTTATGAAGACCTCTGCTATTCATTTTTAGTATACACGCTTAAATGACTATTACAGCTCACATAAATTATAAAGACAGATTGTACTAAGAAAAGTTTGTTTCTTTATTTGTTTATTTTCTTCTATATACTTACTTATTTATGCTTTGCTTTTAACACATTCTGCCCCAGGACCGAAATCCCCAAATTTTGAAGTTTCCCTCTGAAGGACTGTATTACAATTATAGAGACAAATCGAGCAGGATAATTCAAGGGTGGTGACAAAATAGCTTGGCGCCTATGGGCGCCAAGCTATTCTGGCACCACCCTCGAACTATCATGCTCATTTGGTGCTTCGCCGGGGCTGAATGAGTTAATGTTTCATTACTCGACTGCTAGGTTTGAGATCTGATTTCTGCCAGTTTCTTTGTCACAGCTGTACAGTGCAGCAAGTGTGTGGCGGGGTATGCCTCGCGGCACGGACATGCCAGTTCTGTCAGCCCAGTACGCAAAAGGCCATAGACAGATGTCGGCGCAACTGGTCCTTAGTATAAACTGAAGCCGTGATGGAGCCGATTGCGGCCGACGTTGGTCCTATGTCTTTTTGCTTACTGGGAAGCCAGTCTGCTAGGGGCTTTTCTATCCAGCAAGCAAACTTTATGATTATCTGGCTGACCTCGGCAGCGGTCGTCGGCCCAAGGACCTTTTTACTTTCCCTAGCTCTAACAGTGAGACAACCTTTTGCTGGCAGTTAGTAGTACTGCACGTCTCAGAAAAGACATCCCTGGCCTCTGTACATGAACACTTGTGTGGCTGGTCTACGTTTCTGGACCTTAGAAGGGGATTAAAATTGGGGGGTGGGGGTGGGGGGGGGGGGGCTGATCTCAGCACGGCACTACAGACAAACTAAACGTTACACTGAAATACACAGCAGGCCAGAAGCGTTTACTTTGCTTAACCTCTGGGTCTCATCAGACTAAACCATGTTGACAGAGAACTTGGTCGAGTTATTCGTGAGGTTTCGTTTGGAAACGCCGGAACGACTCCCAAGAACAAACGAGAGGGAAATCAGGGCGGATAACCAGCTTATTTGTACAACAATCATAGACACTCTAAGCATCTCCAAGAGGCATAGATCCTCATTCCCCCTAGTTTGTTGTAGGGAGTCGAGAGAGGGGGAATATGAGAGAATTAGAGAATTTTCTATGCTGCCCATTTTTTGACGATTTTCGCTCACAAAAACGCACACGACCTTGCCTTTCTTTTTTCTCAAATTCCTTTTATTTTTCTCTGTAAATTAGATATAAATACTGAGCGGATTAAAGCTTCATTATCACAATGACTGAGTTAACCCCTGAATTATATCTTTTTTACCCTCCATTGTCCATATCCCCCGCACAGAGTAAATACCATTGGAAGTTACCCCTAAATCATTATTATTTAAACAGACACATTTTTATGAAAATCAAAAATAATACTTAAGGGGTTAACTCAGTCATTGTGTTCCCCCACCCCACCCCACCCCACCCCACCCCACCCCACCCCACCCCACCCCCACCCCACCCCACCCCACCCCACCCCACCCCCACACCCCATGCTGGTAACCCTGGAGCTATCACATACACAAACACCTCATGTCTACGCTTGTCTGAAAGACATCCACCTCTATTCAGATATACCATAAATGCGCTGCAATTATTCACATTTTTATGTCCGGACTAGATTGCTCGATAAAACCGAAATCTCATATGACCACCCCTCACGATATGTACCGCACTCCAATCCATATTCACCAAAACCTTCTAGACTTTCCATTTTATGTAAAATCACAGACAACCCCACCCCTTTTCACAAAGAGAGGCCCGTGCTTATGTCAACATTACAAGCACTGATGAACCTGACTCGGGGTGTTTAATGTTGACTGTTATTATTTAATACACTGGAGAAACTACATGGCTGTGTTTACAAAGCACTCGAGAGAAGCTGCATGACTGTTTATACAGCACTCGAGGTGCTGGGCCTGTCTGTTATTAGATACCACTTGAGAAAGTGCTGACGGAGTTTGCACCTGAGAAAACTGCTTGATCATGACCACATTCATATTCTGCACTCGAAATCAGGCATAAACAAACCGGTTTGAACAGGAACAGGACTGTTGGCGTGCCTTGGAACTAACAAAGGGTGTTTGCTTGTCATGAGTGGTCTCAGCTTAGGCTGACTAGTTTGCTCGATGCAGCCGTCTTTACAGGTTGTGTTGTCATTTTGAAAGCAAGATGTGTTTTGCCAGAAATGGATTTATGTGTTAAGAAACATCACCTAAAGATAAGTTTTGTTTTAATTTTAAGTTACAACTAACTTTAGGTTACCTTAAAGTGAGTTACAATAGGAACTTATTAACTACTTACCATTAAGAACTTATTAATTACTTACCCTAATTACTTACAAGTACTTAATAACAACTTGACTCTAGTCACGCATACTGAGTCTTTTTTTTACCAAAACACAAGGGCAACTAAAAACTTTTTTTTTCTCAAACATAATATTCTGGTGGTGCTGATGGGATTAAATAATTATGCCTAAACTGTGTAAGTGGCATGACATCTCTCTGTGAAGTGTATGACATTAATAAACGATTACCAAATCTGATTTTTATTTGTTTAAAAGAATGTGTAGTTTTTCTGTGGTTTCCTGAACACCGATCTTTTTTCCTTCCGCTAAAAAACTAGCCTTCAGTTCTTCAATATTCACGGGAGATTGACTACGCATTTTATTTTGGATTTCAGACTTTTGTTTTTTGTAATTATTTAAATCATCCTGGACCCGCTTAAATTCCTCGTCATCAATACAATTATCGTTCAATGCCTTACTGATAATAAGTTTCATACTACTCAGCTTTGCACCAGCAAGCGTACTCAATGCTTCATGTTTTTCTAATTTCGTGTGAAACCTCTTGTTTAAGGCCTCCAAACCAAAGCATGCTAGGCATGTAGCAACGCTAACTGCCTCAATTGCTATTCCAGCGAAACTCCCAATTCCTGTGGCGAACAGAACAATACCCCCCACAGAACATGAAGCTGAAACTGCACCAATAGCCATAGAAGTGTTTTGAACAGAATTAAATACTGACTTATACCTCCTTTTACATCTGGAGTACCTCGTCTCTTCACTTTCCAAATATTTAATTGCCTCTGTAATATTATTTAATCTGAATGCATCTGATGGTAATGTTTTATCTGAAGCAATTGGTATATGTGGATCAGGTGCAAGTGTTGTTTTAGTCATCACATTTGTTTCAGTCGGCTCAAGCGTCGGTAGTACTGGATAGAATTTTACCATTTTTTTTATTAACAAATATTTTTTTTTAATTTAATCAGCAATTACATTTTGCAACTCTTCAAAAGTATACAATTTGTTAGCATAATAAAATGCAACAAGATCAATGTGTTCAAGGTTTATGTAAGTTCGACGAACAAAAGTTGTTTTGTCGACCACCACCTTGACAGCTGGAACACTGCTCGAAACATTAATAACATCATTATTTTTTGTAATGGCAATAAAGACCTTTGATGATTCTGTTACTGTTTCATTCCATGTAAGTTTAATTCCTTGTGCAATTTGAGCCTCTTTAGCAGTAGTTACTGATCTCATGATAATTTCAAATACTATTGTCGCTTCTCTTGCGATGGGAAAGTTTATTGGTGCAAACACGACCTTCGCATCAGACCTACCCTTCCTATGTGTAAGAAGATATCTCCGTCTCTCATAATTTTCAACTTTCAGTTTTTCTCTGCTATTGTCATCTAAAGCAAAGCTTGGAACAAGACTTACAATAAGCGGCCCCGAGTTAACAACCTTCCTAAACACTAAGGCATTTTCGTCATCAGTGTATACATAAGGACTAATAAATTCCAACTTTATGTCCCAGTCAATTGTGGGTGGTGGAACAGGCACAGGTGAAACCACCCACTTATTTCCCACATGTATTAAGTTGTAGGGCGAATTATTTACAGGTGGAGTAGGTACAGTAACATCACGTAGCTGACCAAGTTTAGGAATCTGTTTTTCACCGTCTTTCATGTCAACAATTACTTTCCTCTTGTACATGCCATTTGAATCAAGTTCAAAACCATATATTTCTCCAATATCTCCCTCCTTCTCAAAATCCTGTACGTCTGCCAAATCTTTCAACTCTGTTACTGGACACGCAACTGGTATGATTCTAGGCTTTGGACCAAGACCACTCATTTTTATAAACAAAAATAAAATTATTTAATTTCCAACACAACACTAAAATCATGCATAAGAACTGGTTTGTCATCCTGATTAGTTACAGATATACTCAGTGACTCAAAGAAACTAGAACCTAATTTCTTAAACTGCAAATTAGGAAATCTAACAACCACACTTTCACAATAGGGTGCAGTTCCAGTTGGTAAGCATCTCAACAAAGTTGAAGGCTTTCCATTGTGAACATTCTCAGTTGTGTTCAGTTCTTTCAAATAAACATTTAGCACTGTGTGTACTGACAAATTGACAGGACGTTTTCCAGTTATTTTAAGTTTTTTGGTCTTCATTGTTATAATACCAGACATAGCTTCATCTAAATCATCTGATCTATACCAATCTTCGTCAATATAAAATCCAAGTAAATATGCAAATCTATCTGAGATCTTTAACCAATCTTGTTTCAGAAATTCTAATGTAACAAGTAGGTTAGCTGGATTTAAAGTTGCTTTAATTTTAAATTTACTTTGAAACCATTCAGCTATAGTACAAAAGTCATAATACCCAGGTGGTATAGCTTCAGTCTTACCATCTAAATTTACTTTATTATATATATCATCCTCTACATTAAACCATTTTACTGTGTAGAACAATTCATGGATAGCTACAGCCTTGCTACCATCATGATTATCAATCCCATTAGTTAACCACACTGGTTTGCTTGTGTCAAGATTTGTTAAGGTACTAAACATTTTTATTATCTCATATAAAAAAGGATGGAATTTAAATCACCAACCATTACCACAACGAACGCATTTCAATTTAACGTGGATGCTAAATACAATGTTGCACCTACTTATGAACAGAAAATAATTCAACTAAATCAGCTTGATATTGCTGTGTCTGTACAAGATCTATTCCAAGTCAAAGTACCAAATCCGTTTGATCATTACCTAAACCCTCCAATAACAGACGACTCAACTGCAAGAAAGTGGTCTTCAAGTCCACTACAGATGTTTCAAAACCAACTTAACTTTGCAATACTATGTTCAACTACAGGCTGTGGTGTTTCATTTACAGACCACTTGAATCACTCAAACAAACTGATTAGGTCTGTCTACCGTTTCCATGTTTATTACCAGCTTAGACGTATACTGTCAGAACTTCATACCCCACTGCCAACTGAATCCAGTTTCAACAGGTTTAATAACCCTATGGATATGAAAGCATTTGAACGCATCTGTACTGAATTTAACATCAGCACTAAGTATGACTTCACACAAAAACTTGATGATCACCACGGCATTGGTACATTGTATTACGCTTTGAGTCACAGACAATACCCTCAAGATTATTACCCTGGTTACACTTCATTCTCATCTAAATCTGAAGTCTGGTTAGGATCAATAGAGCAGAAACAGTCTAATGCGTGGACCACATTTATTTTAGATAAATCTGACGGGTTTACTCAAGCAGGAGTCGAGCGCGTCAATGAGTCTATCAGAACATATGTCTGGTGTATACTAGGTGCACAATCACTAACAAAATCGAATATTTTGAATGGAAGTGGAAAATTTGAATCTCAAAAACAGTTTCTTGCAAATCTTGAAGATTCAGTAAATTCATCAGTTGATCTCCCATCAAGCATACAACGCTACCAAGACGTACTCAGATATGCTAGATCAAAAGTTGACTTTGTAGTTGGAATCGGGTTATACATGTTACCATCTGATCTTCAACTCCAAATGGGGACAATAACAAATTATAATAATGAAATCATTGTTGCAGGTGTTGGTCAAAAACTCGGTCTTAATCAATCTGTAAACTTGGGGGCCACAACCATACATGTTCAGTCATTAAAATCATTACAGATGGTAACACCCCCGGCCCAGGCCACGGCACCAGTAACATCATCACCTGTACAGACAGTAACAGCTCCAGCTTTGACACCGGTACCCATAACGATAACACCATCACCAACCCTTGACACACATGAGTCAGAGAGAACAGCATTGGTAATAGGATTAACAGGACTAGGAGTATTACTTCTTTATCTGTTTCATTAAATAACCCACCATCAACCCTCCTACTGTAACCAAAAAGACCCACACATGTTCTGCCATAAACCCAACTACCTTCGCCGCTGTACTAATAAGCCAGCTGACAACAGAGCCAATTATATTGGGTAACGCGTCTATTGCTTTCACAGCCAATTTCTTAAGCAGGTCTGAAATGTGAGACAGTTGTTTCTTTACCCATGACTGTAAATCTTTTGGATCTGAGGGGGCCGGGGTTGGTGGGCCCGGGGTTGGTGGTGCACCCCCACTAACCCCAGCACCGGAGACAGCCAGCACTACAGTACTGATAATAAACCCAAGAGCAGTAATTAAACTAGCAATTGTGATACCCTGCTCTCTGAAAAGTGTTTTAAGTCTTTCAGCCAGAGTTGTGTCTTCGTGAAGTATTTTCTGAATAGTTTCTCTAATTCTGTTAACTTGGGTTTTAAGTTTTTCCCTCCCAATACTAATCACTTCTAACCTTCCTGATCTTTCAATCTGCAAATCATTTAATCTGTGTTGTATTCTTTCTTTCATTTCTGTGTCTGCGGTAGCCAGTTTCTCTTTTTCTCGTTCTATGTGTTTATCAAGCTCTCCCAGTTTGGCAAGATTATTAACCATCTCACCTCTTATTGTCTGCAGTGATTTATCCAATCCCATAATCTCCCTCATTGACAAAGGTGGATCATCTATTGTTTTCAAAGCGTCATTTATTTGCCCTTCAGTAAATGAGGTTTCTTGTATCACAGTGTTTGCTATTTCTGGTAGGCTTGTTACTGGTGCCATTTCAATTTGTTGCCCTGTTGGCAACTTTGTTTGCGTGTCATGAAGAACACTAACAAGACGCGGCGTGACAGGAGACCCACCAATACCAAGTTGACGCAAGGCATCAACACCACCTTCATTTTTTATTGTACTTAAAGCCCTAAACCTACTAGGGTCTTTTTTGTTAGTCAATAGTACTTTTCCTTTGTCAACAGTGTTTAAATATAAATGACCCTTGCCATCAAGTTCAAACTGATTAGGGTCTACGTTGTCTGGGCGGCCACCAACATGATCATAAAATGAGTTCACTTTGGTTTCTAAAAGTTCGTGACGTAAACTGTAAATATTTCTTGTACCAGTCATATCTGTCATATCTGTCATATCTGTTGTATTACCAAAATCATACGTGTCATCCATTTCAAAATCTTCATGATTAAATCCTCCCGCTGCCATTGTTTTATTAATTTATTATTTTTTATTGTGCATAATAAAAATGACACAGTCTTACGGATCAAAGTTAGACCCATACAGAAAACTACGTGAGCCTCTGGATGTTAAGGGCATAAGACAATCAATCGTCATCACAAACAATCCAAGTACCATAGACCAGAACCAAACACTTACAGTCAAGTTTCCAAACCTAGGTCCCAGTGACATTATTGTTCCTGGCACTGCACGCCTAGCATTTAATATTGAACTTTCATCAGATGCAGACGTAAACAGAACACTGGTTAACAATCTTGGCAGAGCAATTGTTAGAACTATTAAAGTAAAACTTGAAGGACAGGAAGTGTTTAGTCTTGACGACTCAGATGTGTTCTACTGTTACAAAGACCTTTGGCTCACAAGAGAAGAACGAGAGGACCGTATTTATCAAGGCATACAGCCAGATAATGTTGGTAAACTTCGAATCAATGCCGGAGACAAAACAACTACTGGGGTATCAAAGGAAGTTATTATAGCAGAAACATATGGAACCAGATTTTACATTCCACTTGAGTTTGAAATCCTCACAGCTCATTTGCCTTATTACCAAGGGGCACTGAATGACCGTCAGAGTTTTGAACTAACTTTCAATGACTACTCCAAAGTTATAAAATCATCTGCCACAGATGCAACATACAAGATCTCTAACATTTCCTTGGAATATGAAATTGTCACACACACTGAACTAGCTAGACTCATACAAAATCAGTACCAGTCAAGACTGCCAATTTATTATGACAGGGTGATTAGACATAGTTTAATACCCAAAGACAAGAGCGACCCAATGTGGAACATAAACTTAAACACACCTGCCAGGTCACTGAAAGGTATTCTTATGTTGTTTGTTGAACCAGCAGATCCATATAAACGGGATTCAGAAAAATTCTACAATCCTAAGATTACACATTTGTCCTGCACAATTGAAGGCCGTCCTAATCAAGTGTACGCTTCAGGAATGTTACCATACCAGCACTACGATGAGATCACAAAGTATTTTGCGGGTGGAAGGATTAGAGATAAACCTGCAAACATTGCGTGCAAAGATCTACATCTGTATGATGTTAGGATCGGACAATACCTTACAAACAAGTATGCACTGTGGCTAGACCTTCGTAGTACAGATGATGATTATCTTCATGGGTCAGGACGAACTGTCGAGAACGGTAGTGACGGAATAACAATCCAGATACAAAAGAAGGTTGAAACTGCTGCAGCCATAAACATATATTTGTACCTGATATATGATGCACAACTCAACATACAAGATAGTAGACTGAGTGGACACATATATTAAAATTATATTGTGTATTAAAATGAACCGTAGCTTAATGACACTCGATCCACACTGTGGCTTATTTGTTGGTGCCACAGGGTGTGGGAAAACTCAATTCGTACTTGACTTATTACAAACAAGATACATCCATCATTTGAAAACATTGTAATATTTTGTCCTACAATCAAACACAACAAAGCTTATCACAACCGTTTATTCATTTGGACTGACAGCAACATATACTTAGTCGACCCTGAGAAAAAACTGAATGACTACCTACAATATTTTTACATGCAATTTGAAGGACAGCCAACGTTGTTTATTGTTGATGACTGCTCTGCAGAGAAAGACATTGTCAAAAAGAGAAACACTCTAGCAGAACTTGCCTTCAGTGGCAGACACGCAAATGTCAGTGTATGGATTCTCACTCAGAAATATAATGCTGTACTGAAAGATTTTCGAGAACAGTTAAAGTTTATCTGTTTGTTTTACTGTAAGGATCGTGACAGCTTTGAAGACTGTCTCAGAGAGAACGACGTCATCCCAAATAAGCATGAACGGGATGATGTAAAAAATAAACTGAAATCAACTAAGCATCTAAAGCTCATTTTAAAGACAGATCAGCCAACAGGGTATGGGTTAGTAAATTGATGTAAATTAATTTATACATTTGATTGTCCAATAAAAATGACAGACGGACAAATCATACAGGTGCTTGATCTCACACACCTTTTCAAAGATGTTATGCACTTTACTGACTTAATATCACCCAAACAGACTTACATAAGCCTTTCAGCACCATCAGAAATATATGCTACATATAGTGTGACTTTAGATTATGTCGATGAGCATCCAGATGTGGAGCACATGACAGTTGATTTAAAGACACCTACCTTTAAAGTTAATGATACCAACTATGATTGGTTAGGAGACGTTTGTTATAGCATATTTAAACAACTGCGCAAACTAAATGTTTATATTGACAGTGTTACAGTTAATAAAGTGGTATTACACAAGGTGAGCCAGCAGAGTTAACGTTAATATTTTTTATTTTATTATTTTGTCGGTCAAATAAAAATGACAGACAATTCACAAAGCCCTGGCCCATCAAACCCTGGCTCATCTGGTTTAAGAAACGTGTTTGACACAACAAACTTACCCATATCCAATACTAATAATGTTTACGAATCAATAGAAAACTCTTTTTCTGTCATACAACAAAATCTTCTGACAGGCAGTGTGAAGATTCAGATTGTTGCTAAAATAGAATTCACTAGGGTGGACGGTGAAGTGATTGTATCGTACATATCAACAAGACAACACACAGTTAACACAAGAAGAGAACCGGAGGTAGAGAACGTGTTTAGAGACAGACTATTACCAGACTTTCTCCAGGCGATTGACAGTGCAAAAATGAAGGGGTCTGGTTGGCACGAAGGACATGTACATGAACTGCAACTAAAGCAGTCAAGGTATCATCCTATATTAGGTAAAGCATGGATACCACTGCCAACAGAGGTCGCAAACAAAAAAGCAGTTGTTAACATACAGAACAAATACAATTTCTGTTTCATGTGGTGTGTGCTTGCTAAACTACACTTTGTGAGGTCAAGACCTGATCGCGTATCTAACTACATCAAATTTGTAAACGAACTCAACTTTAGTGGCATTGAGTTCCCTGTTAAAATAGAGGACATAGACTTGTTTGAAAAATTAAATCCTGGTATATCTGTGAATGTGTTTGTGTGGGATAATAATGCTGAGAACAAGTTACAGCCAATTAGAGTGTCCCCAATTGCACCAACATATGGTCAGTCAGAAGATAAACATGTTGACATGTTGCTAATCGGCGATGACAATAACTTTCACTACACAATTATCAGGAATATGTCACGTCTAATTCATGCACATACAACGAAACACAATGGGAAACAGGAAGTTTGTAAAAAATGTTTACAAAGATTCTCCTCTATTTTACTAGCGCACAAACATGTTTTACACTGCAGATCAGCTGATGACATACAAACTGTACTTAAGTATCCAGATCCTGGTAGTCAAGTGTATTTTAAAAACTATGGGAATCAGCAAAAGCTGCCGTTTGTAGTATACGCAGATTTTGAATCACTGGTTGTTCCGTATGAAGGTCATGTTCCAGAGTCATTACCAAAGACTATAAAACTAAGTGACCAAGTGGTGTGTTCTTTTGGATACATTATTGTTAGGTCAGACGGTCTTCATTCAGAGCCTGTTATCTACAGAGGTGAAAATGCAGCTTGTCTGTTTTTAACAGAAATGAGACATCTGTATAGTCAGGTAGTACAGTATCTCACAACATGTCAGATGCCTTTGGTGATGACAGAAGAAGACAAACTAAAATTTGATACAGCTGAGACGTGTTGGATTTGTGAACAGCCTTTAGGGGGTGATAAAGTTCGTGACCACGATCACATAACTGGGCGTTACAGGGGTGCTGCACATGGTGATTGTAACTTGAAATTAAAAATAGATCCCAAGACATACAAGTTACCAATCTTTTTTCACAATCTCAAAGGGTATGATTCACACATTATCATGCAGGCTGTGGATGAGTCGTACAAAAACATAAGTTGTATTGCCCAGACAACTGAGAAATACTTAACTTTTAGGTTAGATAAATTAGCATTTTATGACTCCATGCAACATTTGTCTTTAGGATTGGCTAGTCTGGCAGAAGGACTGACTGAGTATCCAATAACAAGTAAATATTTTGAACCAGACTTGATTAAGAAAGGTGTTTATCCATATGAGTACATTGATCACTGGGTTGTGTTTGAAGAAACAAGACTGCCACCAAAAGAGAAATTTTATTCTACACTAACTGGAAAGGGTATTTCTGACTCTGAATATCAACACGCACTTGATGCGTGGGGGAAGTTAGGATGTCAGACTATTGGTGACTATCACGACCAGTACTTGAAAGCTGACGTTTGCTTGCTAGCAGACGTATTTGAAAGTTACCGTGAAAAGGGGTTGTTACACTACAAACTTGACCCTGCTTGTTACATTACTAGTCCTGGCATGACATGGGATGCATTTTTGAAATCCAGTAAGATATCTATAGACCTGTTGTCTGATCGGACGATGGGTGAAATGGTGGAACGTGGATTGAGAGGTGGTATTAGTATTGCAGCAAATAATTATGCGAGAGCCAACAATAAATATATGGACGCCCATGGTGACCTTGGGTTTGACCCCTCAAGGTCAAGGTCATTCATTATGTACTTGGATGCATGTAACTTGTATGGGTTCGCAATGTGTGAATTATTGCCCTTAAAAAACTTTTGTCTGTATGATTTGTCACAGTATGATGTAACAGGGTTAACAAACAATATTATTAATCTTGACCGAAACGACGCGAAGGGTTGGATCTTTGAAGTAGACCTGGAGTACCCACATCATCTACATGATTACCACAATGATTATCCATTAGCTGTTGAGAAAATGAGTATGATAGGGAAAAAAGAAGACACTAAACTTGTACCAAATTTGAATGACAAATTCAATTACGTTTGTCACTACCGCTTGTTGCAGTTTTACATCAGACATGGGTTAGTACTAAAGAAAGTTCACAGAGGTATTCAATTTGATCAGAGTGCTTTCATGAAAGATTACATAATGAAGAACACAACCCTTCGTGCCAGAGACGGCAACACTGCATTTGACAAAGACTTCTTTAAGCTTATGAACAATGCCTGTTTTGGGAAGACGATGGAAAATCCTCATCACAGAAAAGATGTGAGACTGGTCACAACTGAATCAGGTGCAATTAAACTTACAGGCAAGCCACAGTACACTGGGTACAAAGAGTTTCATTCATCATTGTATGCTGTGTCACTCAAAAAAAAGATTGTTAAACTGGACAAGCCAGTATTCATTGGTATGGCAATTCTTGAATTGTCAAAACTGGTGATGCTTGAATTTTATTATGATTACTTCAAACCAAAGTATCCTGAGTGTCGTCTGCTATACACTGACACTGACTCTATGATCATTGACGTGTGTACTGAAGACTTTTATGAAGACATGAAAACAGAACTACACATGTATGACACGTCTGATTACCCTAAGGATCATCCACTGTTCAGCACACAAAACAAAAAAGTGCCTGGTAAGTTTAAGGATGAACTAAATGGTGTGCCAATAGTTGAGTATGTTGGACTGAGATCCAAAATGTATTCTATACTGCACCAGAAGGGAAGTCAGTCAAAAGCCAAAGGAATAAAAAAAAACAGCAATAAAAAATAAAGACATACGTCATGAACATTACAAGCAAGTGTTAGATGGTGCATTAATGCCTGATTATCCAAACAAGTCACTGAGATCAAACAAACATAATCTTGAAATGATTCAAACACATAAGAAATCACTTGCAGTTGGAGACACGAAAAGAGTGTTTCACACTAAAGAAAAAGCTTATGCACCAGGTCATTACAGGCTCAAGTTATCTGAAGACATTTGTGATGAACTGGTTGATGAATTAATTGATGACTTAGTTACTGAAATGAGTAACGGTGTCTGGGGGAATAATCTGTAATTCTTCTCTGACAAATGCCCTCTGGGGCGCAGGGTCATACAGGTAATATATTGTTGCGTCTGGACCGGGGATTATTTTTTTTATATTATGAATGGATGTGGACCAGATGGGGTCTGTCGCCCTGCGTCTGACGTCGTTCTCAGCCTCCCCTGGTTGATATAGATATCTCACCTGTTTAGTAAATAAACTTGTGTCGGGTGCCTGTGCTGACATTGTTTTTGGCTCTGTAATTGTTTTCAATTTAATAGCATCAGCAGGCTTTGGGTGTCCTTCATTGTTCATTGCTTTTATCACATGTGGTAACCTTTGTACCCATTCAGTGTTCCGGGTGTCATGCATGAGTTCCTTAGAATACTGGTAACTGAAAAGTCTCTCTGATAACTGTTTGTTAAAGTTTTCAACAATTGCCTGTGATCTGTGCACACCTGGAATGCCTCGTCTGACCAGTACACCATGCTTAGCAAATAACTGATTAACTGCGCCCTTAAATTCAGATCCGTCATCAACCTGCACTAGTCTGGGGTATCTTAAAGGGCCTCGACTATATATTTTTGATAAAGCATTCGCAACTGTACTGGCTGTTTTGTCAGATATGGGTTCAGCGTCTTTGTACCTTGAAGCTATGTCTACGACAGTCAAAGCGTACTTGTATCGTTTCTTTCTTATTGTGTCATGCGGAAGAAACAGGAGGTCCATTTGGTGTGTGTCATTGGGGGTAGTGTTCTCAAAATGGGGTCTTGTTATCTTTCTTGGAGCAGGGAGATATATCTGCCAAATTGCCTGTCTCTGTAACCATTGCTTGACTTGATTGAGTGTTATATCTCCGCCCACAGCGGCATGTAATTTCTGAATAGCGGTTGCTCCTTTATAATAGCCTGATGGAGAGTAATATATTTTCGATAGTTTATTTTCGGCTGCCATTTTTTCTAGCAATGAAAACTCCTGTAAAATAAACAAATGTCATTCCCACTAGAACAAAAATTATCTCTCCGTTTCTTTGTTGTGTGCTTGGTTGATAGTAGTCACTTAGTTTCGGTTTTGGAATGGTCATGTCTTCACCCGTGACTAAAAAATACTCACGGATTGCTTCGTCTGTATTTGAAAACGTATGTTGTGCGTGGCCTTCAAGCCTCAATCTTTCATTGATAAAATCAAGTTTCTCAATTCTTTGTTTTTCATACGCCTGTTCTGCCTGTGCTAATTTTTCTGACGCTTCATTATGGCGTTTAAATTCTTCTGCACTCTCTTCTCTACCCATTTTAGAAAAGAGATAATTAGAGCCACTGAACGCGAGGGCGTTGACCATCGCTCCTCCCACCATAATAGCTATCGTTGCCATATTTATTTTATTTACATAGAAACATTTTCGGGAATAATTCCTTGTTTAACAAGAAGGTCTTTCGTGGCGATTGATGCTGTTACAACTACAATTAGCTTAGCGCTGTCTTCGAAATCGAGTCTACTGAGGTCTGCTGATTTCATTTTGAGTAGATTTTTTCCCAGCATAGAAAACGCTACTGCTAATGCACTGATTACTGCAGAGTGATACACAAGATTCATTAAATTCTTTGAGTCATTCATTTCTTAGGCAAGAAAAAATTAAAATAATAAATTTATTACTGCATATGAAATGGGTCGACAACTTTGGATATTGTTGGTAATGTGGAGACTTCTGTTTTTGATGATGGAGTGTTTAATTTTTTGGTCACTGTACGAGTCTGTGGCTTGTATTTTTTGTATAATTGGTAAGCTACAAAACCAGATCTGACAACAAATGCGGCAACTACATATTTTGCTGTTTCAGAATTAGACTGGGTTGAAGGTCTTTCACTTTGATGTGTGTGTGACAGGGGTGTTGAAAGTCCTGACAGTTCTGACGGCCGTAACGGTCCTATCGGCCCTATCGGTGTTGACGGTGGGTCAGACACATGAGCCTTTTCTGTTTGTATTTGAAGCTGTAATTTTTTTTGCCTGTTCCATTCAGCTAAACGTTTACCAGACTGAACCCTTCCTTCATTTTTAATTTTTGTCACTGTGTGAATCGGGGTCTGGGCAGGATCCGAAACAGGGTTCATCTGTGGGGTCGTTTGGGGGGTCATCTGTTGGTCGTCCATTTTTATCAACAAAAAAATTTAATTTCGTGAAATCGATATGGCTGCTAGTTACAATTAATGTTACCAGTGGAGCAAGCAAATTACCGAACCTGTAGAATAAAAGGCAAGCTAATTTACCAATTGCACTCGTTACAATGGGGTTACTCTCGAGGTCATTTGTGAGATTTTCAATGTCTACAGGAAGGGCATAACTCACAGCTTTTGAATATAAGCAGACAATTGATTTGCTCAAATCACGGGTCATTAGTGAAGCCATGTGTTGTTCATATTTAAAATGAAGTTTAAATAAATCAGCAGCCGTGAGGGATTGTATATCTTCGGTTGAATATTGCTTTCCGATTGATTGATTGTACATTGCTTAACGTCCCGACAGCAACAAGGCTTTCTCAGGACGTGCCTGCACTGCTTGTGAAAAAAAAATATAAACAGAACATTGAATGTATGTCGCCAGCCGGTCAAATACGTTAAATAAACCTACAACATGGGGCCTAAATAAAGCTAAGACCATTTAGCAACACACATCCAATATCAAGAGCTACAGGCAGTGCAGACAGTAGGGAGAGTTTTAAAAAGGCAAATACAGGTGAATGGACAAAGGGTAGACAGAAACACATGCCCCAGAATAGAGAGAAAAACCCACCCTGTGGGGCTGACCAGGGTGACCCTGGGAACTAAAAAATACCTAACCCCACCCAAGTCCCCCAGGGCAGACCCGGGTGGGGGAATATTGCTTTCCGAGATAAGGTTTGGAATGACCAGAAATCACTACAGATAAAAGTCGTTCCCGCTTCGAATCTAAGTCTATGTTTTCTACAGCGCCAATATCATTTAATAATAGCAGTTCATCTGTGTTCATTTTATAATAAAATATATTTTTAATAATAAGTGAAATAAAAAAGCACTTACCTGTGGGGCTGACCAGGGTGACCCTGGGAACTAAAAAATACCTAACCCCACCCAAGTCCCCCAGGGCAGACCCGGGTGGGGGAATATTGCTTTCCGAGATAAGGTTTGGAATGACCAGAAATCACTACAGATAAAAGTCGTTCCCGCTTCGAATCTAAGTCTATGTTTTCTACAGCGCCAATATCATTTAATAATAGCAGTTCATCTGTGTTCATTTTATAATAAAATATATTTTTAATAATAAGTGAAATAAAAAAGCACTTACCTTTGAAACGAGGAGCTGTTTCGACTTAATTAGTCTCATCAGAAAGGTCAGAAACCTTTGACAGCTCAAAGAAGATGAAAAATTTTCGTGGCCACCTAACTTTGTACCAAAGACCACATGTCGAAGCCAAACAGGTGTATGTATTGCTCATTGCTCTCGGATGTAGTTTTGTGTGTGTCTGTGTGCTGAGCTGTAGTACATCCCTAGGAAAAACACTCGAACATGACACTCCCGGGCTGCGTAAACGCATATCACGTGAAAGTGTTTTTCCAACACACCACACTAAGATAAAAATATTCTGTGGTGTGTAAAATTTGATGGTATGTACAAAAGCCGAGATGATGATGATGATGATGAAACGTTTTTATTCAGGATAAAAAGTTTTAGGCATAGCAATGCCTATCTTCCAAACTGTCCTGCTACTCTACACATATAAAAATACATCAGACGATACATCAAAAGATAAAACATATGTAAGTAAAAAAACCCATCCCCCTCCCCCCTTCCCCACCACCACCACTCAGAGGGAGAAAAAAGAAAGGAAAAAAAAAAAAAAAAAAAAAAAAAAATATATATATATATATATATATATATATATATATATATATATATATATATATATATATATATATATATATATATATATATATATATATATATATATACACACACAGGTATGAACCTGACATGTTAATGCAGACAGTCGAACTATTACATAATCTGTAGCAACAGTAGAAGAGTATTAGGTAATAGGAAACTTGTCACTAACTGTACTAACTATACGAATAGTAGCATAAGGGAGCCGAACATACTATTACTTCTGAAGTAAATATTTATGGAGGCGATGTTTGAAGACGCTAATCTTACAAATTGATTTCAGGTGAGGAGGTAACATATTCCACGCTTTAGCGCCTGAAAAAGACAGACTGGTTTTACAGATGTCTAATCTAATTTTTGGAAGGTGGATCAAACTATTTCTCGTGTTTGTCCTATTATTGTCGGAAAATAGAGTTTTTAGGTAGGGTGGGGCTTTTCCGTGCATGATCTTGTGCAGTAGAACACAGCGATTAAATTCAAACTGTTTCTTCAATGTTAGTAACTTGAGAGATTTTAATTTTTCATCAGTCGAAGTAGGACTGGGAAGTATTAATTTAATGCCCCGACGATACAAGGAATTAACTTTTTTCATGTGAACTTCGCTGCATCCATCCCAGACGGTAGAACTGTAGTCACAATGCGTTTTGATATGAGCATGGAAAAAGAGTTTACGGATATCAGTATTAACTATATGGCGTAGTTTTGATAACAGGAATAGATTTTTGGAGATTGTTTTGCATATTGAGTCAGTATGCGGCTCCCAGCTTAATTGGTTGTCCACTATAACGCCTAATAAGCGATGCCTAGTTACTTGTTCAACAAGCTGTCTATCTAAGGAAAGTGTTAAAGGTGGTAGGCCATGCTGGTGTTTCTGACGTGTAGTAACTAACATGCTCTTTGTCTTTGGAATACTAATAATCATGTGATTATCACTGCACCAGCCTGCTACTTCATCAAGACTTTGTTGGAGTACCTTATTAATGGTTGTGATATCTTTATCAGATGTGTGTATGGTCGTGTCATCTGCGAACAGATCGCAGTTTGCGTCTAAATGAGATATGCACAGTGGCAGATCATTAATAAAAAGATTAAATAATAAGGGCCCTAGAATAGACCCTTGTGGAACACCGCAAGTTACTAAACCATCAGAGGAATACTTGCCATTTAGCAGTACTTTCTGTGTTCTGTCTCTGAGATAGGAAGATATAAAGGAGACAGTATTTGAGTCAATGTGATAGAATGGTAGTTTTTTTAGTAGGATAGAGTGGTTGACAAGATCAAAAGCTTTTTTCAGGTCAAGAAAGATTGTACCTGATACTTTATTGTCATTTATGGCAGAGAGCCATTTATCAATTAAATGATTGAGGGCAGTTTGGCACGAATGTAGAGGTCGAAATCCTGATTGTGCTGCAGTTATCAGATGGTTTTGCTCCAGAAAGTTTAGAAGATGAGTATGTATATGTCTCTCGAGCGGTTTTGAAATACTGGATAATATGGAAATGGGCCTGTACTCGTTTAGGTTGCATAAATCTTTGCTTTTGGGAAGCGGTATTACCTTCGCTTTTTTCAGCTCGTCGGGAAAAACGTTATGTCTGATCGATAAATTATAAATAAAGGTCAGGGATTCGACGACGTAGGGCAGAGATAGTTTTAAAATCTGACTACTAATGCCATCTGGACCGCAAGACGATTTGGTCTTTAAACTGGAAATAGATTTGCCTACATCTAGGACAGTCATAAGCGGTACTAAAAATGGGCCGCAGGCTCTCTGTTGACTATGGTGACGTAGTTGATGAGAGCAAGTGTAGTTTACAGGGTTAGGTGTATTTGACTTCGCCAGAGTTTGAGCAACAGTTATGAAGTGAGCGTTGAATGCATCAGCAGTAAGATCGGGCGGAATATTAGGCGATCGTTTACTATTACCTTTGGTGAAATTGTTTATTACTTGCCAGACTGAACGGATGTCTTTGCCGTCGGCAATAATTTGTTCTGCATTTTGCCTCTGTGCTTTACGAACTAGAGATTTGACATGGTTTCGCTGCTTCTTGTATTCAGTAAATTTCTTGTCTCGTTTTAATTCATCTCTTACCTCCATTGCTTGTTTTATCTCATCAGAGAGCCATTTTGGCATAACAGGATATTTGACGCGTTTGATGCGCTTAGGCGCGTGTCTATCCAGAACGGCGAGAAACAGCTCGTACCAGCGTGACAGGGCATCGTTAGGGTTTTTGCAGTTTTTTATATCATAAAATGGTACTAAAGATAGTTCATATAAAAAAGCAGTTTGGTCGAATTTTTTAAAACATCTATACATTATGGTAGTGTGTCCTTTGATTGACTGTTTAGCTAACCTAACAGACAACGTAAAACAAACAGGAAAGTGATCACTAATGGAAATATTAGGTACGCTAACATTTTTTACAACGCTGACATTTGTGCTATATACATGGTCTATCAGCGTTGAAGATGAGGAAGTCACTCTAGTAGGTGACTGGACAAGCTGTTTCAACCCTAAAAAATTCAACATGGATCTCCACGAAGTGTGTCCTTGCTTTTGCAAGTCTATGTTGAAGTCTCCCAAAATATGTACATCACCTTTGGACTCCTGAACCACATCCATCATTAACACAAACTCGTCCTGCCAGGAGAGCAAATGTAAGCCGCTTATTCTTCGTAAGCGGCTGTGGAACTACTCCGTTATTTATGCTTTGCTTCCACTTGCTGCTGCTGCTTCTGCTGCTGCTTTTTCTTGTTTCTTTATATGAATAATTTGATGCAATTTTCGAAGTAAAGGGTTTTCATTTTCTATTTTACCCATTTTGTCAGAAATATTATTTGCAACCATTTCATTCATCTGTATATCTTTTTCTTTCAATCTTGCCTTTAGCTCCTTTTGAAGAATGACTTTTCTAATTTTTTCTGCCTTTCCCTCAAGGTTGCCATATTGTTTTATCATGGCTGACAATGACTGTAAGTTTTTGTCATTCTCATACACAATTATTGCATCACAAATAGGTTTCATCTCTTCTTCAGTGTTATTTAAGCTTGATTTTAAATCCTGTACATCATCATTCAGTTTCTCCAATTCTTCTTTAAAACGAGCCACTCTTGCCTGACGATAACACAGCCGCTTACGAAGAAGACAGGTTTGTGCAATCGCACTCTTAGCAGAGTATTGTGTCATGATTGACTGTACCTAGCTCTGGGGTTTGGTTTTATACTAGAAAATATCTTAACACGCATTAGTTCCAAGGCACGCCAACAGTCCTGTTCCTGTTCAAACCGGTTTGTTTATGCCTGATTTCGAGTGCAGAATATGAATGTGGTCATGATCAAGCAGTTTTCTCAGGTGCAAACTCCGTCAGCACTTTCTCAAGTGGTATCTAATAACAGACAGGCCCAGCACCTCGAGTGCTGTATAAACAGTCATGCAGCTTCTCTCGAGTGCTTTGTAAACACAGCCATGTAGTTTCTCCAGTGTATTAAATAATAACAGTCAACATTAAACACCCCGAGTCAGGTTCATCAGTGCTTGTAATGTTGACATAAGCACGGGCCTCTCTTTGTGAAAAGGGGTGGGGTTGTCTGTGATTTTACATAAAATGGAAAGTCTAGAAGGTTTTGGTGAATATGGATTGGAGTGCGGTACATATCGTGAGGGGTGGTCATATGAGATTTCGGTTTTATCGAGCAATCTAGTCCGGACATAAAAATGTGAATAATTGCAGCGCATTTATGGTATATCTGAATAGAGGTGGATGTCTTTCAGACAAGCGTAGACATGAGGTGTTTGTGTATGTGATAGCTCCAGGGTTACCAGCATGGGGTGTGGGGGTGGGGTGAGGGGTGGGGTGGGGTGGGGTGGGGTGGGGTGGGGTGAGGGGTGGGGTGGGGTGGGGTGGGGTGGGGTGAGGGGTGGGGTGGGGTGGGGTGGGGTGGGGTGGGGTGGGGGTGGGGTGAGGGGTGGGGTGAGGGGTGGGTGGGGGAACACAATGACTGAGTTAACCCCTTAAGTATTATTTTTGATTTTCATAAAAATGTGTCTGTTTAAATAATAATGATTTAGGGGTAACTTCCAATGGTATTTACTCTGTGCGGGGGATATGGACAATGGAGGGTAAAAAAGATATAATTAAGGGGTTAACTCAGTCATTATGATAATGAAGCTTTAATCCGCTCAGTATTTATATCTAATTTACAGAGAAAAATAAAAGGAATTTGAGAAAAAAGAAAGGCAAGGTCGTGTGCGTTTTTGTGAGCGAAAATCGTCAAAAAATGGGCAGCATAGAAAATTCTCTAATTCTCTCATATTCCCCCTCTCTAGTCGTTCGGGGTAAACGTAACCGTACCAATTCCTGCTGTAATCCCTTCAGACCGAAATCGGTACCGACACCCTCAGAAAATTGAAGGCACAATCTGGGACGTCAAATAAAATGTAATATCAACGATACACAGTACCGTCAGGCATCGTATCAAACCATGAGAGTTCAAGGTTTTCGTCAGATCCCAATGCTCAAACTGCCATTGGGCCGACGTCAGCCGCCGTTGGCCCGCGCACATCTGTGCGCGGGCTAACGGCGGCCGACGTCGGCTTGATGGCCTTCGCGCACTGGGATCACGCACCAAGATCATATCAGATCAAGCACCAAGCAAACCTGCAGCAGTCCTAGGATTAGTGAATATATATATATATATATATATATATATATATATATATATATATATATATATATATATATATATATATATATATATATATATATATATATATATATATATATATATATATATATATATATATATATATATATATATATATCACTGTAAGTGTCATGATCTACTCAGTCCTAATTCAGCATGTCAGTCTATATCAGGAGTTTCGCAGATCACGAAGATTTTGCAGACTTTGTAGAAGTTAGCGACGTTGTAAAATACAACGAAAGGCCACCAGCGGATGTGCATATGTGCATATAGGTATTGTGAAAAAGCGGCAATTTCTATCATCTAAATAGAACTTTATGAAACCGCCCGTATTGTATGTGTGACTTAGAGACAAGCGCAGCGGATCAGAAAATAAGGACAATTTGTCGCTTTTTGTTGTCAGTAAGCATTAGAACTGAATTAGTTAAAAGTGGCATATATGCTGGTATACAAGCATCTTGGTCAGTACAGTGGATAGTTTTGGGAACATCATCATAATTCCTGAATATGTATCAACACATTTTAAGAGACAAAGCAGCTGATACATTTACGCTGCTTTTCACAGATCCATCCATAATGAATAAAACGGTACCGTTAGCACGGTTGCAGTGGCACACATTAAATTAATAAAACTAAAATACGAAACCGCAAAGACGACGTAATGAACAGTTCTGCAGTAATTCTGTAGTTCTTCATGGGTGTAATCAGAGATCTGTGACTACAGTTATTGAGCACACTGGGTTTCAAGTAGGATAGATCCTTTCTACAATCTCTATGCGCACACCGCACTTAGGGCAAGTGGCAAAGTATTCACAACAGTCCACGCACGTAACGAGGTGTCCGCACGGCTGGAAGACCGTCTCCAAGGGCTTCTCTTGGCATCTCCAACAATGCCCGCTGTCTGGCGTACCAATGACAGGCTGAGCAACCGCAGGGATGGGTTCCTGCAACATCCAAACAGATTAAACTGTTGTCTTTCAGCCTTGACACACAATACAACGAGATGTGAATCGACCATAATTGTTCAAGGGTGGTGCCAGACTAGCTTAGCGCCAAGCTATTCTGGTATCACCCTTGAACAATCCTGATCGATGTGCCTCTGAATTGTTCAAGGCGCCAGGATATTCTGACACCATCCAATCACTGTCATGGTCGATATATCTCCTCAATGTTTATGTAGGTTCCATCTGGAGGGCAACTCCAACACTTTGAAAATTGGACATCATCATGATGGTTCAGTGTGATAAAGATTTTACTGATGATTCAGTGTGATAAAGATTTTACTAACATCACCTCTGATACAATGGCGAGGTAACCCACTCTGGCTGTGGGGCACACAGATATGATTGACAATAAGAAGAAAAGAAAATCCAGCAAGAAGCACAGACCGTCATTGGCCCCGGCATCTGCAACTCCACATTGAGATCTATTTTCTTACTGTTTGCTGTTGCTCGCTATGTTTCAATAGAGAGTAAGATACTAAACCTATTTTGATCCTTTTTTTGGGCGGTCCGTAGCGCAGTGGTTAAGGCGCCTGCCACCAATGCCAAAGGTGCGAGGTTCGATACCGGGTTCCGGCGTCGGACTTTTCTCCTCTGGTAAGTGTCACCGTTAATTCGGGCGGACCGTCGGGGGTTCTTTCTCCGGGTACTCCGATCCACCACCCACCCACCCCCCCCCCCCCCCCACACACACACACACACTTTGGTACCGGTTTCAGGCCACTTTACAAATTTCAAATACAAGCGATCAAAAATCTCTGTAATTTCAGTAGCTGAACTGGGGCGCCTATATAATAACGGTATTATTATTATTATTATTATTATTATTATTATTATTATTATTATTATTATTATTATTATTATTATTATTATTATTATTATCCTTTCGGTCACAAAAATGTAATTAAATGACCTAGTCTAGCCACCGCAAAAGACTCGTTCACCCTAATACAATAATAATAATAAGCACAAAGCTCCGAATAAAATACCCTTGAGCTAACATGTTCACTTATTGTAGCTCGATAAACTCAAATACCTTTAACGTCATTTGAAAACGTTTTCGACGCCGCATAAGCTGTACACATGGTCTCTACATAAGGCTACACTTTAATCTCACTTTACCTGCTCTCGGTGATGGAATGTCGTTTACCTGATTCTCATAAGAGGCACTCACGAATGCACACTGGGCGCTGTGGTCAGCATGGACGCGGAGTGCGTAGTTGTGTTGCAAGTAGCCCAGCTCTTTTGCACGGCTCATTAGATCTCTCGGAGTTGTTTGAAGACCGCAAGCGTAACACTGCAGGCGGCCACCGGGAACTGCACGCAAACAAACACTTCCTGTCCCTCGGAGGGTAGCATTCATTCAGTATGCCAAAGGTCATCTGGCACCAGTTGGCCGGCGCACATGGCACATTGCCCCGATGACATTTTGCACACTGAATACAAATAATTGAATACGAACACAACGTCAAGAACAACAACACCGTGGAAATGAAAGCAACAAAATAAAAATCGCCCGGTTATTACAAAAGGATTGTTAATTTGCCCACAAAATAGTAAAAACTATACGAATAAAAAAATTAACTAAGGAAGGAATGAATCAGTATATAATTATAACGAACGAAAACGATTGTAGAAATAATATGAAGTTAACCCACGAGCAAAAAATCCTGCGTTAGCGAATCCAATGTAGGAATAGTCCATTTTCCCATTGAAATGAATTCTGAAAGACTCTAGCCTGACGTCACGGTGTGCGTAACTGTCTTCTAGACTCGCAGGCATTGCTTCTTCGTCTTCATCTCTAGGCTTCACCTGCGGAAACAGAACATTGCTTAGAGGTTATATTCAGTCTTTTTGTTTTAAACCGCACGTGTTTAAAAAAGGGGAAAAAAATATTCCGAGGAACCAGTTTTGGCGAGCATTTTGAACGCCGTCAGCCCAGCACTATAAGGCACGCAGCAGCTTTAGAGTCCAGTTCAGTGTACACCCAGAGCACGAGATACACTATGTCACAAGATAACTCCTAGACTATACCTAAGCTTACACAGGAACTAATCCTGTAGCAGACGATACTTACAAATAACCTGCCGGAACATTTGAGAGCCACACTCCATGCATCTGTATTCCCTTACAGCAGTTGTCACAGCCCTTGAACTATCATGCTCGATCTGTATCTAGAATTGTAATACAGTCCTGTATAAAGCCCTTGCAGGGTCCTTTATAGTTTTTCAAAAACACGTGCTGCGGGGACGGAACAAAAAGACTCAACCTCAGCTTTAATGGGTGAGCACTGTCTAAGACTGTAGCAAGGAAAATGAAAAGGGTCCAAATGGTGAGGGGGGGAGGGGGGAAATAACAACAAACAAGCACACCACACAAACCATCAAATACAACAAACACGGAAAAACATGAGGAAAAACGTCCTGGCAATACATCAAACTCGTCTTTTGACTACTCTTAGATTAATTCCCGTTGGTATGTGTACTGTTCTACCAGCGCTAGCCTCACCTATCTGGTTTGTGAGTACCTTTAGACTGACCTAACAATGTTTGGCAAATGTTATGCTAACCCATGTTTTTCTCTAAAATTTGTTTTCCCCAAAATCACTTACTTACTTACTTACGCCTGTCACCCCTACCCGGGTATAGGCCGTCGACGAGAGACCTCCAGCAACTCCTGTCCTGTGCTTCTCCTTCGATTCTACTCCAGGTGGTTCCCAGTCTCTTGATGTCTGCTTGGAGGTCTCGACGCCAGGAGTTTCTCGGCCTACCTCTTTTCCTCTTTCCCTGGGGGTTCCATGACAATGCCTGCCTAGTGATACTGGAAGCTGGCTTTCTCAGACTGTGACCGATCCATCCCCATCTTCTTCGCCCAATTTCATTCTCTGCTGTTATCTGCTCTGTTATATCCCCAAAATCAACTCCAGTGAAAAAGAAATAGCCTAAGATACCGACCTTATCGCGATTGAATACTTACTCCCATCATGTTGAGGACGTCTCTTACTTCGATCGGCTCAGCATGCTGTGCTACAGCAACGTTAGGGCGCTGCCAGTTGCAGAAACTTTTATGTGGCCAAACGTGCTGTTTGCTATTGCCAAGATCGACCACCATTCGGCAATAAAAACAGTGTATTCTCTGTACCATATAGCAGTAGTAAAACCCCCTTCCGGCAAGCCGCAGGGAGGAAGACCAGATAGGCAGTTGATCAAAAAGTGGAAAATGAGCGAAGGAGCAAAGGCGGTTCCACTCAAAACGCATCGGGAACAGTTCATTAGGACGATGATTCGGCAGCATGTTCAACCATCTCAAGTAGAGTATGAAACATAAAACAAAACACGTGTTTGTAATCTTAACACATTTTGCACCAGGACCGAAATCCCTAAATTTCGAAGTTGGCCTCTGCAGAACTGTTTTACAGTTTTATATACAGATCGAGCATTATAGTTCAAGGGTGGTGCCAGAATAGCTTGGCGCCTATGGGCGCCAAGCTATTCTGGCATCACCCTTGAACTATCATTCTCGATCCATATCCTGCTTTGGTGTGTCGGGACTGAATGAGTTAACTTCGACCGACTGGTGATTTGCAAGTAAACCATTAAAAAGAACTTTATCATGCAACATAAGCTAACAGTTCGCCTCATCTCATTAATTTCTGTTCTTTGTTTTTCTGTCGGTGATGATTGTTTTTAAAGAAATTTGAAAATTAAATTATGAAGATTTTACTATAGTAAAATGATAGACCTGTTGTTCTTCTTCTTCTTTGTTACGTAGAAGAGTCTCGCCTGGCGAAAGTGTAGTAACCTCACCTTCGTTGCGTGTGCCTGCTTACGTGGCTTAAACAAAAGTCGTGCGATAAAGTGTTTGCTAAAGCGTGAAAATCGTTTGATCGGCACATTTGTTGAGAAACAGAGAAAAAATATGCAACAAGTGTATCATCTGCATCCTGCGAAAAAACAAACAAACAAACAAACATGATTACATGTATTTTTTTTTCTAAACTCCCACGCAAACAATAATGAAAACATACTTATATTTAAACAAAAAATTACCAATAAGTCTATAAAGTTAAACGATTACACACAAGCACATTTTTCGATTGCTTGACTAAACAAATGGAGTACTCATCATGAGTATTTAGTAAATGGATACATGCTTTTATCTTTTAAAGTGGGTACACTTTTTAAGCTCTAATTTGGTCGTATTAATACGTTAATTAACTGATACACACACCTTCTTCTAATCATTAAAGACTTCAATTACAACAATAACTGCTCTTACATTCTCAGAAATCTTAAAGAGACCCCAGGTGACTAGAACGCTGACGTCACCATCTATTAATTGTTGTGCTTCACCTGAAATGTGGGTGAATAAAGGTGACTCACAAAACATGAGTCGATATCCGAAAGATCACTGGCGTACTCATGGGACGTGCGCTGAGGCCTAGGCTAAACTCGCCAATCTGATTATAATCCCTCCAGTGCCAGTGATCACGAATTTTGCGTCTGAAACAGCTGCACACTGTTCAATATATTCGAGTAAAGAACCCTGATGTAAACGGGACAATAGTAGGCGTAAAGAACATAAGATTAACAAGAGGCATAAACCCTCATGAGCCCCCGCATTTGCGAGGGCTCATGAGGGTCAATGCCTCTTGCAGCTTGGTGCGATCGCCTTGCCCCGGCAGTTAAGGAGTTACACCTTGTTGTGTATGCAGCTGCCTTTGGCTTAACGGACAACGAGGCTAAAAATAGAGCGAACGTATTGAAGCCGTTGCCTAACGCAACAGATAACAAACAAAAATGGCAAGCACTTATGGCTCACGTGTTTCACCGCCTCCAAATATTGATAAAAACTAAATTCTGTGCAAAATTTTGTCATTTTTAACACATTTGTTGACCTTTATGATCTTTGACCTTTGATGGGTCATCCAATTTAGCATGCATAGAAAGATCTTACCATCAGATACCTCAGTAAAAAGTTTAGGTTTGAAGGGTGAAAATATCGCTATTTTCGACCTATTTCTGGACCTCCTGTGACCCTTGACCTATCCGAGGGGTCAGCCAAATTTAGTATGCATAAAACGGTAAGACCCAGTTGGAGTTTCATGTTTAATTTTTTTTATTTTTGGACATAAGACAATTTTTGTGAAAATATCGCTATTTTGGACCTATTTCTGAACCTACTGAGACCTCGGCCGACTGACGACGGACGGACGACCACTGGCGAATTGCACAGACTCACTTTGCTATCGCAAGTGTGCGATAATCATGTGACGCTTTGAGTCTAGTCACTGGTTTCTAAAAATGATGTGTATCCGATAAGTGTTTATTGACTTCCGCGTTGTTCTCCTCGAGTTTCTTTGCCGTCAGTTTGTGTCAAATTGTTATTGAAATGTATGACATACACTCCACGTATTAAGCTAAGTCAGGCTGGACGGACAGCTAACATGATCATGCACATTTTAACCCTTCGTCGGTAGCTCTTTTAGTCGCAATGATTCCTGTGGGAATTATTGTGACACTAAGAGCTGCCGACAGCCAAAGGATCAATAGAAGGGGTCCAGAATCTGTCACACACAAAGGCAACACGTCACTTGTATTTGTTTATGCCATATTCACGCTCTCTCTGTAAACATTATTTCAATTTAATTTCCATTTCCGGCCCTTCATTTTTCCTTATTGCCTTTCAACAGCGTCACGGTCAGCGGTGATACGGCCAAAAGTAGCTGAGCAGCACACGTACAATTTCTTTGTGTCTACATATTGCGGCGCGTCAGGCGGCATCGCATCCTCATTTAACTCATTCTACCCCAGACACACCACAGAAAAATAAGGATCGACCATGATAGTTCAAGGGTGATGCCAGAATAGCTTGGCGCCTGCACTAGAGTGCAGTGTTCAGAGGACAACGGCAAAATTTTGGGACTTCGGTGTTGGGGTAGAATGAGTTGACTCATTCTGCCCGCGACACACTACAGCAAGATATAGATCGACCATGATAGTTCAAGGGTGATGGCAGAATAGCTTGGCGCCTATAGGCGCCAAACTATTCTGCCACCACCCTTGAACTATCATGGTCGATCTGTCTCCTGAATTGTAATGCAGTTCTCAGAAGATAACTCCAAAATGTGGGTATTTCGTACCTCGGGCACAATGAGTTAACTTGTTTAGAATTGTGATTTGTCGTCGCGTACTTAAAAACACTCTACCTTCACAGAGGAATCTCTTTTGAATCGCTCACTGGGGCGATACCGTTTGGTCGCGCCGATGTCCTACCACAATCGCGCTGCTGTTTCGTTGCGCATATAGAAACACTTATTCTTTATTTTTAAGTTCTCAATTCGTGTTTCTGACTCCACGGCTTTTGTGTCTGTCGCCATTTGTTTTGCGTCGCGGTTGCGCCGTAATATGGAAACATAATAACTATTACTGTGATAACCAGACGTGTCGCATAGGTTAGAAAATTGTGGAAGGTTTCCTACAAAACCCTAATGTAATTTTCATAATATATAAAATGCAACATGACACAAAAGGACTAGTAAGCTGATGGTCTATCACTATTTTTTATTTTTATTTTTATTATGCATATGCACAGCTTGTGTAATCAATTACATCGTATGGGCATTCAACTGCATGTAATTCAGTATCTTTTTGAACGGGTATGCAAAAGTTAAACCATAGCAGCGATGATTTACCATAGCAGTTAAACCATAGCAGCGAGTGAAATTTAATTGCTTTCGACTCATCAAGTTCAGACTTCAAGGCTTTTCTATTTAAATTTGGGACTTTTAAATTATGAAATCATGACAGTTGTTCAGAGTTAATCGATGAACATTGTTTAGGGGACTAAACCATGTTATTGCTTAGGGGCTAAACCATGAACATTTCTATGGTTAACCCATTCAGCCCTGACGCACTACAGCAGGAGATGGATCGACCATGATAATTCAAGGGTAGTGCCAGATTAGCTTGACAAGCTAATCTGGCACTGCCCTTGAATTATCATGGTCGATCCATCTCCTGCAACTGGTGCATAGTCGTTAGATGACGCCTCCAAAATTTGGGAAATACGGCCGTCGGGCTGAATGAGTTAAACCATGAAATCACTGTTTTAGGGCGAAACCAGGAATGCAGTGTTTAGGGCTAAATTATGAAGTTGTTTGGGGGCTAGCCGATGATCACATTGTCTTTCTTGTGTCTTTAAAGACACTGTGTTGCGTGCTAGTCCTTGTAAGCTTATTACTGTCTTTGTTTTTTGTTTGTTTGTGCATGCAGTTCATTATTTACAGTAAAAAAAAAAAAAGCATTATTTACAATAATAAATCTAAACAATAATGATACACTTAGCACCTCATTTCGAACAGTTTGAGTTATATCTGCGGTTTTAGACAACTGTTTTTATGATTCCTTTGCTCGCCATGCTGCCTTACAGTAAACTGGAGATCAACAGCAACGTCGGCGAGGTTCTGAGACCTAACTTTGTTAAAGTAAATAGGCTGCACTGCCCTCAAGTATATACTGATCAGTTATTCAACCAATACCGCTGGTGAAACATGCGTACGAGTCAACCACGTAAAGACAGAAACGGTAATCTCCACCCAACTGCAGCCGCATAAATCCTAATTACCCCCACTACAAACGCGGAAGCACACAGGCCCGCAGTTAACGCCAAAGGAGCTAAATTTGTGTTTATGTTATACATGTCGTTGTTGTTATATATGGAGAATGTTATTTAGCAAATTAATTTATATTAAGAAAAGCATAGTCTGTTCCTCTGAAAAAGCTTCGTCATATCGGAGTTCCGTTACATTCGACCTCTTGTGAGCGAAGTAATTATATTTTCCGTGAGCAAAGGCCATCAGGCCGATGTCGGTCAAAGTCGGCCTGTGCACTGCTTAGCGCGGGCCAGCAGCAGCCTACTTCGGCCTGATCATATTTTGCGCGCTGGGCTTTAAATACAGTGTTTATACCTCTTGTTGACACGATTACCCTGTCTGCGTTCCTCAAGCAGAAGAGTTATCAGACTTTCAGCCGGTGGTGGTTTAACTCTTAAACTCCCAGAACTAAATGACTTCCATTCGACAGAATGGAAGTCATTTAGTTCTGGGAGTTTAAGAGTTAAACAAGCAATTAATGTACACACAAAGTGAAGGATTTGCATGATTGTGTAATGCGAGGACTGATTATCTTCAAGTTACAAAAAAAAAACAAAAAAAAAAACAACAACAACCAAACAACAACCTCTTCGCTGCCAGGGCAGCGGACGGATTCTGTCTGTGTAGCCGGAATCTTTGTTAATTAATTCAAGCCGTCCAAGGAATAGTAATAACAAATGGTGTCCACAAGAGGATTAGATCCTCATGAGGCCCAGCAATTTGCGGGGCTAATAAGGATCTATACCTCTGGCCCGATGCTTTTTGTGCGCATTGGGTGGTGTTCACATTTTTTGCTCAGCAGTGAAGGGACACTGCACCAGTGCATGGCAGAAGCGAACATCACCGAAAGGAAAAACCAAGAATCCCACCATAGTCCCCGCAGACACATTGGCTCATAATGTGCTAGAAGCATTCATGGGATGTTCCTGGGACGTTTAGCGTTAAATTTGCTGTGGGTTCACAGGTATGATTTGTTTCTGTCGGCAGTAAATGGCTCCGTACAAATGCGGCCAGCAAGAGGTAATGAGGATTTATATCTCTTGCATTTGGACGTTGTTCGCTGTGAAGAGTTAAATATAAATGTAAAAGGCCGGGTCTACACTCGTAACACAAACAGTTTAAAAATGAAATAGAAATAAAACTAATGCACGTTACAAAATGGCAACGGCTTACCTGTTAACGATAACGAAATATACATGTTGTCAATGTGTCATCTGCCGAATTCCCAAACTGTCTCATATCCAATACACTTGGGCTTGGAATACTAGTATTGAAACATAATGCTCATCTCACCTCACCGTCGAAGTAAAATTTAGAAAAAAAAAGTCGTTGGTCTAAATTACACTTCTTCTTCTTCTTCCTCGAACACTCTTTTATATGGACAGCCCGGTCTCCTCTATAAATGCTGCCGTGCGCCGCAGGTCCTCCAGGCCTCCATAGAGCTTGCGGGACACCTCTGTCTCTTCCGGCCAATGTCTCCGTCTGAGGGTGGTCTAAATTACACAATAATTAACACATATCATTGAGGTCACAAGTATGGGATGATCGTTCTGTAACTGGTCACCTCTTAACATGACTGGGTAGCAGTAAACAGCGCTTGGTGGTAGTTACAACTATCGGTGTTGAGGGCTGACCAAATACGCAACGGGTCCTCCCATGCCTGTGGTTGAAGAGTTACTAACTAAGAGTTACTGAACGTGCCACATGCCTCATCGTTCTGCGGACGAATACCGTTGTTGAACGGGGAAATACAGCAGCGTGATAGTAGAACAGAAGAAAACAGTATACCCGATCTAGTAAGGGCGATCTATTAACGGCATGGCGTCTCCGACGTGAGCTCGAAACGTAGAATCATGTCTAATAATAATAATACTGCGTGGTCTATTTTTAGACCTCTGTTGCACCATAGTTCTGGAAAAAAAATTGTTGGACGTGGAGTTTCAGTAGAACTGATCATATCCTACAGCGATCAGAAGGTAATTAAATTTAAAAGCTCGCAAAGGAGCAAAAGCAGTACTGAAGAATATTTTGAACAGTGTGCGTGAGTGCGTACTTGCATGCGTGCGTGTTCGTGCGAGTGTGTGTGTGTGTGTGTGCGTGCATGTGTCTGCGGAGATTGCGGGTGCACGCGTATGTGAATATATTCATTGTTATGTTTTCTTCCTCTTGTCTGACATAAATATCAGCTTTACATTCGTGCGCTACTTGTCCTTTGAATAATTTTTTTTTTATAGTTAGAAACCATTTCATCCGGAAGATAATTACACATTGTCTTTCTTGTGTGTTTGAAGACACTAGTGTGTCCTAGTCATTTTAAGCTTTTTACTTTTTTCCCCTGTGCAATTTGTCTAAATAAAATTAAAAGCAACCGAAACTATTTGAAGTTCAATATGATTTTTTATCCATAGTAAGAAACTGACAAAAAGAGTAAAACTTCAACAAAAAAAAAAAAAAAATAATAATAATAATAATGTATGTTCGTATCGTTTGCTTTCTTTACAAGTATGTTACAACGACCAGAAAAACATACAAAACAAAAACAACAAAATATTTTTTTCATAGTTTAGGCGGTCAAAACCAAACGAGTTGGCATTCTGAAAAATTCGTCTGCTAACTGGCTGTTGTCGTTCTTGTTGTAGACTAAAACGGTTATTTCAAGGAAACCGTCGAACATATTTTGTGTAAGAAAAATGCAAGTGCAGCTCTAAAGTATTGCAGTAAATATGGTGTGCATTTCAGTAGGGCTAGACTTGTCAAAGCTGTAATGTAGGTCAAAAGAAATTATACCCCACGTGAAGGGCGTATAGTTCAGGCTGGAAATCGACTACACACAGTAAAAATTAAACTGCGGGTCCAAATAATCAATTCTATCAATCAGTGTTAGTTTATAATGCAGAAATTTTCTTTGCCTATCATAAATCATAACATTTGTGCACTTGCGCAATGTTTTATGCAAGTCACAAGCAAAATTTGCGTCATCGTTGACGAAAGAATCGCGGACGCCATTGTGAAGTCGTGTTCGCGTGTTGGGGTGTCAGTTTCAAAGCCACTGCGCAAATCCAAGATTTGATCTTCCGAGTCAGATCATATATCGATCGAAATGTTCCTAAAAGATAAACGCATGTGAGCTCCAAACAATACGGTAGACTTTGGGATTAAATCCTCATCTTGTTTAATTTGTTTAAAATTGTCCGGATAGCCTATATACAATGTGTCTTAGCAACTGGGCAAACATAACTTTACCCCTTCTGGCAACCGTGAAACGGCGCAAGCTTGCTTGGTTTGGCCATGTGACCCGACACAACACCCTGTCCAAGACTATCCTCCAAGGCACTCTCGAAGGAAGCCGCCGGCGAGGTCGTCAGAGAAAGAATTGGGTCGCAAACATAAAAGAATGGACCGAACTCGAGATGCCAGACTTGCTGGCCACCGCAGTAGAACTCAGTGGAGAGCACTGTCTGTTTCTGCTGCCTTTCAGTGGATAGATACCAGAGGTTTGGGATCGTGTCTATCCACTCCAGGGACGCCCGCCTCGCCCCGCCGCTCTCCCAATAAAGGCCGGGGGGGGGGGGGGCGGCGGGGAGGGGAAGAGGGCGAACCTATCATCTCCAACCCTCTCATTTCATGGTCCGAGCACCCGCCCCCCACCCCCCCCCCCCCCACAGATAATAAAGAGCCACCTCATTCATAACCCCCTCCCCCCCCCCCCCCCCACACCTTTTTTTTTTTTTTTTTTCTCCGCCGAGAACACCTCCCCCATTTCTCTCAACCCTACCCGGTCGGGGCGGGACCGCCGGGAGCCGCGGTAGCTGCGCACGGTCAACCACTAACCAGGTGGACCGGGCTCGGAGACCGCGGGGCACCCTGACGGAGCCCAAGCCCACCACTGGGCCTCCTGGGGCCGACCGTAGGCCCCGGGAAGGAAAACAGGGAAGAACCAAATTGAGAGCGGGCAGATCCGGGCGGCTGGAGCCCAGCCTGGAGGAAGGAGAGCCAAACACTTAAATAACCTAGGTCCAACCAAAGGAGGTATAGCATCCAACGTCAATGCACTCCTTCTAAACATAGATAATGGGCGACGACTTACGCGCAGGATAACACCCTACTAGAGTCACGCGGTGGCGGACCCCGCCCCCCACCGGCCCCTCCCCACTTATCCTCACACTATCCCCTCGCGAAGTGATGCTGTGGGCCCGACAGGGCCGAACGGCAAACACAGGTCATCCTCGCCTCATCTCATGGTCCCACACCCGCCCCACCCCCCCACACGGTTAATAAAGCTATACCATCAACCTCATCATCACCAACCACCCGGCCCAGAACCGCCTCCTCCCCTCCCCGCACGGCGGGTGGGGCCCACGGACGGGCGGAAGGCCGCCGCCGGGTCCGGGGGCGCCGCCCGGGTGGGGGGGGGGGGGGACGCAGGGGCCATCCATCGTATCATCCTGTTTTTTTTTTTTTTTTTTTTTTTTCAGTTACTGTCATTTATTTTTCCGCCGCCCCGCACGTTAAGATTGCCTCCCCAGGAGTTCGGAGGAAAGCCCCATAGGTCGATGCGGGGCGGCTTTTTGACCAACCAACCCCCCTCCTAGCGGAGAGATGGTCCCGGGGGGCCGGCGGCCGGCCCGAAGGGCCCCCCCCACCAAAGTCTGGTGGGGCGCGCACGGGGGCCGGCGGTCGGCTCCGGGGGTCGTCTCCCACGTATTGGGGCGCAGGGAGGACACTCCTGGAAAGTCCACTCTGCGGGATAGGGGGGTTAGAGAAACCAGGGGGTCGAGGTACCCACGATGGCACTCCGACACCGCGTGACTCCCCGCTCGCCTGCGTACGGTCGCCGCCCATCAAAATAAATAGGGAGCCCAGGGAGGTTTAGCACCCGTCGTCCGTGCACTCCCTGGGAAACGGAGGGTACAACACCCCCCTCCAGAGAAATACAAAAACACTACAGGGGGGTTAGTAAAAATCAACCCCCCTCAAACCAGAGGGTGTAGAGCCGGCGGGGCCAAAGAGAACCGGGCCTTGGACTGTGACCATCACCAAGAGAGGAAACAAGAGCACACCACCCACCAGACAAGACGGGAGGCTCAAGCACGACAGGGGAGCCAAGGTCCACACGGGCACGGGCTCTTCCCAACGACCCAGCCCCCTAGGGCGCAGGCAGACATGATGAAGGAAAGAAACGCAGTGTCGCGCGAGCGGCAGCGACGAACAGCCAAAGATCGACCAGCACCCCCCCAACCCCAAGGCCCACCCCCCCCCCCCCCTGGACGAAATCAGCGAAAGCTGGAAGTCCCGATCCCTGTTAAAGAATTGATTGATTGATTGCCTTTCAGTCCCCCCCCCCCCCCCCCCCCACCAAACGCCAAGATCGGGCAAGTGACTGATGATGATGATGATGAAACATAACTTTTAAGTGTGTGTGTGTGTGTGTGCATGTGTATGTTTGTGTCCGTGTGTTTGTGTGTGTGCATGCGTGCGTGTATGCCTGCCTGTGTATGTGCAGTGCGTGTGTGTGTCTGTGATGTGCAATTTTTACGCTTACAATATATAATACGAGACATAATAAAGCCACACACGGCACACACACACACACACACACACACACACACACACACACACACACACACACACAGACATACACGCGTGCACGCACACACGCACAACCACACACACACACACACACACACACACACACACACACACACACACACACACACACACACACACAGTAAGTCCTTACTGGCGGTCAAATCTCAATGAAACCCACAACAGCACACTTTGTTCAATAAACATCGTGGTCGGCAAATAACATTTAGCTTCATAATTAAAAAAAAACAAAAACAAAAAACCCAAACATCTTAACACATTCCCACCTAATATCGATAGGCCATGATAGTTCAAAGATACTGCCAGATTAGCTCGGCGTCTTCACAAGACGCCAAGCTAATCTGTCACCACCCTTGCACTATCATGGTCGATACATCTCCTATAACTGGCACACACTCGTTATACATTAATTCATTATTTTCATGATTTCGTCATCACATCACATCAAGTCATTTCATTATTAGCGCATTCAGCCCGACGGCCGTATTTCCCAAATTTGGGAGGCGTCATCTAATGACTATGCACCAGTTGTAGGAGATGGATCGACCATGATAATTCAAGGGCAGTGCCAGATTAGGATGGCGCCGCAAGCTAATCTGGCACTACCCTTGAATTGTCATGGTCGCCCCATCTCCTGCCGCAGTGCGTCAGGGCTGAATGGGTTAGGTATGATATACTGAAACGAGGGCAATGCGGGCAATGCTCAGTCGTATGTTCAAGAGCAGTGCCGGCTGACAATCAAGTTCCATGAATATATTGCGCTCCAAACAGCAAGAAAAGGGCATCGGTGATATCCCGAGAACGCGAATTAGTACTACTGTGGATCAGTTGTATCGAATACCAACAGGAGAATTACCGAAACAATAAGCAAAGGTACTAGAGCCAACGCGGCGTCGACAAACAGTGGGCCCGCGCACATCTGTGCGCAGGCCCACTGCCGCTGCCGCTGCCGACATCGTCCCGCGGCACAGGGGCCCGATGATAGTAGCTTGGACAAATCCTCTGCGCCATCGCGTGCGCGCCACCGCCTACTTAGCTCAAGACATTCTGTCTTGAGCTTAGTAGGCGGTGGCGCAGCGGATTTGCATTAGTCAAAGCTACTATCATCGGGCCCCTATGTCCCGCGGGTCCTTTGCTTACTTGTGAGGACAATCCTGTGTTTGACAGCACTGAATATGAAAGAAAAGCGCGGACGACCGACCCAATGAAACATCAAGGAACGTGGAAAAATATCTCAGAAGCAAGTCTTGATATTTCGTCAGCTAACAGGCAGACAGCCTACAGCAGTGAAGATCTGAAGTGAGCGCCTTAGGTGCCATCTAGGGCACAAAGAAGATAAAGTGAGTGTATGAAATCCGTTGTGTTCCGTCACTTTTAACTTAATCTGCCCGCGACACACCAAAGCAAAATGTGGCTCGACCATGACAGTTCAAGGGTGGTGGCAAAATAGCTTGGCGCCTATAGGCGCCAAGCTATTCTGCCACCACCCTTGAACTATCATGGTCGATCTGTCTCCTGAATTGTAATGCAGTCCTCAGAGGATAACTCCAAAATGTGGGTATTTCGTACCTCGGGCACAATGAGATAAACATGTAAAAATAAACGAGCTGTAATACAAAATGTCACCTCTTAAAAAAAGAGTAATACTGCAAACACAAGGAAAAAATTCAAAGATGTACAAGTTTTTGCTTGAGACAAAACAGTCCATATTGCATACAAATACAATAATCAACAACACCAGAAACAAAACACAGATCTTAGAAACATTCAGCAGAGAAAAACGTCCCAATAAAACTAACACATGTCAAACATAAAAAGAAAAAGTAATCTGTCGTTTACATGTGAAATAGCAAAAAATTTCTGTTTCTTTGGAAAGATGCGTAGAAAACATTTCGAAATGTTAAAGCTTTCTAAGAAGACACGTAATGCAAAATGTTACACTTAACTGACTTGATTTTGTTGTTCTGTCGGTTGTTGGCTCAACTACAAATACGTTTTTAAGGACACTCTTTCCAGAAAACGAAACGAAACCTGCAAAATGCGTGTTCACATGACAAGGCAAGGATTCCAAAACACGAAGCAGAGTAGTCCTATTATCTCCCTTTAGTAGGTGTCGCACTTCAACAGAACATTTTTAACATCACATGTAACATCCAATACTATGTTGTATTCAAACCCCACATCGTTAACTCATTCGAGACATGCCGCCTCCGAATACGCGGTATAAGCCGCGTATCCGGAGGCGGCACGTCTCGAATGAGTTAATAGGGAATGAGCAAATTATATAACAGAGGGACAACAATGGGCGTAGATCTCTTCGAGCCCTTGGGCAGCTCCGATGTCAAACGGCAATACACAGTTTGCGTGGCATACAAAAAAAAAAAAAAAAAAAAAAAAAAACACCACAAAACAACAACAACAACAACAACAAAAAAAAAAACGCATTGGGCTGAAACTCAAAATTTTCTCAACTAGGAATTTTCTTTTATGTTTACACGACAGATCAGAAAACAGATCGACCACTTGATGACGGTTCAAGGGTGGTACCAGAATAGCTTGGTTTATACTTGTACCGTCATGAAAGAAATATGTTCTTTTGTAAGGGTGGAATGGTACAAAACATCGATGCAGCAATCATAAAACACGTACGAGGATGAATAAAAAAAAATAACAGTAAACGTTTTGGTTACAAATGTGGACCATTTTGTATCAAATAATTTGATGTATTTTAGGTTTGTTTTCCTTTGTAAGACTGGCCTGTAATCATAAATAGTCTATAATCTTAACTTTTGGTATTCTTCGTGGAATGTTTTGCCCTTTAGTTTCTTCCATTCAAAGTAATTTCCCCCGAGCCGATATTCGCTTCATCTCCACAGGTATCCAGCTATTTTTTAATTGGCCGTTTCTGGTATGGTCTTATCTGCGATAGGGCGTTACATGGCGCATGGTCAGGCAAGTAGGGAGGGTGTGGGTGAGTTTGGAAGTTGTGCTACTTCAAATGCTCTAGCAAGAAATTTGACAGGGCTAACGTTATCATGTGATAGTTTGACACATTCTGCTAAAGGATCGAAATCCGCAAATTTTGAAGTTACCCCAAGAAGAATGTATTACGCTTCTGGAAACAGAACGAGCGTGATAGTTCAAGGGTTGTGCCAGAATAGCTTGGCGCCTATGGGCGCCAAGCTATTCTGGCACAACCCTTGAACTATCATGCTCGACCCATGTCTTGCCGTGGCGTGTCGGAGTTGAATGAGTTAACTGCTCTTGTTTGATCGAGTCTTGTCAAAGATATAACACATGTCTGCCAGAAAAAAATCCACGTGAAACTTCCCAGTTACATTCACGTCGGATTTAAGCGCATTTGAAGAAAAACTCCACTTAAATAGAAAATTATTGCATAGATACCTTTGTTCTGCAAGCAGGTACTCATGACATTTTGATGTCTTTCACCATTTTGTGACACCCATGCTCTGTTGTGTGCCTTTAAGTTGCTTAGTGGTACATTTTAAGACTGAAGGGATGAGGCATACGCCATTCCCACCCCTCTTGTTTCGGTTTGTCAAAGTATTTGAGATAAAGTTGGAACACACCCTTCTTTACCCAAACGTTCATATAGGATCTTAAAAGCATTTGGTGTTGTGATGCCCAGAATTCAGTGGAACAACGTACCGCCGTACTGTTTACCCAAGCATCTTGTCAGTTCAACCGTGGCTTTCACATGATTAACCATTCTTATTTCTATACTGGACAAAACGGAGTGCCCTCGACCGACAAGTACACACAATCACACACACACACACACACACACACACACACACACACACACACACACACACACACACACACACACACACACACACACACACACACACACCATCACACACACATACACGCACATACACACACCGGCACACACAATCTCACACACACACACACATGCGCGCACACACACACACAGACACACACACACACACAAACAAACAAACACACACATACGGCGCTCAGCGCCAAAAGTAGGTTCTCCGCAAGGTTTGTTACTTCAATGCGAGAATGTGGGGCACGCCCAGCGCGTCATGTGCATGCTATGGCACGCGCTCAGACGAGCCCCATTCAAAGTTGTTCATATTTTAAAGGTATTCGTATGGAGGAAGACTCTCTAGCACCTTCAAGAAAGTCACGTCCGCACTCGTCCCTCGCATTACCAAAAAAAAAAAAAAAAAAAAGGAATAAATAAAAAAAATACCACCTCTGATGTTGAAAAAGGTGAGACGCTTGCTTCTATTGGGGTTATGTTACACTGTCTGTATCAAACACAGTGGGCACTTTTTGACTGGGCATACATGTTATTGAATGGAAACCTTCAGAATCCAATCTGTTCTCCGTTACCATAAACATGTACTAGCTTGTTGTTGTCTATCATCCCTAACCATTAAGTTTTAACTTTCATGCAGCTAAGTTCACTGAAACCTGAGTGGCCACTGAGCATGAGCGAATTTACCTGAATTTACCTGAGTGGCCACTGAGCGCGGCCGACGGGGTAGGAAGTTTGAGAACTTATTTTAACCCCCTTAACTGTCTCTTTATCATGGCGGTTCTTGAACTGGTTGACAGTTTCAGCTTCGACAATTGTTTGTTTCAGAGCATTCCATGGGTTCACAACTCTTTGGGAAAAAAAGTTTTTTCTAAGATTCAATCTGGACCTCCCTTTGAACAGTTTGCTGCTGTGACCTCTATGGTAAAATGATGACTGGCATGAAGTAAAAAATATGTCCGCAGAAACTTTTTCAAGTCCCTTTATGATCTTGAAAGTCTCGATGAGATCTCCCCTGTCTCTCCTTTCTTCCAATTTCTGCAAATTGCAAAAGGCCAGTCTCTCCTCATACGGCAGGTGACCAATCCCTGTAATCGATCTTGTAGCTCTCCTCTGCACCTTTTCCAACTCTGCGATGTCTTTTTTGAGGTAAGGTCGCCATGCTTGGATACAGTACTCTAAATGTGGTCGTACAATTGTTTTGTAGAGTGGGACAATAACTTCTCTAGTTCTGGCTGTAACTGTTCGCATGATCTGCCCCACTGCTCTGTTGGCTCGTTTTGCTGCCACGCAGCACTGGCGACTGACCGACAGTGACCTGTGCATGATGACGCCTAGGTCCCTTTCTTCCTCCACTGCTCCAAGTTCTTGTCCTCCCAGCGTGTAAACCTGACAAGTGTTTTTACGGCCTGCATGCAGAGTCTTGCACTTGTCCACGTTATACTGCATCAGCCACCTCTCTGACCATCTTTCTGCTACCTTAAGGTCATGCTGTAGTTTGTCGCTCCCCGCTGGGTCGGAGACGTCGCCGTAGATCTTAGTGTCATCAGCAAACTTTAGAACGCTGGTCAGCATATCGTCCTCCAAGTCATTAATGAACACCAGGAACAAGGTCGGCCCCAAAATGGATCCTTGTGGAACTCCGCTCGTCACATCTACCCATGGAGAAGCTTGTCCGTTGACCACAACTCTCTGCTTTCTGCCACGTAGCCATTCTTCCATCCACTGCAGCACTTTTCCGTCTACACCGTGTGCTTTCAGCTTGTCCATAAGCCGTTTGTGAGGGACTTTGTCGAACGCCTTGGCATAGTCAAGGTAGATGACGTCTACATCTTTCCCTTCGTCCAGCATGCGTGTCATGTCCTCCAGGAAGACGAGCAGGTTTGTCAGGCAGGACTTTCCTTTTGAGAAACCATGTTGGCTGCCTCGGATCAGCTGATGCCTCTCAAGGTGATTGTTCAGAAAATCCCGCACAACACTTTCAAAGACTTTCCCAACCTGAGAAGTCAGCGATACCGGCCTGTAGTTTCCTGCTATACATTTTGCACCCTTTTTTAATATCGGCACAACATTTGCCTCTTTCCACCCCACTGGCACCTCTCCGGTGTCCAAGGAAGCCTGAAAGATCAGTGACAGGGGATATGCTACGGATTCTGCTGCTCCCACCAGTACGGCTGGAGAAATTTCGTCAACCCCTGGCGCCTTGCTAGCGTTCAGGTTTTGCAACTTCTTGAGGACTATGTCCTCTGTAAAGATCACATGTACCAGTCTTTCCTCTGGTAAGCCCGTAAACTTACATTGGGGTTCCGGTCTGTCACCATTGCCCTCCACCGTGAAAACTGATGCAAAGAATTTGTTCAAGATGTCCGCTTGTTCCTCATCATCAGTGTGCAGCTCCCCGTCGCTATCTTCCAGAGGACCAACCTTGACCTTGCAGCGCAAGGAAATGAAACAAATGAAAGCCACCTCTTGCTTGTCTTGAAAATGTTGCCGATAGAAAGCGAAAACTCGAAATGAATATATTCAGGCACACTCAGAATCTGCAGAGGTACTCACGGCTGCAATTGTGGTACTCCAAACGAAGTCCCATCTTATGTCAAGCACAAGGGACGGATTTTCCTTCCAAGGCTGTTTTTATATGATGCAGCAGTATAATGCTAGTGAAGTGTTCGATTACTTTTTTTAAAAAAGTTATTCCGTCACCGCATAACGTCATATACTTTTGCAAAGGAAGAGTGGAATTCCATCCCATTATTTTCGCGTCCCTGGTGGCTTAGGCTGGCTAAACTGACATGCTGTTACTTTCTTTATGAAAGAAGCTAGCATGGGCGTGCATCCACATACTTATTTTACAATTATATCATGAAACGGTGATGTGAATGAACGAATTATATATGCATGTGTCACCCCAGTACAGTTTCAAGATACATATTGTAAATAGTGTGAGCCTGCCCTCAAAATTAGGAATGCCTAATACAGGCATTTAGAACAGGCTAGCTGAAAACGCAGAGCGTGGCTGTTCAACTATGTGTGCGGAAACCATTTCCAGAATGATGACAATACTAAAGGAAAAGATTTTTGATCCCTACATGGGTCTTCTTGTCCTCAGTGCTAATGTCCATAAAAGAGTTTGAAGAACAAATGTTACGGCATGAGGCTGCATTTTGTGTGACGGTAAAAAAATCAAAACCCTCGAGCGCATGTCAATCTCAAACGGTTTGACTGTTCAGTGCAAAAATGGCTGGCCTTTTCAAATCTGTGGCTGTTTATTACCCTTTAAACACGCACTTGGTTTTAAGGACGCAGACAAGAGAGACTGTTTCGTCAAAACACAAAAATGGTTTGCAACCCTTCAAACACGCTCATTAAGGATGCTAACAAGAGAGACTGTTTCGTCAAAACACAAAAATGGTTTGCAACCCTTCAAACACGCTCATTAAGGACGCAGACAAGAGAGACTGTTTTGTCAAAACACAAAAATGGTTTGCAACCCTTCAAACACGCTCATTAAGGACGCAGACAAGAGAGACTGTTTCGTCAAAACACAAAAATGGTTTGCAACCCTTCAAACACGCTCATTAAGGATGCTAACAAGAGAGACTGTTTTGTCAAAACAAAAAACAAAAAATGCGAATCTAAACTTAGTTCTTTAAACGGCCATATAACGAGTGTTAGGAGAGCTTGGATTTGAGTAGGTATTATGTCTAGTGAAGGTCTGGGACCCTAAAGAATCATTCCTAAAACTTTTTCATGAATTTGAAATTAGAGTGTTATCACCTTAAATAGGAAACGTAAAAACGGTTCTGTACATTTTGTTGTTGATACGCGTTTATCAATGCGCCTGTTGTTTTGTTGTATTTTAAGAACAAAAAGGCAAATACCTGATGGCCCACCTGCATGACCACTCCACACAACTTCTCTTACTTGCTGTGACCTCGACCATTGGAGAAGGTCACTCAAATAAGCCAGTGATTTGGCATAATTAAACTAAAAGTGTTCTTATCAGAGTGGTCAGCTTGTGTAGTAATGAAATATCTTTGTGCCAAATCTACAGAAGCAAACACAAAAGTGCTGATATAACCTAAAATTCTAACGTAAAGACATCTTCGCACAAAAGTTGTCCTCTTGTGCATGGCCCTAAGAAGGGTAACCCAATTTAGTATGCTCGGAAAAGCCTTATCATCAGGCATCTTTGTACCTAAGTCCCTTTGAAGTTGAAAATATTATCTGAAAAACGGGTTTTAGTTAAAGTTTGCCAAAGTTTGACCTATTTATTGATCTCTTGTGACCTTGTCGTCACTCTTATTGGAGTACAAAATATATTCAGAAAGGTCTAACCGCAGAGTATCCAAGGGCCCAGTTTGAAATTTGTGGTTTTAATAGTTGGTTGGTTGGTTGTACATTGCTTAACGTCCCGACAGCAAGAGTTTCTCAGGACGTGCCTGCATTGCTTGTGAAAAAAAACCTAAACAGAATATTGAACGTATGTCGCCAGCCTGTCTAATACGCTAAATAAACCTAAGAACATTTAGCAACACACATCCAATATCAAGAGCTACAGGCAGAGCAGACAGTAGGGAGAGTTTAATAAAGGAAAATACAGGTGAATGGACCAAGGGTAGACAGAAACATATGCCCCAGAATAGAGGGGAAAACCCACCCTGTGGGGCTGACCAGGGTGACCCTGGGAACTAAAAAGTAGTTAACCCCACCCGTCCCTCAGGGCAAACCCGGGGGGGGGGGGGTATCAATAGTCCAAGAAAATGCCATCGTTAAAGTTTACTACTTAAAGGGGCCATGCACGACAGCGGACAGACTACAGAAGGCGGATGGACGATGGGTGGCTCAATACACAGAATCACTTTTTCAAACGTACGTGAGCCAGAATGTAAGTTCGATGGTGTTAAAGCATGGCACTCGCAAAAGAATTGGAAATGCAGTGGATGTCTCAGGCCTCGCGGTGCGGACACCAACTGCCTATTTAGTAATTTTAAAAAGGGGAACACACACACACACACACACACGCACACACACACGCACACACACACACACACACACACAAACGCACACATGCACGGACGCACACACACACACACACACACACACACACACACACACACACACACACACACACACGCGCGCGAAACATATGCATAAACCGATTTCTGGGGATTTTTTTCTGCACTTTCACCCGAACCTACCCCCCCCCCCTCCCCTCATCACCCCCCCCCCCTCGCCCCCACCACCACCACCACCACCAAAACAGTAGTTGCAGATGAAGGACAAGATTTACTGAACCCGAAAAAGTTCCAAGCAGATCTGGCACTGTACGTGAACTATGAACTATTATTGTCGATCCACCTCTTGCTGTAGTGACAGGGCTGAATTGGTTGTCATCTTCAGCCCACGTACCATTACCCGCATATACGTTGTAACGTCTTCTGTCACAAAAAACAATGTCAAGACTGGTTATTGCAAATAAAACACGCATTCGTTCAGTTGCTATCAATTTTTTCACAGGCCGACCTGTAATTGCTCAAATTAGCTATTAAAACGGGTTCTCTTCAACATTTTCCCTGTCTTCGGTAAGGCTTTCCCAATGCGCAAAAGGCGATCGGGCCAACGCCGGCTGCCGCCGTTGTCCCACGCACGACCGTGATAAGCTAAGTGATATATGTATACGTATCGTTACAGACCTTTGCCCATCAAGAAACTCTCAAAGGAAAAGGAAAATACAGTACAAAGGTCTTTCATTTTACAATATTGTAACCTTAATTATTAAAAATTATTGGGATCTTTCAGATTTTCATTGCCCACAAAAGGGCTTTATAATGCTATTATTTACTTGATCGAATGTTGTTGTTTGTCTAATCTAATCTTTGTTTACTTTCTCAAATGCAGCACGTGCCTCAGGCCTCGCGGCGTGGTCACAAACTGCTTACCCTTACTTGAACATGAAGCGAAAATAAAAAGCAAAATTAAATTACATTTTAGCCACTGACAAAGAAAACAAAATTCCTTCTTGGTTTTTAGGCTACTCGCGCTAATCAATGTTTAAATAAACCTAAGAATACGTACATGTTGATCTGTCCTCAGTATGGATGGGCAGAGCAAGAGAAAATGTTAAAGCGCACCGATCGCTCTACAGAACCAAACGGTACTGTCCTAAAAAGCGCTCAGCAGTTTATGAGTTTCCAGCCTCAAAATGTAAGCTGTGATTGTCATTCGACAAGAACAACTCTTCAAATGTAAAACCCTTCACTCTCAGCGGCTAACAATAGAGGTAACAATAGTGGTAATGAAACTGTCGCGCACTGGTTGCCAGATCTGTCTGAGGAACATAATACATGTTTGTGAATTAGGCTGCTAGCCGGAAACAAAGATCCGCTTGGGCTCATCAGGACCTGCGCTTCTTGCGGCTAGATGCTGCTCGCACTTTCTATCATCAGCAGTGAAGGTTAAACGTCCTGCGGAACAAACTGACATTGAGGACAACTAGAGGGCGGGTCACAGTCGTTGCACGTCGCCAGATTGCAACGGAGACAGATTATCTCTACCGCCTGGACTCTGCAAATCCCGCACACACCACCATTGGTTGGATTGGGGAGGGGCTGTTGATCTGGGGGCACAACAGCAAGGGGTTCTAATTCAAAGTCAGGCCTTGGGGACACCTGCAAACGAGAAATAAAAATTACAAATTTCTCAGCGTTTTCTCAACTTAGTATAATTATATTTACCGAAACAGTGAGAGTGAAATTTGCTATATATCTGTCTTACAGTTCTAGAAACTCGAAACATACCTACCCCACCCGGGTCTGCCCTGGGGGACTTGGGTGGGGTTAGGTATTTTTTAGTTCCCAGGGTCACCCTGGTCAGCCCCACAGGGTGGGTTTTTCTCTCTATTCTGGGGCATGTGTTTCTGTCTACCCTTTGTCCATTCACCTGTATTTGCCTTTTTAAAACTCTCCCTACTGTCTGCACTGCCTGTAGCTCTTGATATTGGATGTGTGTTGCTAAATGGTCTTAGCTTTATTTAGGCCCCATGTGTTAGGTTTATTTAACGTATTTGACCGGCTGGCGACATACATTCAATGTTCTGTTTCTTTTTTATTTTTTCACAAGCAGTGCAGGCACGTCCTGAGAAAGCCTTGTTGCTGTCGGGACGTTAAGCAATGTACAATCAATCAATCAATCGAAACATACCTGCGCCTACCGCCACCTCAAACGTCTGCAACAACTAATGATTTGTGAACCATCAAATATGACTTTTGTACAATGTATTAAAACTCCAAGAACAGAAGCATTTTGCATTTGTATTTAACGCATTCAGCCCGACGCACGTATTTCCTAAATTTTGGAGGCGTCATTTAACGAATATGCACCTGTTTTAGGAGATGGATCGACCATGATAATTCAAGGGTAGTGCCAGATTAGCTTGGCGCCTGTCGGCGCCAAGCTAATCTGGCACTACCCTTGAATTATCATGATCGATCCATCTCTTGCTGTAGTGCGTCAGGGCTGAATGGGTTAAAGATGCTGAATGCAATGCGTACTTACATTCATCTTGTCGATGATTATTCCAGCACTCGATTTCTGTTGCTATGCTGGCGGCTGGTAGTTCACCTCTAGTCGGGCACCCAAATGGTCTGCATTTTTCACAAGGTCGCCGAAACAGTATATATATTACTTCTTTTGGATCGCTTAACTGATGAAGGCGCGACAGCTGACAAACAGGCTGCAGGTGTTGTACTCCAGGAAACGGAAGACACGTCGAGACTTGAGCTCCGTCCGAACCTAGCTGCGCTGTTTGTTCCAATAAATCACCGACACCAATGTTTACTGCAGGTTTTCCACTCTGAGAAACCACCTGGAGAATTATGTCATAGATGCGCACTATTTTCGTGTTCTTGCCGATGTCATTTTGTGCGCCTCACAGCTCATACGATTCCCCCATGCTTTCTTGCAATAAATGTCAAGGTTAGTCAGTAGTGAAAGATTGGTGGTAAGTAACTCGACAGTAAGACGTGTAGTTGGTGTCAAGCTTGCCCTAAGAAAATACAAAAGATAACGTAGCTGTCCTTATTTATGAATATTCCCACGAAGAGACAGGCTGCTTGCTCACCAAAGTTTTTTTGCATTGACTAAGTAAGTTAGCACTAATTAGCGTAGTATGGCATTGAAATGATGAACAATTTTCTCTGATAAATAGGTGTAGGGGCCGACCCGATTATCATCAGCTGACAAACACTTAAACTTCTTTTTCATTCAGCACTGTTTAGGTCTAACGCATTGCCCTTATCTTATTATTATCAGCCATGGCACTAGAGATCTAGCAATACAACAGGATAGAGATCAACCGGTATAGTTCACGAGTAGTGGATAAAAAGATGAGCTATTCTGTACAAACTTTAGGTTATCATGGGGAGCTTGGTGACTCAGGTGGTAGAGCGTTTGATTGTCGTCTGAAAGGTCACGGGTTCGAATCCAGCTGGGGTCAAAATTAGTTCAGACCCTATTCGGTGCCCCGTCTTTGAAATCACCTTTATGGTGGACAAAGACGTTCAGCCCAAAAATTTTAATTGATTGAGCTAACTTCAGAATTTAAATGTAGTCTACAGGAGACAGCTCCTCGGTGGCAAGCAGCAGTAGCCCACCATTTTCAATGTACTTAAGTTAATTTGCGCTTTGATTATTGCAAATTGGAGACACTCTGGTGTAATAATATTAATTTAAAAAAAAAAAACAGCACTGACAGTCGAATATCACTTTCGGCAATAAAAGGCGTGTAACTTTTTACATAACCAAATCGCGATCATTGTACAAGAAACAAATATTCAAACGAAATCGGTTGTCTAGATGTAACAGAAAATGTCATACACAGTTATTGTCAACCACCAAACGACTGTACATTATAAACTTTGTAGGCGTATACAAAAATTGGATAGTTGCCAGGCTGCCGTTTAAATGTAATCTTGCTGATGTGCGCACTAGTTATACTTTCGTGCATTCACTTTAAGAGTATTATAGCATGTTGTCTGTAGTCTTTGCAAATGTAGTTTGAGTGAGGTGTCTTTTCCTCGACTCCCCCCCCCCCCCCCCCCCTCCACAAAAAAAAAATAAAAATAAATAAATAAATAAATAAAAATAAATAAATAAATAAATAAAAATAAATAAATAAATAAATAATAAAAAACCAATAATTAAATAATAATAAAAATAAAAAATAAATAACAATAAAAAATAAATAAAATAAAATAAAATAATAATAAATTTTAAAAAATAAATGAATAAATAAATAAATAAAATAATAAATAAACAGGATAGTTTACCTATGGAGATTTTTTTTTTTTTTTTTTTTTTTGGGGGGGGGGGGTAATTGTTTTAAAAAAAATAAACTTTTAAAGACTGTAATTCATCTAATTAATTTTTAGTTCATAACAGCAAAAAGTCGGTTCAAATTAATTTCAGTGTCACATACCTGTAGAAACAGTTCATATGCCATGTAAGGGTATCTAAAATGCAATCTGTTGTTCAGTTGTTGCTTATGCTTTATTATCGCAGGGAACCGCTCTATTATATTCACAGTATACTGTTCAGGTGTTGTCGCTACTTTTGTTTTGTATTATTTGGGTTTTGGCTGTCTTATCTGCTTGCTTGATTTTTTTTTTGCGTCAGTCTTTTGTGGTCTTTATAAAACTGAAAATATGTTTCACTCTTACCAACATGAGTGTCTCCCTTTGCTTTCTTAAGATCTTCTCGGAATCCCGGAGAACGAGAGAGGCATGATACAACAAGCAAACAATGAAAAACAGGCAACGGATATAAAAAGAAACAGAAAAGAAACGAAGCAAGCGTTTATGTCTCTTTACTGCAGCCTCAATGTACATCAGAAAGCAAAGCACAAATATGCATATGCTTAATCTGTTCACTCTCGGACTGAACAGAGCAAGCAGCACCCAAACGCAAAGGCATATATTATCCCCATGAGCTCTCAAGGTGAAGGGTTTCACGAGGATCTGTGCCTCTTTTCTTCATTCGTATTCTACTGCCTTACGCATACTTCCCTCCAGGGAATAAACGATGTATTCACAGACATATCTAGCCGTAGAAGAGTTATTCCGTCTTGACACCCTTTCGTTTGATTATACGAATTACGCCTACCACAGCAAGAAAGAGGTTAAACCTGTCACGTTGCCCTGCAGCTGCAGTGACTCTTTCAGCTTCTTTGCCTCTGCGTGGTACAGATCAGCTCTGTTGTCACCTTCATTGCCAGTGACGCGGACTGCGTTCCTGAAATCATCATTTTTAATTTAACCGCGAAGAGCCCAGCCATTAAAATGATAATGAGTGCAAGTCTGTGTTAGCAATAGCTGTAAATAATCATTAGCCCCTGAATGAGCGGAGGCTCATGATCTTGCAATTGGGTAAAGCGGCGTTCAGTTACTCGGCAATTAATCGGTTAACACATTCTACCCGAGGTCCGAAATCCCCAAATTTTGAACTTGCCCTCTGAATGACTGTAGAGACAGACCAAGCATGATAGTTCAAGGGTGGTGCCTGAATAGCTTGGCGCCTATGGGCGCCAAGCTATTCTGGCACCACCCTTGAACTATCATGCTCGATCCATGTCTGGCTGTGGTGTGTCGGCGCTGAATGAGTTAATACACTTAAGCTAACCGTGGCTAACCTAGGAACATGGCCTTGGGAATCTTAGCTTCCTTCGTGTGAAAGAATGCCTTTGACCTTTCCACTGGAAACAGTGTACGCCGGAGAACTGCAAGAAGCCAAGATCTTTAGGAGGCCCCGCGGAACGGCTGCGCACTCCAGGAAGATCATTAGGCCAAGGGTGGGTGCTAAGGCTGGCATGGGGCGAGAAAATGATAAAATGAACGGGCATAAGCTGTCATAGAGGAAGCGAGTATGCCATCTCTCACATCAACACCCTTATTTATGTGTGAGGTTTGTGAGGTTTCATTTGCAACAAATGACTACCAGCAACGAACGAGACTCAGAGATCGGTCACGGCGAAAAAACAGGTTTTACCTAAGCATAGACAGCACTCCAAACATCTCCAAGAGGAATAGATCCTCATGAGCCCGGAGGATAATAATGAGGATCTATGCCTCTTGGAGATGTTCGGAGAGGTGTTGTGGTACAAGCTTGTTTCGCTCTCGTTGGTTTGTTGGTAGTCGTTTGTTGCAAACAAAACCTCACTATCATCTTAGTTCGGTGAGTAGATGACGATCAGGAAAAACAGATTGGGTACGCCGATTGGAGGCCTACGAAAGTAATATCATGTCAGACCAGTGAAGGCCTAGTCTAGTCATACGCATCGACTTCACAATGTGCATTTCTGGTCTGTTTATTTCCGTCTTGACGTTGCTGTGCTCCTTGTGCGCCATTTTGCTTCGCTTCGAATGGTACGTATGACCTTAAAATAAATCTTTTTTGACATAATCAAAACCCAAGCTGTACCATCTTCTCGCAACACCCTTTAGGTGACCTAAGATACAGTCAGACTGGTAGCGGCACGTGTGCTGTTAAAGAACATTCCGGAATTAATGAAATGGTGAAATCTTCCTTGAAAGTTTCCCTTAAATATGCACATGAATACATGTATAAATATCCTGTATGATATAACAACAAATTTTACATGGGAGAAAATGTCTACTACCGGGCCTGTAGAAACGAGATATAATACATAAAAAAGCAGCTGAGTCGGCGGCAATTACACGAATAAATATTGTAATTGTATAATGAGTAGGAATGACACACTGTTTAACACGAGCTGATTGTCTGAGACAGGGGATGTGGGGAGAGGCGGGAGAGGACGGGGGTGGGGTGAGGGTGGGGGGTAGAGGATGAGTGGGGGGGGGGGGAGAGTGAGGTGAAGGGGCTGGGGATTAAGAACTTTGGATCTGCAGTGCCGCCTTCTAGATATACGGGTTAAAGTCCCAGACTCGAGCGCGTAGAAATGAGAATGATTATTGATTTACTGTCATGGAAATTCACATGTTGTCATAGCAAACGAGGAGGTTAATGATAAATAAATAATAAATAAATAAATAAATAAATACGGATTAACAGGAACGAATAAATGAATGAATGAATGAATGAACGAATGAATGAAAAAACGAACAAACAAACGAACGAACGAACGATCGAAGGAACGAATGAGTAAATAAATAAATACATATAATTATAAGCAATGCTTTTCATTTCATGCTTGTTGCGTACAAGGTCGCCGCCTGTACTGAACACCTCTTCTTTGCTTATGTCAGTTTCCTGACTGTAACCAATACGGACAGAACCGAATGGCTGGCTGATTTTGTTTCTGACAGTTTGAATTGACTGCCCATTTAGCCGCTATAATAACTAACCTGCAGTTGCGATTGTCATTTTGCAACTGACAAAAGGACCAAAATTTCATTGATGTTTCCGTCTAAATGTACAAGCTTTTAGACGATATGATTTTCAGCCATATACTGTTTGGGCTAACATTCTTTTATAAGAACGCCTGGTGAGAGGGTTCAACCCTAGTTATGTTCCCAATGCGCAAAAGGCCATCGGGCCATTTGCGCAATGGGTTAGTATCATTGACTGTCCTCCACGTATAGGACTACGGTCGAGTTGCACGTAATTTTCAATGACCTGTCATAGTCATAGCGGATTTGTTTTGGTTTAATTTTAGCCCACACAACAACAACAACAACAACACAAAAAACAACCCCAAAAACAACAACAACAACAACAAAAACTCGATGTAACGCAGGGCGGCAGTTGGTTGGCAGTTACTGGCTTGGAAAAGTTTCCTGCAACTGACGAAAGGAACCCATACCTGTTAGGATCTCGGACAGCGGCTATTTAACCCTTTGGCTGTCAGTAGCGATTTTTTTTGTGTCGCGATGATTACTGCAGGACTCATCGCGACAAAAAAAAAGCACTACCGACAGCCAATGGGTTAAACAATTGGAGACGTCACGTCTCGAGTCGGTTAACTCATTCTACCCCAGACACACCACAGCAAGATAAGGATCGACCATGATAGTTCAAGGGTGATGCCAGAATAGCTTGGCGCCTATGGGCGCCAAGCTATTCTGGCATCACCCTTGAACTATCATGGTCGATATGTGTCCTGCACTGCAATGCAGTCTTTAGAGAACAACGGCAAAAATTGGGGATTTCGGTGTTGGGGTAGAATGAGTTAAGAGCCGCTGACAGAGAACATAATTCGTGTAAGTTCAGTTTTTTTAGACCGACCTCTCAGTAAAAACTGCCAGCGCACAATGTACGATGTTAGAATAGTCATTTTACCTTTTCCTGTTCGCCGCTCTGAACCCACCATCAACTCAGTCTGTTTGCGCACAGCCGCCTGACGAGTACGTCTTGGTGGTTTTTTTTAATAATAAATACGGTTTCTGCGAATGAACCCTCGCGCGTATGCAACCGATTCAAAGGTATTACTAATGATAGCGTTCCCTCTCGTGCACGGCTCAGACTCGACAGTACCGTTGAGTCTGTGACGTGTACGCGGGGGTACACTCGCAGAAACCATATATATTGATTGATATCAACAACCACTCAGGCGCACTATCTGTTAACTCATTCGAGGCGTGCCGCCTACGGATACGCGGCGAACCGCCGCGTATCCGTGGGCGGCACGTCTCGAATGAGTTAACGACTGGAAGTGATAAAGGTCTAAACCTTCGATTACTCGCTGCGGGAACTCGCACAAATTGATATACAGTATATATATATATATATATATATATATATATATATATATATATATATATATATATATATATATATATATATATATATATATATATATATATATATATATATATATATATATATATATATATATATATATAATCTTTCCCGTTGCCATACCGTTCTCATATTGTAGCTCGTGTTATTGGCATGTTTGCAAAACTAAGACATCATCATTATCATCATCGTATCATTACAATAGTCACTTGACTGTACAACACACCTGTCGACGTACACAAATAATCAGTTCTAAGCAGTATCACTACAATGTATTCACACGCAACGACACGGGAGCTTCCACTGAGACAGAGGACGTCCTAAGCTTGTGTGTCACGTATGAGCGCAGAGACAAGCATTCACCTACCTTCGAAAACGACTTCCTGAGTAAGTCCTTGTCACTTGCTGTCGGAACGGTGACAAATTGTCGGTCGGGTTTAATCTGAATTCACCGGTCAGCGGAATTTACGTCAGTGCAGCTCGGTTCATTTGCTGTACGGCCAGCTCAAGAGAAACTTGCCAATCCCTTCGGGTCCTTGGACGGAGCGCTATCCGGCCGCGTCCCTCGCCGTCTAGGCTTTGATTAAGTGACATCACGTCGACAGCTGTCTAATAGTCTTACAATCAGAACCAATTAGCAAGAAGCATATATTTTATTCATTTTATTCTATGAATTCTATGTATCTTGCCCGTAGCTGTGTTTCAGCTTACTTATACAATGGGTATTTTTGTTTCCCAGATGAAGAAAGGCATAAGGGTTTAAGTGTATAGGGCATGCTGTTTACGTCGAGTCATACTGTGGGCGACGAAAATAATCTAAGACTGTCTTCCTGAGAAATTTCTGTGTTCTGGTCGGTTTCTCAAAAAACCAACACCAACAACAAGAAAAACAGCAACTTGTAAGAATATCAGTTGCTGTATTGAGAGAGCAAATGCAAAAACTTGATGCAAAATAGATTTCGTTTATCTATTCATTGTTCAGAATAATTGATCGATAAAACTACGTTGTGTGTCAGTGTGTATGTGTGCGTGTGCGTGTGTGTGTGTGTGTGTGTGTGTGTGTGTGTGTGTGTGTGTGTGTGTGTGTGTGTGTGTGTGTGTTTGTGTGTGTATGAGTGCGTGCGTGGCGTGCCTTGCTGGGTACGTGCGTGTGTATTCGAGTGTGTGTTGTTACTTTGCCTTAACCTGCCTAACCCCTTTCCTACCATTTAACTGCGACAGGCCGACATTAATCGTTTTTCTCCATTCTGGCTAGCACTAGAGACAGAATCTCGCAAACAAGAGGCATAGATTCTCACGAGCTGTTGCAGATAGATAGAGCATCCTACAGACTGCGAAAAAACCACGGCCACTACTGAGGGTCAAAGTATATTCTATGCAAACGGGAATTCCCAAAGTATGTTTACCACAGCAAACGAAGAAAGGCTGTCAGATACGCTTAGGCCCAATGGTGCAGTCAACCACATATTGCTGTGCAAAAAAAAAAAAAAAAAAAAAAAAAAGCTTTCAAATCAAAGCCTGAGAGGGGTACGGTTTGAAGTAGAGCTAAGTTTTGACGTCGGCATTTATTATCAGCACACTGTTGTCCTCAGTTCGTTTTGGATACGTTTAGAAGACAGGTTGAAAACTAACCGTGAGTAAAATATGTCACGCATGCAGCCCGACACAGAATATCCGCCTGTACATGATGCCATGTTAAACGTCCGTATACATGTATACGGAAGACTGAGATTCGATCAGTTGTGAACAATTATATGTTACACCTACGGGTCATTAGAAAACCTCTGTTAAGTATACCCACGAACACGGATTGTGAATAGTATGGTAGACCAGTCTTAGTTCAGGCAAGGCAAGCCCACATTGAGATAAGCCTTTGTATCCGCAAATGACAGTCCAGCTTGCCCGCATAAAACAGATCGCATTAAAGATGGCGGCCAGAATGCTACTTATCGCAATGATACTGCCATCTGTACGAAACAAGGGCCGGAGAGAGAGAGAGAGAGAGAGAGAGAGAGAGAGAGAGAGAGAGAGAGAGAGAGAGAGAGAGAGAGAGAGAGAGAGAGAGAGAGAGAGAGAGAACTGAACTGAAACTGAAATTTTTAAGGATAAAAACTGTAGGTACGCAGGCATTTCTCCACGTCTGTACTTACGTGACACAGAGAGAGAGAGAGAGAGAGAGAGAGAGAGAGAGAGAGAGAGAGAGAGAGAGAGAGAGAGAGAGAGAGAGAGAGAGAGAGAGAGATTGCGCGGTTAAATAAATAAGTGTAGACCTAAGTTCTCCTGCTGACAATGACTGACATGTCAACTGCGAAAAACCACTGAGTCACAATCAATGCACTTCCTTTTTTTCAGGTATAGGCTCACTCCCTCACACCTTTGGAAACTGTTCTTTGAAAATACTTTACAGGCGGGCCGGTCTTGTTCACTCGTTCTACTGTCAGTGACGTCGTTTTTCTAACCGAACTTCTGAGCCTGTTTGTATATTATGAGTAAAAATGAAGCTCTTTTTAGAAGCAGTGCAGTTTGTGTTGCTGCTTTGTATGCGGCGTTTCTTTGTTCCTTGTTGTGTCGAACTGTATGGTCTCGATGACGATGATTTACATCGAGCTGGTTTGGAGCCGAGAAGTGTGCTGTGCTGCAGTTATATGAACACCAGTAATTTGACTGAGAGCGGGAACGCTTGGGTAAATCCATGGGAACTGTCTTGCAATTACACTGGCAACTTATGGACACTATACGAAATGGAACCAAACTGTACTCATAGGACAAACACACTTGAAACCGAGTACAGCTGTACACGGTGCGCCTCTGAAAATGTTCGAGATCAGAAAACGAAGAGGAAATCAATCAGAAGCCATAACGAGAACATCGAAAAAGGAAGAACACAAGAGGAAAAGGCTAACATACACTACTACGTATGTAAATGTCGAATATCTGACAAAATCCAGTCCTGGAGATTTACAGGAAGGGCTAGTAGAATAGTTTCAGGGGGAATAGGTCTACTGCTGTTAGGGAATAGAGTGTCAGAACACACTTGGCAAGACAGCAGTGCCAACAGACCCATTGTTCTGTCAGAAAGCAGATCCCTAACTGTGTTCTGGAGTACGAAGTATTCCAAAGGCAGTCCGCAGACGATGCGATATTTACGAAGATTTACCGATGTTATAACGTACCCCACACGTGAAGCAGCATTGCCAGTGAATCCGAGTGACATGACCAGAAACAAGACCGTTGCTTCGACGTGCGAATGCGAATCTGGAAGTGAGTCTGACGAAGGAGACGAAGTGGCATCTATTGACGGGGGGACTCTGTGTTCACTAGTCATGGGCATGCTGTTTTTGAAAGTCATATCGCGCGACTTATGCAAGGGACTGTTGGTGCGGAAGTCTGCCGGCAAGACGGAGCACCGTCTTGAAAACCCCTTGCGTAACGAATATTCACAGGCTAGTGACTCGGTAAAAGACTTTTTCCACTGGCGAATGTGGGCTGAGTCAGCCCTCAAAGACGAGGAGAGCGGACTAGGAAACCCCGTATCTCCTTTGTTTATGGCATGTAACTACTGGAAGCGTACGTCCCCGCTGGGTGTCTTCACCAACATGTGGGTGGCTCCTGTTGCTCGGTTTCTGCCCAGTGTTTTCAGTCATGAGTCGAACCATCTGGACCATGAAGGATACCGGCTGGCAAGTCTGGCCGCTCTACCCACATCGTGTACTCTATCCCGGGTGCGGCTGGCGGCGGCTGGGTTTCATTTCGATCCTCGGAAAGACATCAACGCTGTCGTTTGTCACAAATGTGGAGCGAGTCTCAGTCTGGGCTACTCTTCTCAGGAGTGTACACCACTCGCCTACCACCACCAAGCGTCGCCAAACTGTCAGTTTCTGAAAGATATGCTGGACACATTTACAGACGCCCCAGCGTCTCTGTCGTCTATGAATTCCGGCAGCACCCCGGCCAGTCAAGATCGCACTGGTTCCATTCCAAGTTCCTCTACACCGCGTATAGAGGCAGCCAATGTGCATCAGAGTTCTATGGAGCCGAGTAGCGTGGAGTCCAGCTCAATGTCGTCTTTGTCCTCCAGTTTAGCACCGTCCTCTCTGTCCCCGCCCTCGCTCGGTTCAACAGGCAGCTCTCTGAATACGTCCGCACTCGGGTCAGCATCATCTCTCTCCCCAACTTCACTCAGTTCAGCAAGAACCTCCCTCACCACTTCTTCTCTCAGTTCATGGAGCACACCCTCCATGAATTCCAACACAACGTCGTCTTTGGGGACATCTGACCTCGGCAGCTTATCATCGATGTCTCTCAGTTCGGAATCGTCCCTGACTTCAGCCTCCACTGTGTCTGGCTTCTCGTCCTTACCCACCATGCCTAGAGGTACATTTGGCGCCACGGCATCCTCCATCAGAATGACAGCCACAGCTGGAGGAGATCAAACCGATTCCAGATCGTAAGTTGCTTTCTACAGTTTTCATGAATCAGTGGTAGTACCAGAGAATTTCCGGAAATCAGACATAGGTCAAAATTTGCACGCTCCTATGCAAAAAGTTGATGAAAAGCACGACAAATATGCGATATCACAATTGTTTTCCCGGGCTTTTAATCCACTGGTTGCGTCAGACACATGCAAATTTTGACCTCGTTATGATACCGAAAATCACCCATTTGACGATTTCCGAAAATCAGAAATAGGTAAAAGATAATGCACGCATATGCAAAATATTTATTACTAGTGCGTATGTTCAAATGTTGTGTATTTGCACACCACGTGCGGTGTTTCCTTTATTTTACATTAACTGCCATTGATAGCGAGACTTCTCGTTATCTCCTTTAACTATCCCACTGTAACTCCTTTCTGCCAGTCTACGTGAAAATATGTCCTCAACTCATTCGCGACCAGCCGCACCCGGATGTGCAGCATAAGCCGCGCATCCAGATGCGGCTGGCCGCGAATGAGTTAATAAGCAGGACAAATTGAGCATCGAATTATCCAGTCAAGCCAAGGAAAACTGGTGTAAACAGGATCAGCATTAGGTAAAAGAAACTCATGAGAAATCGCGTCAGCGTGGTCTGATGTGATTCTTTGCGTCTTACATTTGGGTGGTGTTTGCATTTTTTTCTGCAATGAAATGATTAAGAAGCATTAACATTATTTTTACCGGCATCTAAATCTAGCATTTGACAACATTTTGTTACGTGTTGTTATCATTGGGCATTTGATACTGTAGAGACCTGATGACAGACGATGCTGAGGCCTCTCCAGAGACAACGCAGGCACCATGGCAAAGTACGACAAGACAAGAAGGTCACCAGCAAGCAACAACAACAAGAACAGGTAAAGTTCTGACTGAGGTCTGACTTTATATGACTCAGTGAATGTATGGATGAGTGAATAAAAGAACACACATTCACTGTTGAAATCGGCAAGTGCACAGTTTGAAATGTTAGTTTGTTTAACTAATTAAGATATAGCTCGACGATGGCAGCGCAAGGGTGGTTCCAAAATAGCCTGGCGCCTATGGACGCCAAGCTATTCTGACACTACCCTTGAACTATCATTGTCGATGTGACTGCTGAACTGGCATGTAGTCTTCAGACGAAATACGCTATACATACCGCAAGCATGAGACTCACAAGCCATGAACACATTTACATCACTGCGCGTGGTTTCTGTCCGCAGGATATTTCTTGGCTCTGCCATCAACAGCACAAGACGTGCCCAGCGCATCAGTCTTCCCTCGGAGAGACAGTCCTACAATGGCCCAGGGTTCGAACCCCAGAGCTGACGACTCCCCAACACCCACCCTCGACATAGCGGGTGCAGTGTATCCTCAATTCGTCACAACGCCTTCCCGGCTGGCAACATTCACAAACTGGCCACAAGCACTCGCAAGACTTTTCCCGGCCTCTTTCATGGTCACCATTGGATTTTATTACGCAGGTATGACTACAGCTCACTCGTGAAAGAGGTATTGAAAGTGCTAGACTTACTGATGATACTGATAGTAATCAGTTCGACACGTGAAATCTATTTCATGCAAATGTATGTACCGGAACGGATGCTTGTCAAATATGAAAATGCTGGGTAGATTGGGTGGCCATGCCCTCGAAAATAGATTTACGTTTTATTATCGAACATATGGGTGTTCAAGTACTGAGGATATTTCGTTTGTGTACTGGTCTGTGATCACAATCGAGTACACGATTTTTTCACACGTTGTACTGAATTCCTGGCATATGATCAGCACGTTACCGATGGCGATTTCTAGCGTTTTGCTCCTTTCAGGCTATGCAGACTGCGTGCGCTGTTTTTACTGTGGCGTGGGACTGAAGACTTGGTATGAGGAGGACGACGCGCTGGTGGAACACATCAGATGGCGACCCAACTGTCAGTACATCCTGGCCACCAAGGGCAAACAGTTCGTGCAAGATACCCTGGCTAGGATCAATGTGAGGACATCTTCAAAGAGATGATAAGGATGATGATGATGATAATGATGATGATGAATCTTTTATTGCAGGATAAAGCTATTACGCAGCTCAGTGCCTGTCTTATATGCTGTTCTGTGTACAAAACAAAACACAACAGGAAAACAAACGCATCAGACAAAGAAAACAATGGAGGACAAATATTAACGAACACAATAACACAATAGTTGAATTATTTTAGAGAGAGAGAGAAAGAAAGAGAGAGAGAGAGAGAGAGAGAGAGAGAGAGAGAGAGAGAGAGAGAGAGAGAGAGAGAGAGAGAGAGAGAGGTGGTGGAGGAGGATAGTTAGTTAGGTAGTTATTTGGGTTTAACGCCGAGCGGGCGACTAAGGTCATCTCAAGGTGGGAAAGGTAAAAATCTGGCCAGCCTAAAAGGAAGGTCCTAAGACAAGACTGATATAAATATATTTTAAAAAAAATACTTCAGTCAAAATGTCGTACAATTTTAAAGGGATATGTCAACAGGCTATTCAAAAGATCAAAACAATAAAATCCACATCGTCTACAAATACTCAGATCTGGCTGAAAATATTGGACTCTCTCAGAAAACTGAAGATTTTGTCCGGGAAGAGTATCCCGGAGGAGATAACTTTATTTCAGGACGTGCACGTATAACAATCATGCTTATTTTATATACCGCCCTGATTACGTTTAATGTATATACATTTCGCAATAGGTTTTCTGCCAAATATTCAAATCTGTTGTCTTCTCCATTAAACCTTCTTTTGACATAGTTTGGCATAAACGTGTCTGCCACTTTAAAATTGAGTAATAGCAAGGATATTAAGTGAACTATGATTGTCTGCTCCCAATATTTAACTCATTCGAGACGAGCGGCAACCATATACGCGGCTTAAGCCGCGTATCCGGATGCCGTTCATCTCGAATGTGTTAAGTAAAAGTTTTCTTCAACCGTTTTTCAGAACCCTCCGGCAACGAATAGTCAGGCTCATGCTCTAAGGTCCAGTTCGGCCGTGCCTGTAATGCAGACAGTAAGTAGTCAGAGCAACCCACAGGCGGGACAAGAAACCAACAGAAGTGGTTCTCCCAGACCTGTCCAGAATCAGACACCACAGCAGCCTCCCAGAGCCCCATCCCAGAGTGAAACTGTCAGTAGGGCACCGAGACAAGGGGATCCAGCCATGATAGATCATCTCCAGAACATGGGCTTCAGTACGGAGGCCATCTCTCGAGCGATGGCACAGATCCTTGCCTGGGGTACGTCACGTTTGTCACATAAAGTGTCCGCACACTCTTTTTTCAGCTTTTCTTCTTTCACATCTCTACGTCACTTTTATTTATTCCACTCCGTGCTACTATTGGATGGGGTCGGGTGACACAGTTATATTCTCATCGTGCTTAAGCTTTCCGTTTGGAAGGCAAGTCTGCGGAAATTTTCAAAATATAAACCCCTTCACTGTCGGAAACGGAGAGCAACCCCGAATTGCATGAGGCATAGAACCTCCTAAACGGGGGATCATGAGGATCCAGACCACTTGCCAGCTTCATTCATGCTCATATGCCGCAGGAAGCGGATGGAATTATCTGGCGGTGGATCTGCGATGGTTTCAGAAGCATACTCGCTAGGCACTGACAGGGGCTGATTCAGTCTAAACGCTCACTAGTTGTCTCCCTCGATTCGCTACCGCTGATCAGCGGTAGCGAATCGAGGAAGACAACCAGTGTTGCCCGAAAACACACCTCGTTTGAATGCCTTCAGTGCACTCTAACGTTGTTATTGCTGTTTCAAACAGGCCTATATCAGGCCTGCATGTATCACGTTCTGCACCGTGCTTGAATTTTGCAGGACGGCCGCCAAGTCTTCAGAATATGCTGGACCTTTTGCTGGGCGGCCATGAATGAAGACAACGTCAGGTTTTTTTTTTTTTTAATGAAGCGATCAGTTTTACAGACATTGAAGCCTAAGCACCACATTTCTGCCTGCTGAGAAGGGCAGGCTGTGTACACTACCCAGCGTACGCCTCCTTCTCTGCAGGGGGGAAATGGGGGCTGTGCATAGAGGTGTGAGAAGAAGGACTACGCATTATTTGGCATAAACTGTGTTACGTTTGTGGTTGTGTTATTCTTTTGAGAGCATGTGTGTGTGTTGATCATATGAAAGATCCGATATTCATTTGAGTTATTCTGGATAAGAATTACGTACCTGTTTAGTAGGATTCCTTTTCTTTCGCTTGGAGAATTGCGATCGGTTTCTGTTGTGTAGCTAAAATGACGCGTCTTTTCGTTATATTGTTGATGGGTCCGACCTACATTAGACTGGAAGGTTCTAGTAGCGGCGCGATTATTCTAGTGACCTTAAATATGACGTCAAAGTTGTTGGCTACATTTTGTAACGTTTTATCGAATGCGACTAGACGTTAGTAGAAACTTGTGGATTAATCTAGAGTGTTATTTTTCATGAATATTAATACGTTTTGGTTACGTTTCTTTTCTCATTGGGTGTGTTGTGTGAATTTGTTGGATTGTTCTGGAAATCTGTAATAGTATAAAAGAGCGCGTTTAGGAAATATATGTGTACATTGTATGAGAGACGCAGGGTGTCAAAAGTGTTGATGCATTGTAGATGAGACAGTGTATCAGTGTGGATGCAATGTAGAGAGACAGTGTACCAAAGTGTAAATGCAGTTTTGGATGCATTGAGCGGAGATTGCATAGTGAGAATAAAGTACTGTTGGAACTGTTCCTCCAGTGTGGTCTACAACATTGTGCCACGTGCGACGTTGCAGCTGAGTGAAGTTTCTTTACAAGAACCCTACGTGCATGTGAGTGTGTCTGGTGTGATTGCATCATACTACAACCACTATCACGTAACAGACTGATTCATCGTTATATAGTAAAAGGGTAATGGCTGATTGTTTTCATTATAGCATAGACGGGGAGTGTTCGTATACTATCATTTCTAGACAGACCGAGCGGCAGACACTTCTGTAATTGTTTGGTCCATAGAAGAACCCAACTGACGGAGAAACAACACGCTTAGAAGTGACAGTTACAACACAATTTATTAATATTTCAGGTAAATACCCTTTTTCAAATTGCCACATTCCTTCTGCGAGAATGAAGATAAGTAGCGACTGATCTTTATATTTGTTTGTTTGTCTATTTTGAAAATATTAATAATTTGTGTTGTAACCGTCTTTTCTAGGCGTGTTTCTTTCTCGGTGGGTTATTCTCTGCATTTTACACGCTTGGCAGTCACCATTTTGGTCTGGATTGTTTGATCCATAGTCTCCGAGCGCGGAACGAGCGAGTGAACTATGGATCAAACAGTTGCACAAGTGTCAGCCGCGAGGTCTGTCTAGAAATGATAGAAAACAAATACTCTGCTTCTATGTTCTATAGAACCTTGCACAACCGCGAATAGCGATGTAGGTCGAATCTATCTTTTTACCATAACGACGCATTCATTTTTGTAATTAGTACACTATAGTTCCAACTCAACAATTGAATCAACAAATAAAATTCGTAACAAATGTCCATTTTGCACAACAAAAATAGGATGCAATTTAATTTGCAACACATGAAACAAAAAAGTGTAATACGAAACTATTTGAACTCAGAACACAGTATCTATGAAGTACATTACGATGCAAATGTGAAGTTGTTTACCTTGTTAATAGCATTCTTGCATTATTGTGGTATTTCTCGCATTCTTGTGGTGTTTCGATATGTAAAGCTCTTATGTAGTCTGCGCGATCTAAACTTTGTATTTCGAAATAAATAATGGGAAAATGAGTATATTTTCCGATTGTGCGTGACCTTTCTACGTGTAGGAAGTAAGCTTTAGCCAATGAAATTAGTGGAATATGTGAGGTTTTTTTTGGCGAACAATCACACACTCTAGTTTGCGAATTGGCCACAGGTTCACCATGATATCTCAGACCAGGGGCGGATCGGTTACCTCAAAGGGGGGGGGGGTCCAACTTTTCGTTTGGGACCTTCAACCTGATACAAAAGGCCTCCTCGACGCTAGACCTTGCTTCCAGGTGCCGAAAAATCGAAAGCGGGGGGAGGGGGGGGGGTATAGGGTTGGTGCGTGCGTTTACCGTTTACCTTTTAACTTTACCTGTTCTTGTTGCTGTTGCCTGCTGTTGCTGGTGACCTGCTTGTCTTGTCGTACTTTGCCATGGTGCACGCACATTCGCCAAAATATCAAACAACGGGGTGGGGGGGGGGGTTGGGAGGGAGGGGGTTGGGGGGGTGGGGGTGGGGGGGGGGAGAAATCCAAACACCGCAAAAAGGGGCTTTGTTAGAGCATTTTAAAGAATTTTGGGTCTGGGGATGGGTTTCTGGAACACCTGTAACTCCCACCCCCACCCCCATCTGTCCCTGCAGACATCTTAGCGCGGTAAGACTAGGATATATGGTATGGGGGTTTTCTATGTAAAGTGGTCTTTAAAAGGTTCTATTGTACCTTAGTATAATTATTGTATTTACTTGTCGCGCGCACGCGCGCTTGTGTGTATATGTGTGTGTGTGTGTGTGTGTGTGTGTGTGTGTGTGTGTGTGTGTGTGTGTGTGTGTGTGTGTGTTATAAACGTTTGACTCCTAGAATTAAATGACTATCATTCTATGGAATGGGTGTCATGTAGTTCTGAGAGTCAAATGGCTAACACTGTATGTGTTTTACAAGTGTACGCATGTGAGTAAGCGAGTGTGCCAAACAAACAAACAAATTTGTTATGAAATACATTCGTCATTTGCATGGTACGGAACGTGCTACGACCAGCCCCATCATAAAGTCTACCGTATTTTCAATACGCTAGACAAAAATTAGTGTACTGTAACAGTGTTTTCGTGACTGATAGACAAAGAAATGTCGGCCGAATCTCACACTCAGCGCGGACAATAACGTAACCGCCACACGTAAACTGCCTGTATTAATAAATGTGATCAAATTGTTTGAAATGAAATGTGAAACGTAATTCCCATATCGTCCTCAATTTTTATATTCTGGAACTATTTACTCTATGTCCAAGATGTTTCACCTGCTTAAATCCACATTGCCTAGGGACGAAATGATCAAGTGTTGTTAAATAATATGCTATATCACTTGTGCTTTAGTACAATTTAAATACAATACAATTACCCAACGATTTTGTATTTTTACACAAACCGACACTTTCTTTACCACCGGTAAGGCAAATATTCTTTCATTAACCATCGGCATCACAACATTCACAAAGTGTGCTGTGCTTTCATAGTTTCAGTTGAATTGTTTTGTCAACGTAACACAAACATGTGCTTCCTTTTCTGATAGTCGCCAACTGTCGAGAAAAGAAACCACAAAACGTGTGCAGTAATCCAGCAGATCTTATTAACCCTCTCAATAATGTGTCTTCCTCTTGAACATAGTAGTCACACCAAATCATTAACCTTTTGCGTGTCGGTAGCGGTTTTTGTCGCGATCGCGACAAAAACCGATCCCGACACGCAAAGGGTTGATCAGTCTGTATTGATCGTTAACCCGGTCAGTGCCAACCCAGCCCCCCTCCCCCCAAAAAAAACAAAACAAAAAACAAACAAACAAAAAAAAAACACTGTCTCAGCAACATGGATTCAAAGTGGTATCAGCAAGAGGCATAGATCTTCATGAGCCCCCGCAACTGCGGGGACTTATGAGGCTCTATACCACTTGCTGTTAAGTGGTGTTCAAGTTTTCTCGGCAATAGATGGGTTAAGCCAGTGTTTCGTGAAAACGGTAACGCATGTGCTAGTCATGTATGTATGATCATTATTCATATATATTCGTTATAACGTGTGCGTTGTTTTATAATGCACTCTTGTGGTATATGCATCGTTTAGGTAAACGTATGCAATATCACACGGAAATTGCTTTCTTAGCCAAAAGCCACCATGCTTAAAATAATAACCCAGCCAAACGCAGGTAACGATAAAAGTGAAAGCATCTATTGTTCTGTCAGGAAACAATCGAGAACAATACTAAATGAATTAGTTGTTAAATGACCAGTTATAACAAAGATATACAGTACTAATGCATTAATCTGTATACAACTTTGAGCTCAATAGTCACATGTGTCACGTGTATAAAGTATTCAGTTATCACCTAAAAGGTGGTTACGTGTTTATCATCTCACTTTACGACAAAGAAAACACCTAACATTTTACAAAGCTAGCTCAACTTTTTTACTGATTATTCTTTAACTCATTCTACCCCAGACACACCACAACAAGATAAGGATCAACCATGATAGTTCAAGGGTGATGCCAGAATAGCTTGGCGCCTATGGGCGCCAAGCTATTCTGGCATCACCCTTGAACTATCATGGTCGATCTGTGTCCTGCACTGCAATGCAGTCTTCAGAAAACAATGGCAAAATTTGGGGATTTCGGTGTTGGGGTAGAATGAGTTAATATATAGCGATTGTAACACCCGTATTGCCTCGAGTGTTTGTAGATGATAAATATTGAAAAACACTGCATTTTCCGCACTACTTCAGTCCTGACTTGGCAACAATAACGTACCTGATGATCCGATTACTGTGAAAGTCGGAAGACCAAAGAAACTATACAGTTCCTAAAGGGCAGACGATCAAATTAAAATCAGACAGCGTGAAAACATCGCGGGCTGTCTTTGACCCATTAGCTTTGTCATGGTGTAAATTCAAAGCGACATCAATTTCACAGGTGTGTGAACGTTACGCCTGTTATCTTGTTCTATCTGTGCGGAAAAACAACTAGAGCGTCAAACCATAGTAGACAACCTAAATTTAGTAGTGCCTCAAAACAGCTTAAGCTCATTGAGGAGGTTGGGGGAGGGGGGGGGGGGAAGGGCGGTCAATGGGGGATGGGGGAGAGGTACCATCACGGATTCACGGAAAAATTTAAAAAAAACAAAACAAAAAAACACCTAGTATTCATGGAAGAGACGATGGGCAAGGTAGCGCTTTCCAACATCTTTCAGTCACTGGCCGAAACATCTGACAACGGGGGCGGGAGGAGGGGGGATTCTAGTTAGAGACCTGATGACCCCTCCCCCCCCCCTCGGGGGGGGGGGGGGAGGGGGGGGGCTCATCAGTTTCCTAACTAGAATTTACATTTTTACAACAGACTTTCACCTTTCACGAAATAAGAAAGGACATTTTCACAGATCACGAATTTCTTATTTTTGCTTTCAAGTAACTCGAGAACCGAAATACAAAACGCTGTTGAGGGCGGCATACCCCCCCCCCCCCCACCACCACCACCACCACCACCACCCTCCCCCCCCCCCCCACACACACACACCCGCCCCCCCCCCCCTCATTCGATTACCTCAGGCGAACGAAGCAGATACCCTCCGATGTAGAGTCCGAAATAGCTCAGGCGGTTAAGCGTCGGAGCAAGATAGCGAAGGGAATCGCCGGGTCGTGGGTTCGAGTACCCCGGTAGCTGGACTCTCAATCCAGGGTAAAAAGACGGGCTTGCTCCATAGCATGTCCGTTGAAAGGTAATGGTAAATCAAAGTGGCACAGCTGCAGTGCGCCTGAATTGATCAGTGTTCAGGTCGTACTCCATAAGCAATAGATTTCCCTGTCCCTCATAACCCGCTCGCTAGGGCCGTCCATTATCACTTCGGTGCCGTGGACGTTAAACCCCGAACTAAAACAAACAACAAACAAACCCTCCGATGGTAGCCGGCCTCAGCAGTTTCAGCAGAACTAGCGGCTGAAAGTAGGTGAAGGTCTACTCAAGCGGCGGACTTTCCATTTCTAATTATAGCTAGACTGCTCATTTATTGCGACGCAGCTATACTGAGCGGAGCGAAAGGTCACGCAGCTCTTCATTTCCTGAGCTCTCTCTGCAGTCAAACGCATACTCACTATCAGCAGAAGTTTACGGTAAGACTGAGTGAATATTCATTTAATATGTAATCCGCTTACTGAGTATTAAATCTCGGTTTCAGCTTCGGACGATTTTAAAACTCTAACCGGCGGCATCTACGCAAAAAATAGCGTACAAACGAGAAGCACATCAGAAAGAAAAGCCAGCGGCTTATCGCACTTTCAGCCATGCCGCAGCATTACACGTTGAAGGATATTCGACCATCGTCATAGCTCATAAGTAGTGCTTAATTGGCTTGGTATCTTGACGATGGTCAACGGCGGATAGGTCTACTGGCACTTACAACCTAGATAGTCGGATAGTCGCTAAACTTCTCTTGGCGGTCTTCGGCAAAGTGACATATCCGCATTACGCGTCTTGGCATAACGTCTGACGGCGGAGTGGCGGCGTCCTGATTATAGCATAGACGTCAAGTGTTCGTATGCTATCATTAATTTCAAGTCTAGACAAACTAAGCAACTGCCATTCTCAAACTCAGTGTTTGAAGTAGTCTGGCACTGACCGAAAGCGAAGCTCTCGCTGACTGCGGAATTTTGTGTGCCAAAGTGGCAGTCGCTCGCTCTGTCTAGAAATGATAGTATACGAACATGTGCTTCTGTGTTATAATAGAACCTAGCTGTCAAGACCACTTTTGTACTGAATCCCAGCACAATGTCTCCGTTACCGCACGGTGCTGCCGGCTAGGATCGCATAGTACACGTCTAGACGACTAGCAAGCTTGAGAATGTGAAACAGCCACGCACTTATTGCTAGTGTCGTTGAATCACTAACATCACGTCATTCTTTACGAAAGCGATGCGACATCCGAACTAGACAAACTAGACGCCTCATGATCGTCACCGCTATAGATATCCAACACTGACATAATTATGTACTGTACTTACTTTGTATGATGTTGATGCTTGATGTTTCGTAGTGAAACTTTACACTGAGAATCAGCGGCCAGTGAATCGTTCTTTAACACTTTGCGTGTCGGTAGCTGTTTTGTAGCGATAATTCCTGTAGGAATCATCGCGACTAAAAACGCTACCGAGACGCTAAGGGTTAAAGGTTAGTTAAGTGGAGTATTCCAATATTACTATCATTTCTAGAATCGCGACTCCCATTGTCAAACTGATTTATAGTCAAACCGAACTGCGCTTTCGGTGACTATGAGGGTACGCCGGTGACAACTTTGAACTGGGCTAGGAGATTCAGTTGTAATTCTAAATGTGAAAATTGCACGCCGCGGTGACTCAAATTGCAAAAACTCCCAGAAAAAAAGTCGGCCGCTCTCTTGAGGTGCCTAGGGCGTCCAGATGCAGTATTGAGTGAACTGATTTATTCAAGAATAAATGCCAATCGGAGTTTACAAATACTGATTTGAACGAGATCAAAATTAATGATAACTTTCCTTTGTCTATTTACTCTTTATAGGAAAGACTCTAAGAAGCATTGTATACAAAGTAAATGTTTCTCTTTCCCTACTAACTGTAACACATTTTACCCCAGTACCAAAATCCCCCAGTTTTGAAGTTGCCCTCTGAAGGACTGAAAAAGTTTTACAATTCTAGAGACAGATCGAGTATGATAGTTCAAGGGTGGTGCCAGAATAGCCGGCTTGGCGTCTATGGGCGCCAAGCTATTCCTGCACCACCCTTGAACTATCATGCTAGATCCGTGTCTTGCCGTGGGTGTGTCGGGTCTCAGTGAGTCAATGGCGGAGAGAAGAAATGCGTCTTGGAGCTGTCATAAGTAGTGGTGGTAATGTTGTGTGGTGTGATGTGGATTGTGTGTGTGTGTGTGGGGGGGGGGGGATAACCTAGTGTTATCCCGAAATCAGAATCAGATACCATAGCATAGGTAGTGACCCCCAAGGACCCATCCTCACCTTTTTCCCGCCCACCCCTCCCACCTAAGCCTCCCCTCCACACTCCTCCCCAGGTCTGCTAGAAGCCAGAAGCCTGAAAGCCAATAATTTTGCCCAGCACTGGCCTGGTTGGTTAGTTCGGGGTTTAACGTCCACGGCACCGAAGTAATAATGGACGGCCCTGACGGGCGGGTTATGGGGGATAGGGAAATCTATTGCCTATGTAGTACTATCTGAAACCCAAGAAAGGGGGCCCCCCCAAGAAAAAGCTTGATGTTGCCAGCCTTCAGCGTGACGACAAGAAAGCTGCCCTTCAGGCCGATTTACAGCGCATGCTCAAAGATACAGTTGATCCAGCAGACTCCTCCCCTGAAACACTCTGGGAACAACTGAAAACTGCTATTGTAAAATCTTCTGTGGAAGTCTTGGGCTTTGCTAGAAAGAGGAACAAAGACTGGTTTGACGAAAACGACGTAGAGATCCAGGAACTTCTAGCAAAAAAAAGAGCCGCCCACCAGGCCCACCTAGCCCAGCCTTCCTGCCCTGTGAAGAAGTCTGCCTTCCGCCTCATCTGCAGCAGTCTCCAGCTCAAGCTTAGAGAGCTCCAGAACGAGTGGTGGTCCAGACTCGCACAGAGGACCCAGCTCTGCGCTGACAACGGTGACTACAGGGGCTTCTACGAAGCACTGAAAGCAGTGTATGGCCCTAGGCACCTGGTACAAAGTCCCCTGCGAAGCGCTGATGGACAGGCACTCCTCACAGATAATACCTCCATCTTGAACCGCTGGTCGGAATACTTTCAGGACCTCTTCGGCGCTGAGCGCACTGTTCAAGAAACAGTCATCCTCCAAATCCCACACCTTCCACTAAAGGTTGAATTGGACGAACCGCCCACCGCCGAAGAGACCCTCACAGCCATCCACCAGCTCAAGAGTGGCAAAGCAGCAGGCATTGACGGAATCCCGCCAGAGATCTGGAAACATGGAGGCCCAGCACTGCACAACAAGCTCCACGACCTCTTTCTCTGCTGCTGGGAAAAAGGAACACTACCAAAGGATCTCCGTGATGCAGTCATCATCACCCTGTACAAGAACAAAGGAGAGAAGTCTGCCTGCTCTAATTATCGTGGAATTACCCTGCTGTCCATTGCCGGGAAAATTCTCGCAAGGTTGCTCCTGAATCGGCTGGTACCTGCCATCGCTGAAGACCACCTCCCAGAGGGCCAGTGTGGCTTCAGAGCCAACAGGAGTACCACCGACATGGTCTTTGTGCTGAGACAGCTTCAGGAGAAGTGCCGCGAGCAGAACAAAGGGCTGTACGTAACGTTTGTCGACCTAACAAAAGCGTTTGACACTGTGAGCAGGCAAGGTATGTGGCAGATCCTGGAGCGACTAGGCTGTCCCCCAAAGTTCCTCAACATGATCGTCCAGCTCCACGAGGACCAGCAAGGCCAGGTCAGACTAAACAGTGACCTCTCAGAACCATTCCCCATTCGCAACGGCGTGAAGCAAGGCTGCGTGCTGGCACCGACCCTCTTCACCATCTTCTTCAGCATGATGTTGAAGCAGGCCACAGTGGACCTCGACGATGACGACGCAGTGTACATCAGGTATCGTCTCGATGGCAGCCTGTTCAACCTCAGACGACTGCAGGCCCACACGAAAACTCTAGACCAACTGATTCGTGAGCTGCTCTTTGCTGATGACGCTGCCCTCGTTGCACACACAGAGAGAGCCTTGCAGCGCATTACGTCCTGCTTCGCAGATGCCGCCCAGCTCTTTGGACTTGAAGTCAGTCTGAAAAAGACAGAGGTCCTTCATCAGCCGGCACCCAAGGAAGAGCATCGCCCTCCCCACATCACCATCGGCGAGTCCGAACTGAAGTCTGTACACCAGTTTACCTACCTTGGCTGCATCATCACGTCAGACGCCAAGCTGGACAAGGAGCTGGACAACAGGCTGGCAAAAGCGAACAGTGCTTTCGGGCGACTATTCAAGCGGGTGTGGCACAATCAACAGCTGAAAAAAGGCACCAAGATCAGCGTGTACAGAGCTGTCGTCCTCACCACCCTGCTGTACGGTTCCGAGTCCTGGGCCCTCTACCGCAGCCAACTACGACTCCTCGAACGCTTTCACCAGCGCTGCCTGCGTACCATCCTGGGCATTCACTGGAGTGACTATGTCACCAACGTCGAGGTCCTTGAACAGGCGGAAACTGTGAGCATCGAGGCTTTGCTGCTGCGGACACAGCTTCGCTGGGCGGGGCACGTCTCCAGGATGGAGGATCATCGCCTACCCAAGATCACTCTGTTCGGCGAGCTCGCCACTGGACACCGAGACAGAGGGGCACCAAAGAAGAGATACAAAGACGGTCTCAAGAAGTCACTTAGTGCCTGCCAAATCGACCACCACCAGTGGTCTTCGCTTGCCGCGGACCGTGACACCTGGCGCTCCACCATTCACAAGGCAGCCGTCTCCTTTGAGGACTCTCGCAGAGCTAACCTTAAGGACAAGCGGCTCAGAAGAAAAAACAGAGCTGTCGTAACTCAGAACCCTGACCAGACCTTCCCCTGCAGCCACTGCGGTCGAACCTGCCTGTCCCGGATTGGCCTCCGCAGCCACGAAAATGCCTGCAGACGACGTGGGCAAGCCCTATAGAATCTTCGTTCGCGAAGTCAAGCCAAGACTACCTGAACACTGATCAATTCAGGCGCACTGCATCTGTGCCACTTTGATTTACCAGGACCTTTTAATGGACATGATACGTCTTTTTTCCCTGCATTGCGAGTCCAGCTACCGGGGTCAGGACGGGGACTCGAACCCAGGACCCGGCAATTTCCTTCGCTCTCTTGCTCCGACGCTTAACCGCCTGAGCTATTTAGGACTCTAGCACTGGCCTATTGGTCTCGGTACATATTCAAATGATGTAGGTGAGGCAGTAAGAGGACCGATGTTTAAAAAATAAAAATAATCTTCTGCCTTCTTTGGCATTTTGTACAGAGGCAGTATGATGGAATTTGCTTGAAATCTCTTGACAGATGAGAAGAGACATGTTAGATGCTTTGATTCATACCAACGGACTCTTTTTGGTCCAGTTTTGAGTTGAAAAGCGGATGGTGATTTGAGTTATGTACCAGTTTTTGCTGCGCTTGGGTGTAGGGTTGGTACAGAATCTTATTCATAGTCAGGAAATGAGAGAGGATGTCCTTATTTTTTTTATTTTTTATTTTTTAATTTTGTGCATGGCAAATGTGCAGCAAGTGGCAGTAGTGTTGTTTAGGGGATTGAAAAATTAGGGGATGACTGGGGCAGACTATGGCTAAGGCATTTTAGCAGATGGGACTGCAGGGAAGGCTAATTGTGATCTTTGACCTATTACAGCCAGCCAAATCAGTACCTGCGTCTTATGATTAATTGCACACCTTGGCGAACCCTCATTACTGCACATAGAAAATAGTATGTCGCGTGGAAGTTTTCTCATCTAGCACCTCCTCGTCACTGATCACGCCACCAGCCCAGCTAAAAATAATCCTTACAAAAATGAGTGATCATTTTTTCCTTCTGTCGTTGATTACCTTCAGATCCGGTTTCTGTTTCCTTGTTCTTTGCTAGTGTTGGCTTGACACCTGTGGTCGACTGACTGATTGAATTATAGCAGCGGTTGATACGATTCAGTCTGTTACGTCATGCAAATAAAAAGCGTGCATGTGCCAGTGTATATTCTCTTCGAACACTGTTTTTAAAAAATGCTTTTGTTTGCAGCCATAGATCTGAATCTCTGTTCCTTTACTACTACTGAAGATACCGCTTGTCTTTTTTTTTATTTTATATCAGATCAACTTAATGGGTGTCGGTCTGGTCAAATACACAATTTTTTTTAAAGACCCTAACAGCAAAAGGCCATCGAGCCGACGTCGGCCGCCGTTGGCCCGCGCACAGCTGTGCGCGGGCCAACAGCAGCCGACTTCCGCCAGATGGCCTTTTGCGCATTGGGACTGCACAGTGCAGTTCATATTTATCGATGTGAACTTGATCGATCATGCAATATATGTTGCCAACGTATTGTCTGATGAATTTTTTTCTCTCTCTGAAAAGGTCGTTTATAAGATCTGAAAAAAAGTCGAAAGGCACAACCAAAGTTCAACGTGTCATTGATAACCTTTGAATTATTTTTACGCTTTGATTTTAGTTATATATATATATATATATATATATATATATATATATATATATATATATATATATATATATATATATATATATATATATATATATATATATATATATATATATATATATATATATATATATATTTGTTTATGACTGACAGTCTTGTTGGCTTGTTGTTCAGTTGGTTATACGAGGCATTCATGCTCGTGACGCCTTTCGTCCATTGTTTGAATCTGTACTAAAATACTTATTGAAGTTTTATTAAACAGCAATCGGACATTAACCCCTTCGCTGTCTCAAAAAATGAGCACCACCCACCTGCAAGAGGTATAGATCCTCATGAGCCCCCGCAGTTGCGGGGGCTCATGAGGATCTATATGCCTCTTGCTGAAACTACTCTGCATCCGTGTTTGTTTGACAGCTGGGGATTTTTGACGCTGTATTAACAAAGATTTAAGAGAAGCAATCTGTACCCACTGTCAGTGAAGCCGGACTAACTTCATTGAAAATCGTTAGCCTCACTTCCTATAACGGTGCACACGAGGATACATTTTATTGAGGTTTGTAACCTTGTATCTCTGCATCCTTGAATACTCAGACTTCAACCTTTGCTTCTAATGCAATTAAGCTGGTTTTAACCCTTTTGGTGTCGCCACGGTAGCGGTTTTAGTCGCGATGATTCCTGCAGGAATCATCGCGGCTAAAATCGCTACCGACAGCCAACGAGTAATAAGTTGATTAATCCTCCTGTGCATGCAGATACCATCATTGCACACTATACCTGTGGCCAGATGCATAACAGGGCCAGCTTCCCGACAGCAACAATAAATCTTTTCTCGCTAGACCTGCGTGCTTGTGACGTCTTGCTCCCTTTGTCTAAATTTATACTCCAATATTTATTTGAGTTTTCGTTTTTCTAACAGCGATCATCTGTTCAAATTGACTGAAGATCGACTGCGCGACTTCCTAGCGGCCGCGGACACTGGATTACAGTTTGCGGAGGTTTGTATGATTATTTTTGCGTCTGCATCCTAGAGGTACTCACGCAGGCACGCTGTTTGCTAAAAAAAAAAAAAAAAAAAAAAAAAAAAGGTTTCACCGTGTCTGTATGTTCCACTGTACATGTGTCTATATTTCTCGTGTTCCACCGTGTCTGTATGTTCCACCTCAGAAGGAATCATCTAATTGAGTTTGCGTTTGCAAAGTGCCAGCCGACATTTACTAGCTGACACTAGCGACAGGGCCTTTACCGCGGCACGGGCACTTTACTACGGCAGGCCCGTTGCTGTGGGAGGCCCGTTACATAGCCCACATCCACCACCACCCACTCAACCCCCCACCTACACTTTACCTTACCCTGCCGCCACCCCCAGTCCCTCCCAACAACCCAGTAAGCAAGCGTCCTCGGGCCCGCGACGCCGGCCGCAGTGGGCCCGCGCATGGCTGTGCGCGGGCCCACCGCGGCCGTCGTGGGCTAGAAGACGTTTTTGCTACTGGGAAAAGAGCTATCCTCGGGAAAGGGCCAGACATTTCCTTCTCAAGCATTTGTTATAAGTAAATGAGATCCTCTGCTTTCAGATGACTTGGCACCTTGAAGCGTTTGTCCACCAGCAGTTGCGATCGTGCAGAACGACGTTCCTCTGACTAGGCCGATGGTGCAGGAACCCGCGGGCTTTTAAGTATCTCTCTCCCATCACTTAGTCCACAAACTAGAAATCCACAGCATTTTCTCCTCATTCCCTCTCACGCTTGAATAACGTTCATCTGAGGGGTAAATATCGACCTGAATACCACGCTAAACGACAACATGCTGAAGTACTGGGGCAAAGGACTTCGACAGAGTTGGCCGAAATTGACCGAATCGTCCCAAACGGTTCCGATGAAAGGATTCGAAGCAGAGGACGCTGAGAATATTCCCGAATGTTTCCTGGCAAACAAACCGGATCTGAATTGTCAGCACAGGAAGAGTTTACACGAGGTACCTGTTTGAGATAAGCTACGTTTTGGCAACATGTTTATCAGTGAACTTTGTGCATTTTTGTCAAAAGTAAAGGTAACTCATTTTTTCGAAACCAGCTTTTTGTTATTGAGATACAACAGGACTAGAGGTTTTACGTCGCTATGTAAAGTCTGGAGTGTGTCTTTCTTTGCAGTAACAAAGACATCCCAATTACACGTGCCCGTACATATGCATATACATAGGCTCATAATCATAAGCATACAGTCGACCACTTCACTGTCAGTGATCACGAATTGCGCGTCCGACGCGAATGTACATTGATCGACTTTCGGCCGAAGAACACCCAAATAAATGTGACCAAAAATAGGCCTAAAGAACACCGGACTAACAAGAGACATAAATCCTCATGAGCCCCCGCTACTGCGGGGGCTCATGAGGATTTATGTCTCTTGCAGCTGGTTGGTGTTCGCTGTGACCCCAGCAGTTAAGGGATTAAATGACAGAAAGTCGAATTTGTTTTTAAAAATTAGCTGCGTGACCTTTGCACAACTTTTACCCGCATTTGAATATCCATGTTTACAGTTATGTCTTTTTATCTGGCATTAATTTTGTTATTTTTATTCATATAAAAGTCTTCTTCTCTGTCACTAATTTCCTGCTTAGTTCTTCATCTGTCTTTCTCAGGTCCTGCCGCTGTGCCACAAGAATGGCCGTGACCTTCTGCCGGTGAAAGACATGAGATACATGACGATAGCTGACCGTCATGTTACCTATACTCCAGGTTGGCGGGGCCCTCCGGTCTCGGACATGATTGAGTGTGGACTCATCCAGGTCACTGAGGGTGAGTTTGCATTGTGTGCGCGTGATAATAATAGGTAGCACGTGCACGTGTGTTGTACACACTGCCAACTTTAACAAAAGAGGCAACACCTTTAACACCCTTCGCTGTCAGTGATCGCGGAGTTCCCGTCGGCGGAAACTACTGCGCACTGATCGACATTCGCGTGAAGAGCGCAAACTAAACGGGGCCAGAAACAAGCATAAAGAACATAGGACCAACAAGAGACATACATCCACAAATGAGGAGGTTCGTAAGGATTTATGTCTCTTGCAGCTGGTTAGCGTTCGCCTTGCAGTTAAGGGGGTAGTAACGCGCCATTTTTCGCCGAGCTGTATCATCAGTAACCGTAAATGGGGTTAACAATGGTAGGGCAATGTGACTCCATTGCTTTTATGATTTTGTGTTTTTTCGTGGTACAGAATAACTGAATGGCACCCATACGGCATACAACTAGCGCATGGAAGGGTATAATGCAGGAGAAGAGGTGCATTTTTCTTTACCGGAAATTGTATAATTTCGGTCAGTTGCTAAGATATTGCGGGGATGGGGAGGATCAGTGTAGCATGTGGATTGTGTTCACTATTTTTGGACGCTGCTGGAGATAAGTTGTTTTCTAACGGCCTTGTTCTTTGTTCAGACTCTGCGCGATGTTACTTGTGCCTGGTGAACTTCCGCTTGCTGACCCCGGATGTGTGTATCTGGACCCGCCACCGCCACTTCTCCCCTTTCTGTCGCCATCTGCGCAAGGCCAAGGCACACGGCCATAGGGCCCGGGTGAGTTAGTTATTTGTCACTGAGCTGAACCCGGCATTCCAAGTCTTCCGCACACGCATATGCGGCGAATGAAGTTTGCGTTCGACACTTGCCCCACAGAATAATGATCACTGATTTTAAAACAGCACATGTCATACGAGCGCTCGATCTCTCATCGTCGGACGGGGACGTTTTTGTAATGACAGCAATTACTTTAGTGTGATTATCAGCATCTGATGCGTACAAGGTAGTAAAAAGAAAAATCACAAGAAAGACAGAAACATGCTTATAAGTACAACACAGCTTATGAAATTTTCGTGCTAATGCCCAAAATTTAATAAATTGTGTTGTACTTCTCCTCTCGAAGCGACTTTCTTTTCAAATTCAACTTGTGGAGATAAATCTATTATAATGCACTGCTTACGTTCTTAAGTGAAAAGTGGTCTGGATTTCGTAAACTCTGGTATCATCTTCTTTTACGTGACCTTTTTTTCATTTCTTCAAATCCATCCATCCTTCTAATGATCGGCTAACCCCTTCACTGCCGGAACATATTGCACTAGGTCCAGATGCAAGGGGTACATATCATTATGAGCTCCGGCGAACACCTCTCATGAAAATATGTTCCTCTTCCCGACCTCGCTTATACACGTGTGCCTCAACAGACAAAAAGTGCAACCTGAGATGGCTTCTGAGATCACTTCTAGCCTTTGGCAATAAAGGCCGGTTAGGTATTATCTTCCGGCGGAAAATTCCTGCACATCCATTCATCTATCCACCCATCCTTCTGCAGTACCATTTTTTTTTCAGGGTCTACAGCCCCAGAGACAGAGGCGTTTCTCCTTCAGCGACTCCATGGGTCAGATGTAAAGATGTGTCAGCACCACACTGGATACCTCCCTTGGTCCCGAACACAAATTAATTAGCGGATAGAGAGAGGCTAACAGTGTGATGTCGGCATATCAGACGACCTTTGCCCTCAGACCGGACACGAATATGGACACATGATACTGAAATGCGGAACCATCCTTGAAAACGCTAATGCGGATCTTATATCAACTATAACACTGAAAATTGCGTTAAAAAAATACAACTTCGTTTACTAGTGAGACCATTATTATTATTATTATTATTATTATTATTATTATTATTATTATTATTATTATTATTATTATTATACTTTTAGTGTCTTTAATATTGCCATTAATTTGTTTTAATATTTTTTTTAAAAAGGGGTTTCCTTCACTGTTGATATATACAGTCTACTTCGCTTATAACAAGGTCAGATATAACTAAGTCGGACAAAACGACACTTTTCAGAGGTCGTGACAGCACTCTTTCTTTCTATGTAAATTTCTTCTGTTATGACAAACTTCGGATATAACAACGAGACAAAATTGTATATCCTGAGCTTACTGTATATATATATATATATATATATATATATATATATATATATATATATATATATATATATATATAATATATATATATATATATATATATATATATATATATATATATATATATATATAATATATATATATATACTGTGATTTGTTTGTATGTCTATGGGAGGGAGGTCAACTTGGAACTTGTTTGTCCATACCATTCGGAATACACCAGTGTGTGAAATAAGTTTTACTAAAATAGTTCAAGGGTAGTACCTACCAGAATAGCTTGGCGTCTCTAGGTGCCAAGCTATTCTGGCACCACCCTTAAACTAAAGCCATTGGTCTTTATCGTTACCTGTAAGTACTATAATGTAGCTTGCATATTGCGGTGTACAAATTTGAAGCTATTAGCCTAGGTATGATATGGGTTATACCTGCGAGGACATAGTTTATTATCAACATTGTTTTCCTCTGTAGTAATAGTAGTAGTCTTTCTTGTTGTTTTAGTACTATTAACTGGTAATATTTTAATATTATTTGTATAAACATTATACTTGTAGCTTTTGACAATGGAAACGCGACAAGCACTAGAATACATTCAAACGTTTGCTTTTTAAATTTACGAAATGCCCCATAGTAAATTAATTCTTTGCGAATTCATACCATTTGATTGACATACACATGAAGTAGGTATCTTTTGTCTGACATGAGTTATGGTCCTTTTCCAATAGACATCGTACAGACAAGAGAAATTTGACATCTTTTACAAATATCTCAGACAACGCTCTGTTTTAAACAAATTCTTTTGGAAAGCTCTATGTACACGTAGCCAAGAAGTGCCTCTTTCAGAGAAAACCAAGTGCAACAGCACAGTTTGACCTAACAATACAAAATCTGGACGAAAAAAAAGGCACAATGTTGTACTCAGTGCGAACGTTTGAAAAATGAATTACTGAACTTCATAATAGAAAAAATACCATCGACATGCTTGGTAGAGAACAATGCAATTGTCAGAAACGTGTACGTCACAATTACGATATCTGAACACTGTTGAGCCGTTCAAGTAGCTTCCTGGCAATCCAGTCAAGCTAATATCCAACTCCTTTAACTCATTCAGCCCTGACACACTACAGCAGGAGATGTCGGCGCCAAGCTAATCTGGCACTGCCCTTGAATTATCATGGTCGACCCATCTCCTGCAACAGGTGCATAGTCGTTAGATGACGCCTCCAAATTTTGGGAAATACGCGCGTCGGGCAGAATGAGTTAATGAAGTACAAGCTGCCGGATGAACCCTTTGCTGTGCCAGTGATCGCAAATTGCACTTCTGACAGCTTTGTCAGATCAACGCCAAAGTCCCCCAGCCCTCCAAGTAACGTGGTTACAAAATAAGACCAGCAAGAGGCATAGATCCTCATGAGCCCCCGCGACTGCGGGGGCTCATGAGGATCTATGCCTCTTGCATTTGTGTGTCGCTCCTTTTTTCCGAAAGGGTTAACTGCATGTTCTAGTTGCTATGAAACGTGGTGCCACACATTTTCCCATGAATGTCTGCCGCCGCCATTTTGAGATCAGTGAATTGTGACGGCCAGGTATGGCGGACGCTGCATCACGCGTTTTGATCACGGCTTTACCAACTGTCACTACTGATTAACTCTTTCCCTGCCACTGGAAGCAGATGGTGCTTCTGAAATCTTTGCTAACTTAACACCAAAGAACCTCTTCCGTCCAAGGACCATGGATTCAAAGTGGGATCAGCAAGAGGCATAGATCCACATGAGCCCTCGCAGCTTCTGGGACTCATGTGGATCTATGTCTCTTGTACTGCGGCATGACGGGGATGGCAAGTGCTAGTCTTGTTCTTTTATTTGCTTACAAGCTCGAGATTTGGTTCATGTGATAACAGTGCTTTAACATATAACTTATAAGTTTAGTGCTTCAGTATTAGCATAATCCAGACAAAAAGGGTGACTGCCAAGCGCGTAAAATACAGAGAAGAACCCAACGGAGAAAGAAACACGCTTAGAAAAGACAAGTTACAACACAATTTATTAATTTTCAGGTAAATATCCTTCTTCAAAATAGACAACAAAAAGTAGAGAGAGCAGTCGCTACTTATCAGCGAAGAAGGAATGTGGGCAATGTTGTTGTTTTTTTTAGCAGTTCTTTCTCCGTTGGGCTCTTCTTGTCAGTATTAGGACAGTTATTAATTCTACGTGCATGGGTGTCTGTGAGCCTGGGTGTATGTGTCTGTGCATGTCTGGGGCTGTTTTAAAAAAAAAAATTGTACTCGGTCTGTCATATCTAATTTTACTTTCAGTTGATATATTTAGGCCCTTCGAAATTGGAATTGCCCCTTCGTGAGATAAATAAGGTGGGTTTTTTTTTTACTTGACTTGACTTAACTCGACTTGACTTGGATTTGGGCTCTGCTCATTGCATTCCGGTAGTCACAGTTAAAGATAAAGTGGCCCCATTACTCCGAAACTAAAGCAGATACACCATCATCTACACAGATGGATCCCACGACCCACGCACACACGCAACTGGACTAGGCATCCACGTTCCTCACAAATCGGACAGCGCCATCAAATTACCGGACCACACGGCGGTCTTCACAGCCGAACTCACGGCAATCCTAGGAGCCATCAAAGTAATAAAAGCAGACCTGAAGGCAGCCAAACAAATTCTCATAGTCACTGACTCCCTATCAGCGATCCAGGCGATCCAAAACTTGGACTCCTCCCGAGAAGACCTAACATATCTTATTAGACTCAAGAGTAGCGGAACTCACGGAATTAGGCCAGGAAATTAAGTTTATTTGGGTTCCATCCCATGTAGGGATCCCAGGTAATGAGAAAGCAGATAAAATAGCGAAGAAAGGCCTCGACCAAGAATCGACCTTCTTCGACCTACCCCTGTCGGCAGCCGAAAGGTCATACGCCCTCCGGCCAGCCTTCCAAAATCTATGGGATAAAGAATTTCATCACGCAAAAAGAGGCAGACGTAAAGGCCTCACGAGGGTCCTAAACAACGTACCCATCCTACTCTCAGGCAAAAGGAAAGACCAAACCCGACTAACAAGAATCAGACTAGGGGGGCGAGAGATACCTGGTCCACCCCAACCCAGTCATATGTACATGCGGCCACACACTCACAACAGAACATATACTGCTAGACTGCCCTACCATAAACCACGCCAGAGCTAGACTAGAAGACATACTAAACCCGCCACCTCTCACACTGGAAGGTCTCATAAACCCCACCCCGGACACTTGGCACACCACTGCAAACCAAACAATACAACTACTTAACAAACACCCCCTGATCCAACACATCTAAACAAACGACCCGTCACTTACGACGGGAACGAAGGAGAACCCCCCCCCCCCCCCCCCCCCCCCGCCTCTACGACTCAACCCCCATAGGGCGCGGGCAGCCATGATGCAAGATTGTAAAACCGTCCTAGCGATGCGCGGGCACCAGCGACAGACAGAACTAAACCCCCTTCTTCCCCCCCCCCCCCCCACCGGCCCATACCCCCCCCCCCCCCCCGGACGAAATCAGCGCCAGCTGGAAGTCCTTGTCCCTTCAATAATAGCATAGCATAGCACTAAAGCAGATCTGAGAGCACAGCTTTATTCAGCATAACCTTTATGGTAGGAAAAAATATTGGGCAAAAATTGCTTCTTTATTTTTAAACAATCGCCATGTTATCGAACGCTGAAGTTTTGATATCAGTGTTGTGTATCCCACGTTGTCGCGTTCCTATTGTCGAAGGCTATATTACTATTAATATTCGTACGGTCACGTTAGTGTTGATGTGGTTTAACCCGTTCAGAGCCAGCTGATCATAGATTGTGTTTCTGCAATCTACGTTGATTCAACACACAAAAGGCCTAGCTGTACCAGGAACAGTGATTCAAAGTGGTAGAGATCATCATGAGCACCCGCAATTCAGAGCCAGCTGATCATAGATTGTGTTGCTGCAGTCTACGCTGATTCAACACACAAAAAGGCCTAGCTGTCCCAGGAACAGTGATTCAAAGTGGTGTCAGCAAGAGGTATAGATCCTCATGAGCACCCGCAATTGCGGGTGCTCATGATGATCTATACCTCTTGCGGTTGGGCGGTATTCAAATGTTCTCGGCACTGAGCGGGTTAAAAAGTTTGCTTGGCTGTTTAACTGCTTAAATATACAATAAGGTTGACAAGGCGGGCTTTGCTAACATTCGCCCAACAATGAGTTCTCAGTGATGCCTTGTCTAATAGGCCTACTTTCAAACTAAGTAGTATAGTGAGTGCAGTAGGCACACGAAAAGAGGTGTGCTTCTGCCCATTTTGCACAAGGGAGGGACTTTTATGGTTAGCCAATGAAAAGACGATCAGAACAGTAATTCGCTTTATGACATTCAAACTACCCAATGCGCAAAAGGCCATCGGGCCGACGTCGGCCGCCGTCGGCCCGCTGGCCTTTGTGCACTGGGTAAGTAAGTCCTTTGCTCAGCACTGCTAGAAGAAAATTAATCAACAATCAACCATAATCAACAAATCAGTTGAGATTTTACAAGTGTGTTATTTGTTCTGCTTTGAATTGACTAAACTGCTGCGAATGGAATAATATATATTTCATGTAAGTATGTATATATTGTCTTGTCTAGCACTGCATAAAACTTCAGGGGCAGATCTGAAAAGGGGGCGGGGCATAGAGGTCAAAATGCTCTGCCATTTTTCTAGGGAATTTAAACCCACCCACTCACCAACCTTCGTTTATGAGCGGAACATCCCCCGCCCCTTCTACTTTTTGAATTTTCGGCCCGTGGTTGGAAAGTTCTCACATCCCCCAAACTCCCCCCCCCCCCCCCCCACCCACCACTGTGTCAGACTAAATGTCCTAAAACAAAAATGTTGGAAATTCCCCCCACCCCCACCCCCCGGGAGATAACTGGTCTGCCCCTGAAACTGGAATGATTTCGACTGATGTTCTTTTTTTAAAAAAAAAAAATATGTTAATCATTTTAGTTTTTGCTTGGTTTGCCTGTTTGTTCTGTGTGTTTATTTACCTATGCGTCTGGTTATTTTGCTCGATACCAACAGAACAGTAATCTATTCATTTGCACTATTTTCAACAGTAAATAGTTGATTAGAAAATAGCCACTTTTTAATATTACTGTACTGTTATCGCTTCTTGATATTTTCATTTTTCATTTGCTCTTTTTTATTCTTGTTTTTGGCATATGACAACAAGATACACAACAGTACAATACATGATACATAATTATGATGATAATGCTGATACTACAGTACAAAACAATAGATACACTGCAAAAGGACAATACGTGATACACTGCAAAGTTGTACACAATAAACAATTCACACTGCAATAAACCAGGAAGTACCCCCCCCCCCCCCATCCTTCCTTCCCCCCTCCTCCCCCCCCCCCCTCTTCCACAAACACACACAGACATACACACATACAAACATACAGACAGGCTGCCAGGCTGAGCCGCAAGATACATTTGCAACCTGTTATTGTTTTAAAGTACAGTCTGATACTTTGTTGTGTATATACGCACTATATTGAACTAGCTTACTAGGCTTTATTAACTCATTCAAGACAAACGGCATCCGGATGCCGTTCGTCTCGAATGAGTTAAGTAGCAGTGGGCAGTATGTCCGCAAAGCTAAACAAAAACATGTGTCATCATGAATCTCGCATTCGTTTGGACAGCAACGCAGTGTGATGATACATTAGCCATTGAAATGGCTGCTGAAATCAGCTTTTATCAGACGGTACCTATAGGTTTTTACGAGTATCACTTTATGATAAAATTGGACTTTCAGGGTCGCCAGTGTCCTCATTTACTCCCACCTCTCACTCCCTACGGCGGCGCCTTGAGCATCTTTAATTAGATGGATATGTGCGCCTTGGAGACACCGTCCATACCATACCATACCATACCATACCATACCATACCATACCATACCATACCATACCATACCATACCATACCTGTGCACACGGTGTCAAGAAACAGCTCAGTGTTTAGCACTGTACGGCATTTGGTACAATCTCTAATTCGTTTTAGATCCATGTCAAACACAGGTAATATCAAGCTAGAATGTGAACAATGTATTCATGTATATGTATGTATACATAGAGGTTCAATCTCACTATGTCTCCGATCACATAGTGTGCAATTCGACTTTTTTTTTTACAACAGACACTCTGTGTTTTGTGACAATTAAATGCCAGACAACTGACATAACTCATTCAGCCCGACGCACGCATTTCCCATATTTTGGGAACGTCATCTAACGACTATGCACCTGTTGCAGGAGATGGATCGACCATGATAATTCAAGGGTAGTGCTAGATTAGCTTGGCGCCGAAAGGCGCCAAGCTAATCTGGCACTACCCTTGAATTATCATGGTCGACCCATCTCCTGTTGTAGTGCGTCAGAGCTAAATGGGTTAAAAGCTAGGTTCGGCTAGGTTTCATCCCACACGCAGCTCCCTAAATATGGTGAAAACGGTATGCCAGCGGCCTCCTTTAAATTTCAGCTTGATGTGCTAAATATGTCAATGAAAACCTTCCTGCAGCAGGGTTTTTGTAACACCAGTTTCCAGACGCTATTGCTAAATCAAATATTAACACGCCAAACTTGTTAAATAAAGGGTGAAAATCTGTATCGTCTTTGTTGTTTTATTTCAGTGTGTCAGACTACTTTAGCTCACTCCTCTGCCAGCTGGAGAATGATCGACCGTGACGGCTTAACCCTTGGCTGTCGATAGTGCTTTTTGTCGCAATGATTCTTGCAGGAATCATCGCGACACAAGCGCTGCCGACACCCAAAGAGTTAACTATGGTATTGCCTGATTAGCTGGAAGCCTTTTGCAGAAAATAAAGTTACATGTGTGATCAGAGTTGTATATTTATATATGTTACAGTCAGTTGACGAATTAGGAAATTTATGAATTTTTTTAAACCACAAATACCATTTAAAGTAGAGCTCCGACAATTCACATACATTGGTACATACAGATTCCACCACAAGCAAGCTAATACACCAATCATTATATTGCCGCTGAAAGAATCATGTATATCATTAGTCCAAATACAACAATGTTCAAATTCCACTGATTCCTACTGTATTTCGCCTGCTGAAAACCCACTGATTTTTTACCACCGCAAATCCACTGTAAATCTCAGGACTCAGTCTCCGCTGATACCCTGCAAAATGTCCACCTTTTTCTCTAAATGAGCATCGTCATTTTTTCGGCTGAAAATTTATTATCATTCATGGTGTCACAGCCTCATTTAACTCATTTGAGACGTGCCGCCTCCGGAAACGTGCCGTCTCCGGAGGCGGCACGTCTCGAATGAGTTAAATAATAACTGAGACGCATCAGATTCCCTGAGGGACCACCTTGGATCCACTGATTTGCCATATGTGGTCATGTTAGCGGGACTCCAGTGAAGGGGTGGGATTTCAGCCTCCACTTGACTGTCCGCCGAAACCACACTGTCCACCCAAACCACACTGTCTTTTGATGTGCGTGCGCACGAGGCGTGATACGGGAGGTTTTGCAGTCGAACGCCTATGACTCGACATAAGTAAAACCGGCCAAACGTGTTCACTAGTTAATCTAAGCGACCAACTTTCTGTATATCTGAGCCTATGTCAAGAAATAGGATATCCTTATTGGAAATAGTTTTTGGAGGTCAAGGACATTGCGCACTATCCTTTGAACTGTTCCAACAGAAAGAGCGGAAGTTTCAAGTACAGATACTTCTCAAAATGAAATATATGCATATTACCATATCAATTTGCAAAATAGAGAGCAAAGTTTGCTCGTTCCTGTCAGACCAGTACCTGTTTATTATATCTCGCATGACTCTTCAAATAGGGCTCATGACTGTATGTCTAAAGCAGGCCGCAGGCTACGAAATAGACCGTAAAGGGGAATTCTTGCCATCTATATCAAAAGTTAACTCGTGTAAGTTGGCGCGAACCTCAGTACACGATTAACAGATGACTAGTTGTATCTCTAGAGATATAAGTAGATGAAACTGCTCAACGTCAGCATTTGTTGTCAGCATAGTGTTGCCGTTGGTTCGTCAGTTTTGGATACGGTCACCACAGAGGTCGAAAACAAACGAGGTGGGTTATAAATGTCATGAACAGAATAGCCCGAGATCCACCAGAGATACTCTGCGCTGTTTAACAGTTATGGTGCCATGTATAATGTTTACATGCATGTGCACGGTAGGGATCAATTATAACAGAGTAAAAGAATGCTCATCTGTGTGCTGGTTTGTGATGTTGGACCTTACGGCTTGTAGCCGCCATAAGGTCCAAAATCACAAATCAGCACAAAATTAGTGAACAGCTAATGTGTGCGACTTTAAATATTTCTGTCCTATTGTATCTTGCTGTTTGCATTTTGGTGCTCATTGGAGAAAAAAAAAACATATGGAATGTACACTTGTGCATAACTGTATTGTGGTAAATTAAAAATGGTGGCCTAAATGCTACTTATTGAAGACACACTGCCAGCTTTACAAAATAAAACGGCACAAAATGGGATCAGTGTGATGAGATGATAATGATAATGATAATGAGCCTTTATTTGACAACGGTAATTATAAAGTTTTGGTAGTAACAACCATTTTTCGAACTTGCCGTTGCTAATCTACTCTGAGTCGTCATGAATGTACTTCATTTTCAGGCACTCCTGCAGGTGGCACAAGTCAGAACTGAAAACTCATTTCTTTAACAGAAACTACCTTACCGGCCGGCCGGTATTGTTAACTCTTTCCCGCTGTATGAGATCCGACGTTTTGAAACCGAACTCCCGATTCCGTTAGTATATTATCACTAAATGGAAAGTGTGTTTAAGTTACGAGCCATGCTGCTTGTCTTGATGCTATGTAAGGGTTACTTTGGTTCTTGTTGTGGCGAACTGCACGCGTACCGGGACGATAATATACATCATGCTGGGGTGGTGTCAAGAATTCCGATTCACTGTAACTCCGTGAACGTCGGTGAAGCGTCTGAAAGCTGGAGCACATGGGTCCATCTGTCGAACTTGTCTTTCAGTGACTATGGCATACCATCGATGATACAGGAACAGGAACCATCCTGCACTCGTGCAACAAACAATCTTGTCGCACAGTACTGCTGTACAGGGTTTGTCCCTGTGGAAGCTCAAAATGTACGAGATCAGATAACGAAAAGGGAAGCAAGCAGAAACCATAACGAGATCGCTGGAACAAAAACAACAATAGAGAAGAAAGCTAACAAACACTATTGCGCGTGGGAATGTCAAATGTCGGGTTTACTTCCTTTAGCGAAGCAACAAAACAACACTTTCCAGGACATCGATACCAACAGATCTAGAATTTTGTCAGGATGCAGATCCTTAAAGTCCTTAACTGTGTCCTGGAGTATTAAATATTCCAAACGTAGTCTTCAGACGATGCAATATTTGCGAAAATTTACTGATTGTATAGCGTATTTTCCATATGAAGCAGCTTCGCCATTAAATTCGAGTGTCTTGACCAGAAACCAGACCGTTGCTTCAACGTACGAATGCAAATCTGGAAAAGGGTCTTACGAGGGGTACGAAGGGGCAACCATTATCAGAGAAAGTCTGTGTTCACTGGTAATGGTCTTTCTGTATCTGAAAAACATATTAGGTGGTTCATGTAAGAGGCTTGTCGTGATCACGTCTGCCGGAAGGGCGGTTCATCGTCTGTGCAACAACTTGCTGGATGTGTTGCATGACTCTCCACTAGCTGCCAATACTGGGAAAGGTACCCAAAACGTGTACTCTTTCCAACGGGATGGAGAAACCCTCAAAGATGAGGAGAGCGGACTAAGCGACCCCGTATCTCCTCCGTTCCTGGCATATTACCGCCCGCTGGGTGTCTTCACCAACCTTTGGGTGGCTCCTCTTGCTCGGTTTCTGCCCAGTGTTTTCAGTCTCGAGTCACACCATCTGGACCATGAAGGATACCGGCTGGCAAGTCTGGCCGCTCTACCCACATCGTGTACTCTATCCCGGGTGCGGCTGGCGGCGGCTGGGTTCCATTTCGATCCTCGGAAAGACATCAACGCTGTCGTTTGTCACAAATGTGGAGCGAGTCTCAGTTTGAGCTACTCTTCACAGGAGTGTACGCCGCTCGACTACCACCATCAAGCGTCGCCAAACTGTCAGTTTCTGAAAGATATGCTGGACACATTTACAGACGCCCCAGCATCTTTATCGTCCATGAATTCGGGCAGCACCCAGACCAGCCAGAGTCACACTGGTTCCCTCCCTCGATCCACTTTGCCGCGCAGGGAGGCAGCCAGTGCGAATGAGAGTTCCATGAAGTCGAGTAGCATGGAGTCCAGCACAATGTCGTCTCTGTCCTCCAGTTTAGCATCCTCCTCTCTGTCCTCGCAATTGATTGGTTCAACAGACAGCTCTCTGAATACGTCCTCACTCAGGTCAGCATCTTCTCTGTCCTCGTCCTCACTCAGTTCAGCAAGAACCTCCCTCACCACTTCTTCTCTCAGTTCAAGAAGTTCACCTTCATTGAATTCCAATATGACGTCGTCTTTGGGGACATCTGAACTCGGCAGCTTATCGTCGATGTCTCTCAGCTCGGAATCGTCCATGACTTCAGCCTCCACTGTCTCCGGCTTCACTTCCTTACCCACCATACTTACAGGGACATTTGGCGCCACAGCATCCTCCATCAGAATGGCAGCCACAGCTCGAGGAGATCACACCGACTCCAGATCGTAAGTTGCTAGCTATGAATTTCATAAATCAGTGGCAGCATCTGTTTATAAGCAGATGTCATCTCCAATTTTACCAGTCGATACAGTATTCTGAACAACCAAAAGCCACAACTGTCCAAAGAACATGGACACAAAGTGCTCTCGGCAACAGGCATAGGTCCTCATGAGTCCCCGCAGTCGAGGGGGCTCATGAAGATCTATGCCTCTTGCGGTTAGATCGCGCTCAGTTTTTTCTCAACGCGTGCGCATATACTGACTAACTATATTCGTTACGTTTCTATCTGTTCAAAAGTTGCGTTTGTTCTTTGCACATGAGCTACCGTTATAGTGAGACTAAGAATGCTTATCTTGCAACAGTAGTAGTACAACTATGTCTTTCAAATTCAAACTCTAGTAAAATGAGCACCGAATTATCCCATCAATCCGACGTATATAAATAGGATCACGTATATAACACGTATATAAATAGGGCCAGCAAAAGGCAAAAAGCCTCATGAGACCCTGCATCAACGGGGGGTCGTGTGGTTCTATGCACCTTGCAGTTGGGTTGTGTTCACATTTTTCTACCAATGAAGGGTTTAAAGGAATTGAAAATTCTCTGACAGACTTCACATTGTAGTATTTGACAACAATTGTCTGTGTATTATCACGAGTTTCCATAATTGTGTATTTGATACTGCAGAGACCTGATGACAGACGATGCTGAGGCATCTCCAGAGACAACGCAGGCACCATGGCAAAGTACGGCAAGACAAGCAGGTCACCAGCAAGCACCAGCAACAAGAACAGGTAAAGTTCTGACTCAGGTCTGACTGTATGCGACTTGAGTGAATGCATTGGTGAATGAATGAAACAAAAAAGGATTAAGACAGTACACGATACACATTCACTGTTGGAATTGGCAGCGTTTGTTTGTTTGTTTGTTTGTTTGTTTGTTTGTTTAACCGGTTAAGATATAGATCGGCCATGATAGTTCAAGTGTGGTGCCAGAATAGCTTGGCGCCTCTGGGCGCCAAGCTATTCTGGTACCACCCTTGAACTATCATGGTCGACTGCTGAACTGATATGTAGTCTTTGACATACGCTGTACATGCTGCAAGCCTGAGCCTCACAAACCAGGACACGTTTAGATCACTGCGCGTGTTTTCTGTCGAAGGATATTTCTTGGCTCTGCCATCAACAACACAAGACGTGCCCAGCGCATCAGTCTTCCCTCGGAGAGACAGTCCTACAATGGCCCAGGGCTCCAACCCCACAGCTGATGACTCCCCAAAACCCACCCTGGACATTACGGGTGCAGTGTACCCTCAATTCAGCACAACGCAGTCCCGGCTGGCAACATTCACAAACTGGCCCCAAGCGCTCGCTAGAATTTTCCCGGCTTCTTTCATGGTCGCCATTGGATTTTATTACGCAGGTATGACTAGAGCTCACTGGTGAAGGAGGTTGTGAAAGTACTAGATTTACTAATGATACTGGTAGTAATTAGTCTTATGAATGAAAGCTATTTTAATCAAATGTATACGCTAAAGGATGGCTCTCAAAAATGAAAACAATAAAAATGCTAGGTAGATTGAGTGGCCATGCTCTCGAAAATAGATTTACGTTTTATTTCAAACAAATGGACGTTTAAGTACTGAGGACATTTTAGTTGTGTTCTGGTCTGTGATGTTGAACCTTAATCAAAGGTCCAAAATCACAAACTAGTACACATTGTTTTTTTCTCACATTTGTACCGACTTCATGGCGTATGATCGGCTTTCAACGCACTACCGATGGCGACTTGTAGCGTTGTACCATTTCGCTCCTTTCAGGCTATGCCGACTGCGTGCGCTGTTTTTACTGTGGCGTGGGACTGAAGACTTTGTATGAGGAGGACGACGCGCTGGTCGAACACATCAGATGGCGACCCAACTGTCAGTACATCCTGGCCACCAAGGGCAAACAGTTCGTGCAAGATACCCTGGCCAGGATCAATGTGAGGACCTCATGAGAGAACTGAACTGAAAGAGAGAAGGGACCCAGGCATTTTTCCACGTCTGTCCTTACTGAATAACATTTTAAATATAACACCAGAAAAGGTAGCAAGACAAATAAAATTAACATTAAAAAAGATAAAATAATTTTAACAAATTGTAAAATAAAACAAGTATTTCGCGCGCGCGCGCACGCACGCACGCACACACGCACGCACGCACACACACACACACACACACACACACACACACACACACACACACACACACTTTAAAAGTTACATGAACTTGAAAATGATCATAAATCGTGAAAGAAACTTAACTACAAAATAACACTAAAAAAAATAAATAAATAAACACAATTTAGGATCTTTGGAGACAGAGAGAAGGAGGATGAGGAGGTAACTTTATTAACTCATTCAGCCCGGCGCACGTATTTCCCAAATTTTGGAGACGTCATCTAACGACTATGCACCTGTTGCACGAGATGATCGACCATGGTAACTCAAGGGCAGTGCCAGATTGTTGGCGCCTGTTGGCGCCAAGCTAATTTGGCACTAACCTTGAATTATCATGGTCGACCCATCTCCTGATGTAGTGTGTCAGGGCTGAATGGGTTAAAGCATGTGCACGAATAGCAATGAGGCGTGTCCTATTTCATGACCTTCTAAGTACCTTTAAGTTCTGTACATTTCGCAATGTTTTCTGCCAAATATTTAAGGCTGTTGATTTCCCCATTAAACTTTCTCTCGACATAGTTTGACGTTAAAGTTTTTGCCACTTGAAAATGTAAGTAAAAAAAAATGATAGTCAGGATTTTATGTGAATTTATGTTTACCTTTTCTGAACATTATAAAAAAGTTTTCTTGAACCGTTTTTCTGAGTCTACCGTCAGTGAATAGTCAGCCTCGTACTCCATTGTCATATTCGGCCCTGCCTTTAATGCAGACAGTAACTAGTCAGAGCAGCCCACATCAGGACGAGAAAACACCAGAGGTGGTTCACCTAAACCTGACGTGTAATGGTCTGCTGCACCTAACAGGTGATGAGTAATGTGTTTGCCGTTAATGTATTTTATATAGATAGGGGGAGGGAGAGAGGGCGGGTGGGGGTGGGGGGTGGGGTGGGGGGGTGGGGGGGGGGTGAGGTGAAGTGGATGGGGGATGGGGAAGGAGAAATGTGTGTGTGTGTGTGTGTGTGTGTGTGTGTGTGTGTGTGTGTGTGTGTGTGTGTGTGTGTGTGTGTGTGCGTACCTGTGTACGTGTGTGTATACAACAAACATGACGTTTCATGGTTATGTCACTTCCAGTCTAGTCCTCATGAAATAACTGAGTCGTATGACGTCAGTCAGTGGAAGTTTGTCGGTAATGGCGATCTCATTCCCAGTGCGCAAAGGCCATCGGGCCGACTTCGGCCGACGTTGGCACGCGCACGAGTGTGCGCAGGCCACCGACGGCCGACGTCGGCCCGATGGCCTTTTGCGCATTGGGTTAATAAACATTGGAATCACAGTCAACTCACAGGCTACAAAGAACACAGATGTTCTCTACGTGTGTATCGATAACTCAATGTCAAAGTATTTTTATATCGAACAGTAAAATTCGATAATGCCAATCGAGACACTTCATACAGAAAGTTTTCTGTAAGATATTCTGTCAGCATCTGCATTTGCCGTAATCAACGAAAAGAATGCACATTCAACCCCGACACACTACAAGAATATAATAATATGCATCGAAAATTATAGTTCAAGGGTGGTGCCAGAATAGCTTGGCGCCTGCTGGCGCCAAGCTATCCTGGCACCGCCCTTGAACCAACATGGTCCGCGAACTGTCTCCTGAACAGTAATGTTGTCCTTTGGGTATTTCGATCCAAGGGCTCAATGTGTTAAAAAAAAAAAGATAAACGGCTTTAACAATAAATAAATAAATGAAACAAACGCTTCACAATACAAGGTAAAATCTCAATATGGAAATTGAGCTGACGTCTAGTCTGACGGCAACACTGCAAAGATGCTGTGGCGGAGCCCATGCCGCGGTTGCCGCTTGCTTAGAGCAGCTATGCCTCTTCCAGATGCCGTGTGATACGTCAGTTTTGGGGGAAATTCAGAGCTGCCAACAACAACGAAAAGTAGGCAGGGCCGCTTAGCGCAACTTGAAACCATAGTGCACGCCCCCTGTACAATCAGCTTGACCTAAGCTGTTTGACGTTAGTCACAGGTTCTTGATTATAAACTGACTGACGAAAAGAGATGTATATGAATAGTCATGGGTACACTTGGATGTTTGACCTAAGTTTTCTACTACTGGCTGAAAACTGAATCAAAAGACACGGGAAGGTACGATTACCTTTGACACTGATCACAAGGATACACATAGTGTCAATCACGAGAAAGGGAAAAGAGGTATAAAAACCAATGAAGCATCACGATTTCATGGTAATAATCACCTCCACCCACAACCCGCTCCCGGCCGGCCCCCACCCCCACCCCTCAGCCTTCATTCTATTCCTTTCGGTTCTAATACTTCCCCGCGGTTGGTTGGTTAGTTCCGGTTTAACGTCCACAGCACCGAGGTGATCATGGACGGTCCTGACGGGCGGGTTATGGGGGACAGGGAAATCTATTGCCTATGGAATACGACCTAGCTGATCAACTCAGGCGCACTCCAACTGTACCATTTTGATTGACCAAGACCTTTCCGGCAACGGACATGCCGCTATTGAACAAATCCGTTTTTTCACCCTGGATTGTGAGTCCAGCTACCGGGGCCGGGACGGGATTCGAACCCACGACCCGGCGATTCCCTTCGCTCTCCTGCTCCGACGTTTAACCGCCTGAGCTATTTCGGACTCTTCTCCCCGCGGCTTTTCCTTCTAGTTTATACGGCCTAGCGGTGAAACCAACCAATCCCCAAGGGGCCGCAACCCCGGTGCTCGAAGGACATCGATCCGAAATCGGCCGCAGTGGCCGGCGGTCCGCGCACACAGGCACGTAACTACAGAAGCTGAGTTTAAAGCCTAAGTTCTAAATACTGAACCTCCGTTTAGTGTCAGGTGCCTGTGGTATGTACGAAAATGAACCCGCTCAGTTGACAGCGACTGGGGTCTCATCAAAGGCGGCAGCCTGGACTCGTGGTTCTATGCCGCGGCTCCTGTAGTTGCGTGTTGTTTATTGTGCCGGCCACTGTCAAGGCGTCAAACAAAACTGAGACCATGCACCGAGTCGTGACATTCGAGACTGTGACTCGTGACTGCACGTCACAGCATCCGGATACGCGGCATAAGCCGCGTATCCGGATGCGGCACGTCGGTCACGTCTCGAATGAGTTATTTTTTACTGAATATTTCAAGGGTATGTCAGTTTGTGTCTTTACCGCCTGAGCTGAGTTTAGTTTAAAACCAAGTTTACTCATCAGTGTCAGTCTCAGTGAACGTGCCAGGTGCCTGTGATGTTGCGAGAATAAACGTAGGTGCCCGGCTTGGCCTTTGGCCCAATCGTGGGCGGGGACTAAAAGGAGGAGGTTCCGATCGAAGTTTGTTTATTGTGCACGTAGCGCCAAGTCGATTAAGTGTGGGAATTCCCGATGCGACTTATAACTACGAATTTGTTTACCAACGCTCTGGCGCATGAGCAGTAGAGAAACAGCTATTTTTATATATTGGGGATTCCCTCTACCCTTTTAGGCCGATGGCTTCCTCTTCCTTGTCAGTTGCAAAGATGTAGTAGTAAGACAAAATATTGGCTGAGACTGGTTCAGTTTGCTAGTGGTAAAGCTGCCATCCAGCAACCACTGAAGGACCGGACAAACCTGAGACTTCACCGAGTGTCGTTTACCGTACGTATTTCTGTCAATTTCAGTGCACTTGTTTTATTAGTGTGGCGCGGGCCTCGGATCATTGACTGAGTCTTCGACTGACTGTCGTTGATATGTTGAAAGTGTACGTCGATTCAGAGAGGTGTTTTCACGTCACAGGCTGATCTATAGATTTAACAAAAAATAAGCCCGTAGGCGATGTTCAGCACGGCTTAGCCACGGTAGTACCGACGTATATGTTTACATGACATACAACACTGAGTGCCAGTGGCAGCCCGCCAGAACTGACTACTCAAGCTAAGTATCATCCATCTGCAAGTCAGTGGCATAGATTTTCATGAGCCATTCACAACCACATGGGCATTTCAGTGAGAACCATTTGCCTCTTTCTGGTAGTCTGGGACTGACACCTGGTTTCGACACTTATATAATATGAACTCGTCAGTGTCGGATTTACACAACGGGGGGGTCAACTGCGGGGGCTTATGAGGATCGGATATACCTCTTGCAACTGGGTAGTGTTCAAATTTCAGTTTCGACGCTGCCGAACGGGTTAACTAAATGACCACACACACAAATTCGGACACGATGCTACTGCTCCCCGTCCACTGACCCCCCCCCCCCCCTCCCACACACACACACACACACACACACACACACACACACACACTCTCTCTCACCCCCACCCCACCCCAACTCTCCACCGTCCTCTCCCCTCCACCCCCTCTCGTTCTTGCCGTTTAAGCTTCCAATAGTTTTGTCATACCTCCCCCTGGAAATCTTCCTATGCCACTGAGCACAGTGAAATTAGTTTCTTAGATTTACAACCATATGAATTACATTTTTTTTTTAAATGTGTGATAGGTAAGGATTACATAATATAGAACTAAGCATAAAATCGCAGCAGCTAGAAAAAAAGTCTATTTATCTCATTCTCAACCCCTTTACTGCTCGTGAACACAGATCGTGTTTCTGAAATAATTGTAAATTTAAACTTTGAGGATTCTCAGTTACCAAAGGAACATGGATACACATGTGGTGTATGCAAGAGACATACATCCTCATGAGCCCCCGCAACTGCGGGGGTTCATAAGGAGCTATGTCTCTTGCAGTCGGGATCGTGTCTACTTTATTTTGTCAATGAAGTAGTTAACTCTCATTGGTCTGGTCGATATGATGCGTGCAAAATGTCAAACTAGCAGCTTACAGACACAGAAGCCAGAAGTGATAGAGCGGTCGTGTGACATGATCGGAGCGCACGTTTTCGCACATATCTCCGCGAATAGCCACTTTTCTTTACCAATCTTAGAGCAAAAATAACATACAGCGACAGTTGACCTAATACGATTTACGGCTTTTAACTCATTCTACCCCAACACCGAAATCCCCAAATTTTTGCCGTTGTCCTCTGAAGACTGCACTCTAGTGCAGGACACAGATCGACCATGATAGTTGAAGGGTGATGCCAGAATAGCTTGGCGCCCATAGGCGCCAAGCTATTCTGGCATCACCCTTGAACTATCATGGTCGATCCTTATCTTGCTGTGGTGTGTCTGGGGTAGAATGAGTTAAGGAGCTCGAACAATGTTTTGGCCGTTTTGCCGCTGTACTGTCGTAAAAATTCGGATTTTTTTTCATTAAATGTCTGATTTTATATCCCTAAAAGTGCCCCAGATATCAGTCAAGTATAAGAAAGATCCATTTTCACGTGACTTCGCCAATATTTCAAACCTGATACAGGCTCGGCGCAGACATACATGAAGTCTGCATGCTTGACCTCGATATTGAAATCTGCCGGGGCTCTATTTAGGGTATTGAAAATAGCTTGTTCTTGTCTTTTCACTAATTTTTTTTACCACTGTAGAGCAAAATTGAGAAATCATAGGGGCTCAGTTATAAAAAAAAACCATAATGGGTCAATTGGTATTAAATGATATTTGTTCTTAAAGTGGTACAAAAAAGTCTTTCTTTGCGGAGATATTTGGCAAAACTTGACGTCACGTTGTGCGCACCGATGTCAAATGGCATATAGCTAATCAATCCTTGTGAAACATTTGATAGTGAATCAAACACCTACCAGGCACGCCGACCAAGTACTCATCTGTAATTGAGATTTAAATCTGCCATGAATGGGATCAAGGAAAAATCTGACTGCTGGCTGTGCCACGTGAGAAAGAGAGGCCAACACAGCGTTCCGCGTCAGCCGGTGTGAATCCATTCAGACATACAACAGTATATCGATCGATAATGATCGTTCAAGGGTGGTGCAGGAATAGCTTGGCGCCTACAGGCGCCAAGCTATTCCTGCATCACCCTTGAACGACCATGGTCGATTCTGTCTCCTAAACCGTAATGTAGTCTTCAAAGTACAACTCCCAACTCTGGACATTGAGGTCTTAAAGGTTTAGTACCGGTGATTGACGCCGTTGTGATGGGTAAATATGCCATGTCCTGGACTATTTTGGTATCACATGCTAGAGAATGGCATTAAATGGTATTTGTTCTTAAAGTGGTACAGAAAAGCCTTTCTTTGCGGAGATATTTGGCAACAACGTTTTGAGCACCGATGTCAAACGGCCTGTGCCAGTGCAAATTTACAACTCAAAAAAGCCGCTCACTAGTACAAACTCATCTGCCGCGTGATCGTAAGTGTATTACTGTAAGTATGCATCGCTATGGCTAGGGACATGTGTGTGACTGACTGCCTCAATGCTAAACGGCATCCTTTTTCAAAACGTGTGTTTAAATTTAGTTTCATTTCGGTAATACTTGTATTACGTTCTTCCTGTTAGCATGTGTCATGACCTGCCCACTAAACCAAGAACACAAACATTCGTTTGACTACATAGAATATGGCAGGAATGTCACAAGTTTTGCTTCGGTCACAATTCACATTTCAGTCTAAATTATTTTTGTACTGTACTTGTGGAGTCGTATGTCTGGAGGAGAGGATCACGGATATGGTACTTTATGTTTCGGCTACACGTTTTACCTTCACTGCCAATGGGCGCAGATTGTATTTTTGAAATTATTGAAATCGTTGTAAATTCAACGCCAAAGATCCCAATCTGTCAAAGGAACATGGATACAAATGGTTTTCAGCAAGAGGCATAGATCCTCATGAGCCCCCGCGACCGCGGGGGCTCAAGAGGATCTATACCTAGTCTTGCAGTTGGGTGGTGTCAACTTCAATCATTTTTTTCGGCAGTCAACTTACATTTTTTTTGTTTGTGCGGCCGTAAACCGTTTGTGCTGTGTGATTTCAAGTTCTGTGTCAAAAGAGTTGTCATGTGCATGACACACTACTAGATGTAGGGCCTACTACGAGTTATAGGCTTTGCCAGTGGTTAATGTCGGCTCGAGTCAGTGTCTGGTCAAGGGTGTCAACGTCGCAGGTAGGAGTCACTGAAGGGCTTTTGCCCGAGACGCTTACCTCCGACAATGACCCCCCCCCCCCCCTCCCCCCCTATTCAGACCCGAGAGTCGACAAGAACAAGTGGCAAAGCCTAACTCGTAATACAACGATTTTGTGCTCAACTTTCTGAATATTAACGCACGAAACGTCCGCTTGAAAGAACCCCTGCTAACGGTACTTTCAGTACTCCGGTCGGTGACGCAACTCCCAGTGTCAGTGAATTACATCTATTTACCGGTGGAACGAGGCACTTCGGTCGAAGGTATTATCAAACTTACCACATTTCGAGTTAATGTTTGTATGAAAGTAAGTAGCACATCATAGTAACACGTGCATATAACTTTTTTGTCGCGTAACCCCCTCAGTTTTTATTTAACTGTCTTTGTTTCTCCGTCGTTTCGACTATGGTCAGTAGGTACAGGCCGCTACGTAAGGCCTTCAGTCGCTTGGAATGTTCTATCCGTGTGATATTATTTAACTACTTTTACAATTTTTTAGTTGTGTTTTGTATGAAATTGGTACCAAAGGTATCACATAACATCTGCATACAGTTTATTTTGTTAATTTGTCAGCATATGTGTGGTAGAGGTTTGACTGAATGAAGATGTACTGAGAAATGTGATTGGCCAAAAACGTTTTGCTCAGCGAGTAGTTGTCACATCGTAACGTGTGATATGTCTACTTATACCTTGGTAGCATGTGATAAGGAGACTCCCGTTGCCTTGAGAACGGGCAACCAGGGGGAAAAAGGCGTGAAGATATATGCCAATGATAAAAAGTGCAATGAGTCTGAAAGAAGACAAACAGTATTATTACGGTTCTGCTTGCAAATTTTTTTTTTTTAATTTTTATTTTATCTTAGTGTCAAATTTACTTTGGTTTCAGGATGCCAGAATTCGGACTGTCGATCGATGTGTACGTTCTTCCCGCATGTTTGCCTGCACATTGTGCTGTTTAACCGTCTTAACCCCATGGCCGCATTTCCAAACTTTGGAGGCGTT
>BTPG01000006.1:127942540-128002205 GCA_036245525.1 Semisulcospira habei
GTGCCTTTTTATCTGCAGGTGCTGGACCAATGCAAGGAGCTGGGGCGTGACTACGTGACAATTAGGGAGGCCCCTCACACAACCATCTCCCAAAGACAGGCCACCTACACGGACAACTGGCGCGGCCCTCCTTCTGACGTCATGGCGGAATGTGGCCTCTACCAGCTGACCCACGGTATGCATGAGCTGCTAGTGCTGCGCTAGTGTTTTCAATAGAAAACAGAAAATAAGAAGAAAAAAAGCAGACAGTTCGTTACTATTATGAATGTTTACCCTTTGGCTCTCTGTAGCGCTTTTTGTCGCGGTGATTCCTACAGGAAGCACCGCGACAAAAAGCCCTACCGACAGCTACAGATCATGGTAGATATTTATATTGAACGATCTGTCTCCCTGAATAGTCAGGTCGATCTATGTCTTGTTGTAAAGTGTAAGGGCTAAATATGTGACTTGGCAGAATCTGTAAAATTGGCAAACTGTAAACTTGCTTAAGTAATGGGAGACAACTTCATAGCAGTACATACTGCCGCAAAAAATGTTTCTACAAAACATTTTACGAACGTTCTCGCCGTTTCAGTTCTAAAGAATCCATAATTATAAACAAAACATAATTGAATCATGAGGCGCTCTTTGTTTCCGAATTTTCTTATACGGTATTTACTGTGTGACCTTACAGGTAAAAAAAAAAAAAAAAACGGGCTAAAGGCAGCATGGTACGCTTGTTTCTTTTAGTTATTTTTTTTAAAAACATGAACATATAATATGTTCAATGTTCGTTTGGAAAAAATGTGTCTGCTCTGCATGATTTTTTATGCTTCCCGATTGTTGCATCATTACAGAATGCAAAAATGGTAATGGATTTTTTTAATTCTCTATTTTTAGTGGCTTTGTTTCGTGGGGTTTGTGTAGCTTAGGCAAATAGTGTGCACATACTCGTTGTTTTTAGATGTGTGTGTGTGTGTGTGTGTGTGCGCGTGTGAGTGTGTGTGCGTGCGTGCGTGTATGTGTGTGTGTGTGTGTGTATGTGTGTGCGTGTGTGTGAGTGTTGGGTGTGTGTTGGGTGTGTGTGTGTGTGTTGGGTGGGTTGGTATGAAAGTTAGATGTAGACTGACACGAGAAAAAAACCCGGGACAGACAGAGACAGAACACTTAAAAGGACAGATACGGACAGGCAGAAACTCAGACAGACAAATAGACTCACAGAAAAGGGGTATAAAACAGTCACATACAGACTGATGCAAAAGAGACATGCAGACATAGCGATAAAGAGAGAACACATCACTTAAATGGACAGTTTCAATACATTCTATACAAAAAGTTTATGATTGCCTGGATTTCTCTTGAAAGGTCGCAGTGAATTGATACTGGCATGCGCCGGAGTAGCATTGATTAATAGTCATGAGTGACCTAACCCATAAACCCCCGAAAAGCTTCAACAGGATGTGGATCGACCATGATAGTTCAAGGCTGGTGTCAGAATAGCTTCTGTTTTTAAAGATTGCTGATTATCGTATTGAGGATGTAATGAATTGTCTCACAGCTTAACCCATATCATACTGAGGCTATAAGCTTCAAATTTGTACAGGCTGCCATATGCAAGCCACATTATAGTACAAAATGTATTTACAGATAAGGATATAGACCAATAGCTTTAGTTCAAGGGTGGTGCCAGAATAGCTTGGCGCCTAGAGGCGCCAAGCTATTCTGGCACTACCCTTGAACTATTTTAGTCAAACTTATTTCACACACTGCTGTATTCCAAATGATAAGGGTTAAAAGGTACAGGGCAGGACGAGGAATCCTGCACGACTTACGTCCCCTGTTAGCAGCTATCTGCTAAGAACCTCTGCCTGAGGACACTTTAGACAATGACTCACGTACCACAAATACATTACGAAAGTCAGGTTGGGGTGGGGAGTGTGGTGATGTTATAGTGCTAGAACTGTTGAAAGAGGTGAGTTTTGAGGGCGGACTGAAAGGAGGAGAGAGAGTGTTTCTGACGTTTCCTCTCGATCTATCAGTGTTGCTATAGTGGTATCGCAGCTTCTCAATCAAACATTACACTTTTAAAAACATGTTGCAATAATGGAAACAATAATGAGAGAATATGATACTATAAAATTTGAAAAAAAGATGTTTTGAAGCATGAACTAGTTTTGTAAAAGATTTGTTTCTGCAACTGATTTCCTCTGAAAAGAAAAGAAAAAAATCTACAAGTGAGAGTATGATACATATTTGTATGCGTTTTCACAACAGATCGGCTTTAGGAGAACTCCATGCACGGCAGAAGCGGCTCACGTTAATCCTTTCGTGTAATTAACTTTTTCAGGACTTACTACTAAGTTTGTTTTTGTTTGTATGACTATTCATTCCTTACTTCCTTCCTTCCTTCCTTCATTCATTCATAGTTTCCTCTTTTTTTTTCTTTCAGATACTGCCCAGTGCTACAGCTGCAACTTGAGGTTCCGTGACCTGAATGACCCAGAGATTTGCGTCTGGACCCGCCACTGTCACTTCGCACCTAACTGCAGTCACGTTCAGCGGGCCAAGAAACACGGGCGTCCAATGCATGTATGCACACATTTCGGCGTCTAAACATTTGTTTCCTGGCCTAAAAGTGTAACTCACTGAACCCTGACACGCTACAGTGGGAACTATTTTGACTGTAGTGACAGTTCAAAGGTAGTGCCAGGTTAGCTTGGCGCCTTAAAAGGCGCCAAGCAAACCTGGCACTACTTTTGAAATGTCAATTTTGACTTAATGAAAAATGCCTCTCAAATTTGGGGAATTTCATTTCGAAGATCTAGACTGTGGTGTTTAAATCTTAGTCGACCATGATAATTCAAGGGTATGCCAGATAAGCTTGGCTCCGACAGGCGTTAAGCTAATCTGGCACTACCCATGAATTATCATGCCGTCGGCCCCTCTCCTGCTGTAGTGCGTCAAGGCTGAATGGGTTAAGTCGGAGAGACCTAACCTGGTCTCAGCATATCGGATAATCTCCCTTCACCTTGGCACGTTGCATGTTTTGTAGTGGCGCTGCCGGTACTCGAAGTAATGTCTTTCGCAGTGTCAGAATTTTCTGCAAAGAAATTGAGCAATAAAAAATTATATACCGTTACTGACCACTAATGGTTAATTTTAGACACGTGCACAATACCATGTATAGTAAACACAATCATGTACAATGTAAATTATATTAATTGATCTACATAAATAAACAAGTAAATAGTAGCTGTAGTTTTCACGTGTAACTGAAAACAAAATTGGACAATCCAAAATGCATGGATTTTCACAAGAAAGAGCTGAGTCCAACAAATGGCTTCATTTACTGAATTTAGGAATATTCGTGATTTTAAAGTTAAGTGATTGTTATGTTGTTGTTGTTGTTGGTGTTGCTGCTGTTACTGTCGAATTGGTGTATGCGCACACAAAAAGAAGGTTAAGCGATACAATGATACATGTTTGATTTGTTCCAGGGCGGTTTCCGACGCTCACGCCGATTCTCAACGGATGGCGCCATGACTCTGATGTAGGCAGTCTGACATAGGCAGAAAAGACAATTTCCGAAAATGAGAATTAGGTCAAAATTGATACCCCCTAGCGTTCCGACAAGAACAGAAGATTAAAGGCCCGATCGCAATGCGCAAAAGGCCATCGGGGCTTCGGCGGCCGACATCGGCCCGATGGCCTTTGAGCACTGGGATATCGTTGATTTTCGTTGCTTGTATTATTGTTGCTGTTGATTTGCTTTTTTGTCGTTGTTTTGTTTGCGGTTTTGTTTCAAGGGGATGGTGATTCCTGAGGAAAATTATCAAGAACATGACTAAATAACGTAGCTGCATGGTCACTCTTTTAATCATATTTTTAATTCACAGTTCTCTTTAATCAATTTACCCCCACAGCCGCATTTCCCAGATTTTGGAGGTGTTATCTACTACGTACCAGCTGAAGAAGATGGATTGACCATGATAATTCAAGGGTAGTGCCAGATTAGCTTGGCGCCTTCAGGCGCCAAGCTAATCTGACACTTCCCTTGAATTATCATGGTCAATCTATTTCCTGTCGTAGGGCGTCGGGGCTAAATGGGTTAAACAGTAGACTCAAATGCATTTGAAAATGATGTATGAAAGAATCTCAAGCAGTGATGGTGATCTGGATCGCTCCCGTCGCCAATTTTGTACCCGCGGAAACTGAGATTTTCAAACAGACAACTATGCTTCATGTCAATTGTTTTCTCCAGTAGTCTGAGATCATCATCATCATCATCATCATCATCATCATCATCATCATCATCATCATCATCTTCATCATCCTCTCTCTCCTTCTATCTCCATCTCTCTCTCTCTCTCTCTCTCTCTCTCTCTCTCTCTCTCTCTCTCTCTCTCTCTCTCTCTCTCTCTCTCTCTCTCTCTCTCTTCATATTTATCAATTTTTGTTATTTATTTCTTTGTTTATTTATTTATTTATTTATTACCTAAATAGAACCAGTGTGCATAGTAACACTTTCTTTAATTCAGCATCATTCTGTCTGTCTGTCTGTCTGTCTGTCTGTCTGTCTCTGTCTCTCTCTCTCTCTCTCTCTCTCTCTCTCTCTCTCTCTCTCTCTCTCTCTCTCTTTCTCATTCAAATTTAACAATTTTTGTTATTTGTTTACTTAGTTATTTATTTATTACCTAAATAGTGCCAGTGTGCATAATAACACTTTCTTGACCGTGCTGATCTATTGGCTTTTGTGCACATTTTTACTTACAAACATATTTATGTTACAAACATATTTATGTAGTTGATGTAGTTGTTGATGTTACTTAAAAATATCTGCTCCAGGGCAGGCTCTAATTGTTAGAATTCGTGGATACGGCTGGTTCTCAATGTTGTCTTGCTTTAACTAAGACTTGCGAACGTGTCGTGTAGCGTTGCCGGCGCAAACTTAATCAAGACTCATAGCAAGTGCAGCTGAGCGGGGAAGACTCAACAACACAAAAATCCACAATTAATCCCTTCACTGCCGAGGAAAAGCGAAGACGGTCCAACTGCAAGAGGACTAGATCCTCATGAGCCCCCCGCTAGTGCGGGGGCTCATGAGGATCTATGGCCTCTTGCTGAGACCATTTTACAAACCATGTTCCTTGGACACTAATGGGTTTCTGATCGTTGAATAAACATCCAAGGTTATTTCAGAAACAAAATATGCGTCCAGTGGCATAGAAGGGGTTAATTGGCCAGGCTTGGTCCGCTGACGAGAGTAGTGCCTGGTACATAATATAGCAAAAACGTGCTCGAAATACACAATGGCCAAAAAAACCCAACCCAACGTCGAGACCTATGTCTGCATGTTTGTGTATACGGCCAGACCATTTCACTGAAAAAGACAGCATGTGTACGCGATAAGAGTACCGGTTGTTCTTTTCTTAACCCTTAGCTTAACCCTTTGCATGTCGGTAGCGGTTTTTGTCGCGATGATTCCTGGCGGAGTCATCGCGACAAAACCGCTACCGACACGCAATGGGTTAACTTAATTATAAAGTTTGAATGTCTTAAAATAAAGGACGTGTCTGCTCTTCTTCTCGTTTGCATGTAGAAGAGTTGTTCCGTTCCAGGCTAGGGTCAGTAGGAGACCTCTATGACGTATGCCGAATCACGCGGATTGTCGGAAGAATGGTGCTCAGTTAGTCGTAGTTTATTCATTTTAGTCTTAGTTATTAGTCTATTTATTCAACAATAAGACGACATTGATAACTCGTGTCAGCGAATGAGTGTAACCTCACGCCCACCGGCCATAGAGCATACTGATTTAACCCGTTCAGCGCCGAGAGAATTTGTAGAGTCCGAAATAGCTCAGGCGGTTAAACGTCGGAGCAGGAGAGCGAAGGGAATCGCCGGGTCGTGGGTTCGAATCCCGTCCCGGCCCCGGTAGCTGGACTCACAATCCAGGGGGAAAAAAACGGATTTGTTTAATAGCATGTCCGTTGACAGGTCCTGGTAAATCAAAGTGGCAAAGTTGGAGTGCGCCTGAGTTGATCAGTGTTCAGGTCGTACTCCATAGGCAATAGATTTCCCTGTCTCCCATAACCCGCCCGTCAGGGCCGTCCATGATCACCTCGGTGCTGTAGACGTTAAACCCGAACTAACCAACCAACCAGAGAATTTGCCGAACTACTACAAGAGGCATAAATCGTCATGAGCCCCCGCATTTGCGGGGGGCTCATGAGGATCTATGCCTCATGCTGATACCACTTTGAATCCATGCTCTTGGGACAGCTAGAGTATTTACGTGTTAAATTATCGAACTCTTCAGAAACACAATCCGCGTCAACTGGCGTTGAACGGGTTAAATTAGCCCTTTTTGAGCAAAATATTGTTAGATATACGGTACTTAGAACATTTATAAATCATACATTATCAGCTATTAACCCTGTATAGCCTGGAGCTTCAAAGGCTATATGAAAGCATTCCCCAAGCTGGGTTTTTGTTGTGGCTTTGAATTATGATCCGTATGGCTAAACCCTTTCTGCACAATGACACGTGCACATTTGTGTATCTCTCTCTCTCTCTCTCTCTCTCTCTCTCTCTCTCTCTCTCTCTCTCTCTCTCTCTCTCTCTCTCTCTCTCTCTCTCTCTCTCTCTCTCTCCCTCCATATATATATATATATATATATATATATATATATATATATATATATATATATATATATATATATATATATATATATATATATATATATATATATATATATACTCATGTAACTGAGCTTGTGCAGATGTTTCCGACCAATAAATATGCAGTGTACGCGGCCAAATGTTTTGATAAGAATCAACTTGACATTGTAACTGCACACATACTCTGTGATTTACTGGCCACTTAATTGGAAACTGGGAAACTCGTAACTGAGGAATAAACAAGTTGTTGGTCTTTATACCGTTACTATTTTTTGATAAAGGGAAATGTGAACCCTTGTGTAAGAATAATACAGTACACATCTGTTTTAAATTTACTGAGATAAAGATTCTTGGAAGCTTTCATTTTGTTGTTGTTATTATTGCTGCTACTGCTGTTGTTGTTTTTGCTGCTGTAGTTGTTGCTGTAGCCGTTGATGTTGCTTGTGTTTTTGTTGTTGCTGCTGTTCTTGTTGTTTTTGTAGCCGTCGTCGTGGTTAGGAACATACTTCAGTTTTGTCATAGCGGCTAACGATGGAGAATGTGTCGACATTAATAATTAACTCAAGTAGTGTAACATCATATCAGCTTGGCGCCTGCTTAACTCATTTAGCCCCGACGCCCTACAGCAGGAGATGAGTCGACCATGATAATTCAAGGGTAGTGCCAGATTAGCTTGGCGCCTGTCGGCGCCAACCTAATCTGGCACTACCCTTGAATTATCATGGTCGATCCATCTCTTGCAACTGGTGCATAGTCGTTAGATGAAGCCTCCGAAATTTGGGAAATACTGCCGTGGGGCTGAATGAGTTAATATGTAAACTGAGCAACGAGACTCTAGCATTGAAAGGCCGGACTACGTCCAAACCTCACTGTATATCTTTTAGCCAAGCAGTGCCTTGCATCATAAGAACCAAGCATAGGTTAGGTTATTTGGGCTTAACGCCGAGCAGGCGACTAAGGCCATCTCACGGCGGAGAAGCAAGCATAGATGCATGCATGGATCCTTTCAACAACATATCAGCAGAGTGAAACCCTGTACCGCCGAGAAAACTGGGAACCCAATCCAACTGCAAGAGACATAGATCCTCATGAGCCCCCGCAAGTGCGGGGGCTCATGAGATTCTATGCTGCTTGCTAATCCTACTTTGTAACCTTGTTCCTAAGGCGCACAATATACACAGATTTCGGAACTTAAAAATCTGAACAAAATCTGCGGCCAATAATGATACACGGTAGGGGCCAGGCCAGCGTTACCGTGATGTTATCAGTTCAGTGTTATCAGCCTAATACGATGACTATATTAGTAACACCGAGACTTATGCAAGAGGCATAGATCATAGAGGCATAGAGGGTTCATGTGGACCTATGCCTCTTACAGATGGGTGATATTTATTGTAGTGACAGGTTAGTACAAGTGCTTGCGTGACTGAGACTACGATCAGAACTCACGAGTGAGATATCCTTCGTCAGTCGTTTTCATTTTATTACATGAAAAACCCTCAACAATAATAATAATAATAATAATAATAATAATAATAATAATAATAATAATAATAATAATAATAACATACGTATAACTGAAATATAACCGAAATCGTGAAACACAATGCGGATATGATGCTGCATTGACGACCTATGTCCGCTTTCAGTTATTTATTTTTTTTGTTGCGAAAAACGTACGCGCGTCGTCTGCAGTCGGCCATTTCGTGCAGTAGACACAGTGAACCCTAGTAACAGCGAAGTTAGAACTCGGCAAAAGCGTGCCTCGATGCGCAATTTTCGGATGTGATAATAGGCCAGAGAAACACAGATAAAGGTGTAATAGTGAGATATTTTCGTACACCTGCTGTCCGTTTATCAATGAATCAATGAATCTTTATTTTACAACGGTAAAGATATTAACACAGTCAGTGACTATGTCATTTTTGCCGGGCCGGCTACGACTACGACTAAGTACAAAATGTACATAAAACAGGGACATCAAAGCACAGCGATACAAAATATATAGTCCACTAAACACAAATATACACGCATTCGCGCGCGCGTCCACACACACACACACGCGCGTGCGCGCGCGCATACACACACGCGCGCACATACACATGATTGTTAGAATATACACGTATTTTCGTGCGTCTACGTACAACTAGATATTGTTATTTGAGTGATGTCAGGTAACGGACTTGTCTTGAAACGAGACGAGGGAAGGAGAGGAAAGTTGAGCGAACGGAGAGAAGACGACCATCGCCAGAGATCCGGCACTACAGATGTACTAGACTAAATGCACAACACGATTGTAAATTAAAACAGGTTTAACATAAAAAATGTTCTAGATAAAAGATGCTTTAGAACATTTTAAAAACTGCGGCACGACACGCTTATAAAAACAGCCTGAGACTGAAATGGCATCGATTAAATAGAGTGGAGAGGGGGTTTCCCGAACCGCATTCATTTCGCAAAGAAACATCCTTATAAAAGAGTATGACAAAAGTTGACAACGCTGAATTGCTCTCTTGAAATAATATCTAGACCAGTGGAAACGACTGAAAATCAGACATGGACCGCAAACGTGTTCTTTCAGTGGGAATTCATGGTGATTATTTTTAAGAAATAAAAGAAATAAGTATGAAAGAATAAGACAGGCTAGCCAGCCATTCTAAACACCAGTACCGCGAGCAGAACAAAACAAACAAACAAAGACCAAGAGCAACACGATAAATATACAAAGAAAAAGTAAATAAATACAAAATAAATAAATAATAAAAAAAAAAAAAAATAACACCGCGGAGAAGGAGCGGGGGGGGGGGGGGGAGGGGGGGGGGAGGGGGGGGGGGGGTCAGTTGAACCCGCGTCGGTGACGGCAACGGTAACTTGAAATCCTGCATGTGATTTAAGTGTTACTAATAGTCACCGTAATAGGCTGATAACATCACGGTAAGCTGGCACTACCCTTGAATTATCATGGTCGATCCATCTCCTGTATCTGGTGCATATTCGTTAGATGAAGCCTCCGAAATTTGGGAAATACTGCCGTGGGGCTGAATGAATTAATATGTAAACTGAGCAATACCTACTGAGCTAGGGTGAAATATGAATAAACTGAGGTTATTATAATCATATGCAAATCACGACTGATGTAGACAGTAGTGTCTATCGGCTATCGTCGCTTTGGACTGGTGCAATGATGATTTAGCGGCGTCGGAGGACGGATTCCTTCATAACTGTGTACTCTGAGTATGTATTTTTCCCAAATCACTTGCTGTTGGAGTCACGGAGATCGCCTCAGTTTCGCCGACATTAAATTCAAGGTGACCTCCGATCTCTCATGCAGCGGTTTTAATTCTAGTTATGTAGTTCTTTGACGTTATCTTGTAAAAAAAAAAAACGTCTAAGAGTTCAGTCACGCGGATCGCTACTCTACCGAGGCCACCGCCTGTGCTGCACAAAATGGCCGGGCTGCAGCAGACGAACCCAGTTGCGTATCAGTTGACGTGTTCGCTTTGTCTTGCATTCAATCAAATGACTGACTAATAATAGCAATCGGGAAAACCAACGCTATAAATGCGAACTGAGAACGTATCTAACGTTCCTTTATCGTCAGTGTAGGCCATCACTCCACTGGGATCCGCGGCCGCCATTTTGCCACGACTGTTTCAGTGGTAAGTAGGGTGACCCGCCTAAAGATTGCAGTGTGCTCTAGGTTCTCGTGTAGAAACAGTAGGGCCTACTGGTTAGCGTTTGCTTTTATTCGTTAATATTCTCATGACATTATGGGCGCAATTTCTGAGTTGTTCACTGATGATCAGCCAAGTTATTAGGTCATGATCAGTGCGGTGAACATTCCGGACCGGCCTTGAAGTTGACGCAGCGATTTTGAGCTCAGAGTGTATGAGTAACTTGTCATTTACAAGATAACATGAAAACTGGTCTACTACTAGATCAGTCGAGCTGACGTCGATCGTCATTACTATGACTCGTTTTACCAGTTTCGTTTACAAATAGCTTGTTTACCCGTTCAGTGCTAGATGACGCGCACTCAGTGTATTCAGTCTTCACTTCGGCGTTAATTCTGTGGCGTCACCAAATATCTAGCTGTCCCACTGAGGAACATGGATTCAAAGTGGTGTCACGGTCAGCAAGAGGCATAAATTATCATGAGACCCCCGCAACTGCGGGGGCTTATGAGGATCTATCCCTCTTGCCGTTGGGAGTTGTTCGCATTTTCTCGGCACTAAACGGGTTAACGGCCTAACTTTTAAATCCTAATGTTTGACTGACATCTTTTGTAGTGATCGCAGCTCGTGATTGCCGGAAAGCATTGAAATATAATTTAGTTTAGGCCCCCACTGACTCCTTAATTAAACACAGCACACCAGGGCATGATCCAGAGAAAATGATTGCTTATTAGTATTATTAGTATATTATCATCATAATTATTATATTATATTATATTATAGAATAGTATAGTAAACTTCGGAGTTTAACAAATCACCATGGTACTCGACTTTTTCTGTTGTTATATCCGAAGTTTGTTATAAGCGAAGTAGGATATTTCTTATTGTTATTCTTATTATATTTGTTGTTATATTATTATTAGTATTCCTATTATTATTATTAGTGGTAGTAGTTGTAGTTGTAGTAGTCCTATTGTTACCATAATGATTATGCTTATTATTATTATTATTATTATTAGTAGTAGTAGTAGTAGTAGTAGTAGTAGTAGTAGTAGTAGTAGTAGTAAAACATATCGTCGAATTGAGCTGGTATTTTATAGGTTCACTCCGTTACAGGCCGAGCCCTAAGGGCCCGGGGCGCAGAAATATAGTGTCATGCGGACGGAAATTATTCTGACCTTTCACTGTGACACCCTGTTCAGCCACGAAATCCCTCGGCTGGTGAACTAAACGTTGTAATGCCATTACAATATGTATCCGGAAAACAACATGACCCATTGAACAAAGGTCCTCGGAGCGACGTCGGCCGCAGTGGGCCCGCGCACGACAGTGCGCGGGCCCACTGCGGCCGACGCGGCTCCGAGGACCTTTGCTTACCGGGACTACTCGGGCAGACTTTGGCCGTCTGGTTCAGTTGTTCGGTTTCAGTGCTGGGCTCGTGCACGGCACAGCTGCCCGCGTCGACCTTATCTCAGACGTATCTTTTGTTTTTCCAATTTTAGGAACATAGTAATTGTATCGTGTACTTCTGTCATGTCTTCAGAGGGTTGTTTATGTCATCAGTCAGCGCTGCAAGCAAGATGACCGGACACTACGTTCGGTGACAACTACTTTGCTGGTTAACCTGCTGAATGTTGCAGAGATCTGTGTATGTATCTAAACAAATGTTACAAACATCAACTCAGTTTCACAAGTCTAACGTTATTCTAAAAATGTGCATGCCGTTACCTACAATTTATTTAATGTCACATCCTCGGTGAGTGAAGTCTTTTTTATTTAGTTGCTAATGTAACTGCGGCCGCTAAAAAGGCATCAATTAAAATAGCAACTAAATGTACATAAATACATATATACCCTTGCGTATTTGATTATTATCATGTGCTTTAGTGATGGGCCATCGTCACTACTGACAACCGTACTTTCTTGCATACATTTGCCAAAACACACATCACACCGTTTCATGATTGTGAATAAATGAATGAATGAATGAATGAAATTTAATGTCTCTTCTCAAAAAACTCTTTAAACTAGAAACGTAATACTCTATACATTACACACGTTTACCTATAGGAGGAGTCTGACATATTAATTTAACTATAGTTGTTGCTATAAAGGTATGTAAAATATCATTTCCTGCTAGACCATCAACATTTATAGCATCTTGTTTGAACAGATGTGTTGTAACAGGGCATTTGAGTAATGGATGATGAATAGAGAGAGGTTCGGAACATTCACAGGTGATATCATATCTTTAGAAATTATTTTTGTTTTCCAGGAGTTTAATCGTAGTTTGAATATTAGAGTTGCTCCTTTTCTTGAGCAATCCGGAATATAATCTTTACATTTTATTTTATCTTTTTGTACAGACATGATTTTGTAGGTACAGTATAGATTTCATGTGTCGATAAATACAGGTTGTGATGTATCAGTCAGTTTTCCCCCTTCTCAGCGCCGATTTTTGCTAGCTTGTCACATATTTCATTCCCGGAAATCCCACAGTGTGAAGGTACCCAGAAAAATAATGTTACACCCGGCACACTCCTCACGAAATAAAACCGCTAATCATATATTAAAGATGAGGATGCAAGTATTCTATCAATCTTAGTAAAAGAAAATTTAAGTAACAAATATTTCACACATTTAACTCATTCAGCCCGACGGCCCTATTTCCCAAATTTCGGAGGCGTCATCTAATGACTATGCACCAGTTGCAGGAGATGGATCGACCATGATAATTCAAAGGCAGTGCCAGATTAGCTTGGCGCCGACAGGCGCCAAGCTAATTTGGCACTGCCCTTGAATTATCATAGTCGACCCATCTCCTGCTGTAATGGGTCAGGGCTGAATGGGTTAAAAATATTTACTGATAAATCCGATTTAGATTCCAAAGACAATGGTGCAGGGTTCGCTATTCCTGATCTTAAAGTTAAAACAGTCTTGGTAAAGGATGTATATTTACATCTGAACTACATGCTATACTGATGACATTAAACTATGCCTATAACACATCTAGGCATTTAAAACATTTTAATTCGTGTTGATTTCAAATCGGCACAATACAGCCTGGAAAGCTGGAATTGTAATACTAGGGAAGACTTAATGTACGAAATTGTATGCATGTATACTATCTGTGTATCCTACGAAAAGGTCGTAGTCGGTCCTGTAAGTTTGTACTCTCTCTCTCTCTCTCTCTCTCTCTCTCTCTCTCTCTCTCTCTCAGGCATGGGAATTGTCCTCGGATCCGCGGTTTTCCGCGGAAAATAATTTCACATTCCTCGTGAAAAAAAGAAAAATCCTCGGATCCTATTTCCGTTGCCGCCATCTAATAGCAAAGCAGACCAGACAGGCATGGGAATTGTTCTTGGCCCGCAGCCAGAGCGTAAACCTAGGTGGGCAGACGCGCACGGTGTTCAATTAACACGGAGCAAGGTGTCGCACCCCCCTCCCCCCCCCCTCCCCCCTCGTCGCTTGATCTTTCGATCCCTCGAAGCAAAGTCTAGCGCCCCCCCCCCCCTCACCCCCCCCTCACCCCCGTCGTTTGATTTTTCGGTCCCGTGAAGCAAGGTCTAGTGCCTACCCCCCTCCCCCCCCACCCCACCCCTTTCCGTCGTTTGATTTTTCGGCCCCCGGAAACAAGGCCTTTAGTATCAGGCTGAAAGTCCCGGACCCTCCTACTTTCAGCTGATTTTTGCTTGGGCAATTCCCATGACTGAGTCTCTCTTTCTCTCTCTCTCTCTCTCTCTCTCTCTCTCTCTCTCTCTCTCTCTCACTCTCTCTCTCTCTCTCTCTCTCTCTCTCTCTCACTCTCTCTCTCTCTCTCTCTCTCTCTCTCTCTCTCTCTCTCTCTCGCACACACACACACACACACATATACACACACACATACACACACGGCACACACACGCGCGCGCGAGCGCACGCACGCACATGCACGCATACACACACTTATTATAAAGACTTAGACACGGTGTGTATACAAATTGTAATTGATGTACTCATTGTTGATATAGGCCTTATGAGTGTTGCTGCGTGTTTCAGTGTGTTACTGTGCGGCGTCAACTCAGGAGTAGAATCAATAACGTGCATGCAAAGACGCAGGTGATTTTCGCTGAGGTGTAATACAAGAATACATTCTCTGCCAGGTAGCTGTCGCGCTCACGATGCTAACTCAACGTCAGTGTTTTTCAGGAAACACAAGTGCGTATAACTCATTCAGCCCGACGCACGTATTTCCCAAATTTTGGAAGCGTCATCTAACGACTATGCACCTGTTGCAGGAGATGGATTGACCATGATAATTCAAGGGTACTTCTTGGCGCCGACAGGCGCCACGCTAATCTGGCACTACCCGGCTTGAATTATCATGGTCGACCCATCTCCTGCTGTAGTGCGTCAAGGCTGAATGGGATAAGCTGAGATAGTACCGTGTTAGAGAGAGCACAGTTAGAGAGAGCACAAATTTTGTTTCACATCAACGCGCAACTGAAGGATGATTTGAACAAATGTTGAATTGTTTCTTACAAAACATGACTCACATAGCACCCTTGGGGAAGTAATTATTGATACGTATCATGTGAATGTGGAGTGAAACATCACTTCAGTGTGCATGTATACTGACGAGCAAAATAAATGCGTCATTTTCGGAACCAGCGGCAACACTTTTAAAGTGTTGCCGATGGTTCCGAAAATGTCGCATTTTTTGGCCCGTCAGTATACATGAATACATCGATATAATTCTGTTTCGAGCATGCATGTATTGTGTATGTCCTGGTGTCTGTATCATTTGTAATTGTTATTGTTCTGACCTGTTTCTCTACCAAGGCCAAGTGGGTCATAATATTTATAGAGTCGTCTGCTGTCTGCAGTAGACGCCGTACAGACTATGATCAGTGTCATGTAGCATTGCACAGCAAAATAAAGTAAGTCTGTGTTTTTTGTTGTTGTGATCACCTTACTGTAATACAATGAAACTCACTCTTTTCACTACAAGATGATGATTTCATCCCACAGTCTACCGTATTCTTTTGAGCTTACGTGCGCGTTTCTTTAACACAGTTCTGCTCCAGGACTGAAATTCGCAAATTTTGAAGTTGCCTCCTGAAGACTGTATCGGCACTTCTGGAAACAGATCTAAAGTGATAGTTCAAGGACGGTGTGCCAGAATAGCTTGGCGCCTATGGGCACCAAGCTATTCTGGCACAACCCTTGAACTATCGCGCTCGATCCATGTCTTGCCGTGGCGTGTCGGAGTTGAATGTTAAGACACATTCTGCGTTGTTCCTATTTTTAAGCTTATCCTTCTGATTCATTTCTCCCCACCTTCACCCACCCTACCCGACAACCCGCACAATAGTACACACACACACAGTTAGTTAGTTGTTGGGGTTTTACGCCGAGCAGGCGACTAAAGCCATCTCACGGCGGACACACAATCACAGACAGACACACGGCGCTTCGGACCTCATATACGTTCTGTGGGCTGGTGAAGCCACAGTCGTTCTGAAGAAGAACAAGATGGCGATGACCCATCCCCACAAGGTCTGCTCTATTTGACCTTGGATGCATTGTCCCACATTTTCCATAATACGTTAGCGGGCATAACAAAAAATATAGACTGTCCTAAATCAAACCATCAGAGAAAGACAGCATTGTGTCAACTCATACACATGTAAAATACCGACGTGCTGGTGCCTTACGTCAGTTAGGAACATTGTATAACGCTGACGTGTTGTTTTTTCTCGTTATTGTCACTGTCTGGTTCCTCTCCTGAAGTCGAGCAGTCTTACTTGTTGTCTTTCGTCAAACTAATTATATTCAAATTTACAAGCGAATATAATATAATAAACTTACGGACACAACCGACTTTCTATAAACGTCATTTAACTCTTCAATGAGACATCGAATCTCAGTATGCTCGGAGGATCTAATTGGCACGCTTTGAATGCAGCATTTCGTGTTGTGTGTACACATACTTTTGTGTTTACACACACTTTCACACACACACACACACACACACACACACACACACACACACACACACACACACACACACACACACACACTTTCATACACACACACACACACACACACACACACACACACACACCCGCACGCACGCACACACACACACACACACACACACACACACACACACACACACACGGCTCTTCGCGCCAAAAGAAAGTTCAACAGGGAGGTTTGTGTAACTAGACATGACGTAATTTGTATCTTGTTACTTCACTGTCATAGTGTGAATGAAGCCCGCCCTCGCATGACGCCATTTGCATGCTTGCAACCTTTTTACTTCCCATGCAAACTACGGGAGTTGAATCGACCATGGCAGCTGAAAGACAGTGCCGCAAATGGTGTATGCCAGCTGTTACGCTTTAATCCTTTGGCTGTCGGTAGCCAATTCTTGATTCCAGTACGAATCATCTTACAAAAAATCGCTATCGACAGCCAAAGAGTTAACTCATTCAGCCCGACGCACGTATTTTTCAAATTTGGAGGCGTCGTCTAACGACTATGCGCCGACAGGCGCCAAGCTAATCTGGCACTACCCTTGAATTATCATGGTCGACCCATCTCCTGCTGTAGTGCGTCAGGGCTGAATGGGTTAACAGTTTGCAGTTCATTCGATGAAATAAAACACTCAATTGGAAATGTGTTGTTGAGGACACCTATCTCAACACCTCTCCCTCTGCAAAGAATCTTTTTGCTTCAACCGCGCATCATTGTGTTTTTGATGGTAACAACGTTTGCGTTTAACGCATTATGCCCGAGGTACGAAAGACCCACATTTTGGAGTTATCCTCTGAGGACTGCATTATAATTCAGGAGACAGATCGACTATGATGGTTCAATGGTGGTGGCAGAATAGCTTGGCGTCTATAGGCGCCAAGCTATTCTGCCATCACCCTTGAACTGTCATGGTCGAGCCATATCTTGCTGTGGTGTGTCGCGGGCAGAATGAGTTAAATGAATGGGCATTTCACTACTATCATATTAGAGGGTTTTTTAAAAATTGGTATTTCTCTACATACTATTGCAAAATGTCAGTTGCCTGACTGCATGTGCATAAGTGCGGAAATGCGTGCTTTCTGAAGATTATACGCCAGTTAGCCGACATCCTACGGTACTGCATATGAGCCGTATATCCTGAACGCGGTACGTGCTATGGACATTCATACACATTATGTTTTGCTTCGGCGTTTAAACGTTTTATACAACTCCTTTATACGCTTCTCCCGACCGTGTGTTATAAGGCTGTGTCGGCTCACGTGTGGTGATAGGGGTTGCGCGATCTCCGCCGAATGTTTTATTGTTTCGTTGCAACGCCTCGTAACGATCAGCTTTACTGATGCGGGGTAAAGTATTAGTGACTCAACTCTGGCACCCCACCGCTTACAAAGAGAAAAGAACATTCGATTCTGATGTTAAAACCCTTTCATAAAGTCGTTGTATAAATAAATTACGCATGACGTCCCGCTACGCAAAATATATCACTCGTGCACAGTTCGGCCGATAAAATGCTCGCTGACGCGAGCATTTTATCGGCCGAACTGTGCACGAGCGATTTATTTGCAGGAGGTCAGGGATAATTTAATATCTGTTTTGTTACAGGTTACGTTTACGAACGCTCAGCAGCCAGTACACCAGAAGTGTCTTGCAGAGTTGTTGAAAGATAATATGTTTCCCGAGCCTCACGTACGGGATAAAAAAATTAATAACAGCCTAACAGGCCAGGAAAAACCTATATCAGACCGGGACAAACAAGTGAAAAACGGTGTTGGTCAGAATGAAGTCGAGATACTCAAATGGAAAGAGTCTTTGGGACATCTCAGTCATAAAATCGAGAAAGAAGAAACATTTGAACCGGAACACCACTTTTACGCTTTTTTACCCACACTGGGCGACGAGAAATTATTTCGTGTGCTGCTCACCACGTGTGTGTCGTTGGCTGTCAAGACAATGTACTTCGGACAGAAAGACTCTCTGAAGATCCACATCTCAGAAAAGATCGGACCGCTTGCTATGCCGGATTCACTTTCACAGTTGATAGACCTGGCTGTGGGCGACAGAAAGGCGGTGGAGATTTTGCTGGCGATCTTGAAAGGTATACGACAGCAAACACACGGTCACCTGACGTGCGTTGACGACTGTCTGAAGGCGCTTAAACTCTTGCAGAATATCATAAGGCGGATGGCAGTGACAGAGAAAGACTTATACTTCCAGGCCAGGGAATGGGCAGATGAGAATATCGATCAAAGTTCTGGCAGTGACAAAAGACGCCTCTTGATGTTACACTTCTGCTCCAATGACATCAACTCATACCCCGTTTTAGAGACTTTTGCTCAGTTTCTAGATGCCATCAAATTCGGTGTCAAAGGACAAATTCTGTCCAACTCTGAAGTGGCATGTGTCAATATCGATTTAAACGAGTTTAGTCCTGGATTCCAGAGCGAAGTCTTTAAGAAAGGCGGTGAAGTGGACTGTTGTTTCAAAGGCGAAAAGAAAAGGAAGAATTCCACGTTTCTTCATGCCACAAAAGAAGACGCAAACAAAGGAACAGATGAAAGATCTTCACGAATATCCATGGAAGTTCATCGTTTCCTTTCTTTTCTGTTTAATGATGAAGAACTGCAAGAGGGTTTATTGGCCGCCAATCAACTGCTCAACGATGTCAAAAGTCAGTCAAAGGATGTTTCTGACATTAACACAAACTCCATTGACAAGCACTCTCGTAGCCAGACACAGCAGTTTGACTCACGACACAAACTTTCTAGGAAATGTGAAAAAAGAGAAGACCTAAGTGGCATTGACAACGACACACGCTTTCAGGAACAATTGGACGGCTTGAAATTCATCAAATTAAGGCCTAAGCTCTATTTACTAAACAAAGGGCATCACTTTGGTCACAGTACGGCGCGGAAGGCGCTCGCCGAGATGCAGCAAGTTCCCGCGGACACCCGAAATGACCAGCCAGCGATCCGTGTTGCCAATTATGCTGCGAGCGAAGGTGAAAGTGGAGGCGAGACCGACGTTGAAGATTACCGTGCTGCTTTTGATATCGAATCAGAGTGTTATACATCATACACGGTCAGCTCCGATTCATCGGGAAGCGTTCACTCTGATCACGTGTCATACAGCGAGCAGAAAGCGTGTCAAAAGTCGTGCAGCGATGCACAGCCACCGACTGACATGGAGAACGCACACACGATTGATTCAAACAGTTATCATGGCGGTGAGGGTGATGGGGATTCGGCAATAATCGATCAAAGAACTTCGTGTCCAGCTGTGTGTACTGACGACACAGGAGCACGCGGATTAACAAACTCTACAGGTCCGGCGGCTGAACTCGAAACATCTTCTGACGAAGACACAACCAGGGTGAAATTTGTCACAGCTGTACAAGCAAGTTCGCCAGGTACGTCTTCAATTTTCAGAGATGGGGATGATGATGATCATTACTCGTCGTTTGCCACCCAGCCTGAGAGAGACGAGGATCACCCAGCCAGCGTCAGATTGTATGAAAATAAAGCTGCGATTCAGGTGCAAGACGTGACAACAACTGATGCCTCTAGTACCCTTGCTGATGATCATAGCGTTTACAGAAGATCTGCCATCAGTACCGCAGGCAATGCTGAGAAACCCGCGACAGCCTCATACAGAACTGCAATTACACGCCCACTCCCCGCCTCTGAACAATTACCACCACCAGTTACACACGACTCAGAATCTGTACATCCGGACAGCGAATCGGACGACGACACGCATCCATCCCTGGCCCGCGCACAACTACCGCCAATTGTAGTGCATAGAGCCGGCGATGTCCCACCCTGGGCCACCAAGGTCCCTCGTCTGGACCTGAGCAAAGCAAACAACCCGAAAATGGTGAAAGTGACAGACAGACTGGCAACCTACCATCGCGGATGGACTGAGGACCGCTGCAAACAAGATCCGCTCATGCTGGCACTAGCTGGATTCTATTACACGGGTGGGTTGACAGTGCGTAAATGGTCCTCGGGCCGAGATCAGCGGCTGCTGGCCTACACACGGTCATAAGCAGCGGACCTCCCGCCCCCCCCCCCTCCCCCCTTCCCGGACTTTTTATTTTTGCACTGGGTAGGGTTTTTGTGTGATATGACAGTCAAGTACAACAGCTGGTTTTGCTCATTTGTCAGTCCATCCATCCATCCATCCATCCATCCATCCATCCATCCATTCATCATCATCATTCCGCCTTGCGTCCGACCATCCATCCATCCATCCACCCACCCACCCACCACCCACCCACCAATCCGTGTATTTGTACAGATTACACTGAACTGCAATAAAAATGTTCATCTGTGATTTCAGGGAGTGACAGGGAGTTGCGGTGTTTTTGGTGTGGCGTGATCCTCACAGCCCAGAACCCTCTCAGCCCGTGGGAGGAGCATGCTCGACACAGCCCTGACTGCCGGTACCTCCAGGAGATGACGCGACACCAACCGAGCGACACGCACACAAAAGAGTAGACTCGACGTACAGTCAATCATACAATTGTAATGGGCTGAGGCCCATCTTTGAACCCGTTTAGTGCCAGCTTCGTTAATTCAACAACCAACAACCAACCAACGGGGGCTCATGAGGATCTATACCTCTTGCAGTTGGGTTGTATTTGGATTTTCGCGGCACTGAGGTGGTCAACCCACCTCGAGCTTGTAGCCACCGTTACTATAATTATACAGCATGCACACGTAGCTTTCTTGACCAGTCATTACCCTGGTGTGTGAAACCCCACTGAAGACGGTAGAGCCTTTAAACTCATTCAGCCCGCTAACGCACTACAGCAGGAGATGGGCCGACCATGATAATTCAAGGGTAGTGCCAGATTAGCTTAGCGCCTGTCGGCGCCAAGCTAATCTGGCACTACCCTTGAATTATCATCGTCGATAGATCTCCTGCAACAGGTGCATAGTCGTTAGATGATGCTTCCAACATTTGGGAAATACGTGCGCCGGGCTGAATGAGTTAACACATTCGAGACGTGCCTCATGCGGAGACGCTGCAAATAGCCGCGGCGTATCCGGATGCTGAACTGATCGAATGAGTGAACGCGGGTTTTGCAGTTAGCACTTCATCCTGAGGGTCGGCAGGTTAGTGTTACGAAGCCGGTACTGATCCTCATGAGCCCTTGTAGCATGTATATATGCTGCTATACGCCTCTGGCAAAGTCGACGCTATAAGTCTAAATGATACTTACAACCTTTGTTAACCCTTTTCATCCTGATACACCTACTGCTTGAAATTAATTTGACTGACAGTTCAAGGGTGGTGCAGCAATAGCTTGGCGCCTCAAACAGTTGATCTATCGCCTAATCTGTCATACAGCCTTCATAAGGCAATAAGCACATTTGACCACATCAGCCTCAGGATGTAATGGGTTAATACACGTTGCTCGGAAATCAGAAGAAGGTCAAAACTGCACGTGTTTCGACGAACACCGTGGATTAAAAAAAGCCCGGACAAATATGTGCTATAACGATATCATATGTTTGCGTTTGACGCTGTTTTGAATTTTTTAATCATAACCTTTTTTGCTGTATGCTCAAACTTTGACATCTGCCCAAGGCACAAGAAATTAAGTCCATTTTTATTTTCGTGAATGTTCGTAAAAGGCGAGACTTACCGCCTTTTGCTTTTTTGCGGCGATGTGCCTAACTGGCCTAGCGTCTAGAGATGTGGCAAATTACCTTGGAGTTGGAGCTAACATTGACCTATCATGGCATAAGCTTATCAGGTACTACAATCCAGACCAAACAGGTGACTGCCAAGCGTGTAAAATGCAGAGAAGAACCCAACGGAGAAAGAAACTCGCTTAGAAAAGGCGGTTACAACACAATTTATTAATATTTCTGGTAAATACCCCTTATCAAAAGAGACAAACAAACAAATACAGAGATCAGTCGCTACTTATGTTCACTATCGCTAAAGAAATTGTACAACTCATTAATAAATTGTGTTGTAACTGTCTTTCCTATGCGTGTTTCTTTCTCCGTTGGGTTCTTCTCTTCTTGTCAGGTACTACTTCTGAACCATATTTGTCACATACGACTTACTTTTGCATGATGTTTCTTGACCCCTTAACTGACGTGGCAAGGCCAACGCTTCCCGTCTGCAAGAGACATAAATCCTCATGTGCCCCCGCTGTCGCGGGGGCACATGAGGATTTATGTCTCTTGTTAGTCCAGTGCTCTTTGTGTCCATGTGTGGCCCCATTTTATGTGAGTTTTTTACGCGAATGTGCGTCAGTGTGCAGTGCTTTCATACGCAGAATCCGCGTCCGCTGGCAGTCAAGGGGTTGTATATGAGCTATTTTGACAAGGATGTGTTAAAAGAATGTTGAATTTCAAAACTGATTTTACCCTGCCCCTGAAAGCCGCATACTTTGCTGATGAATTTATTTGTATGTGTAACGACCAAAAGCCACAATCGTCCAAAGAAATTGGATGCAAATTGGTCTCGGCAAAAGGCATTGATTCTCATGAGCCCCCGCAGTCTATATCTCTTGCATTTGGATCATGTTCATTTGTTCTCGACAGTGAAGAGGTTCAACAAAAATGAGCACTTTTAGAATTACAGTTTTCTGAATCTGAATAGTCCTGGAGATCATTCAAAAGAAACACAATCATGGACTGATCATATCGTCCGCGCAGAGATGAGGAGTTTGTGCGCCTGTGTGGCTGGTTTTCTAGAGTTCTATAAAACTCTTTGGCTGATTGATGATAATTTTTGCAGAAAGTTGATTTCCCCATTTGACGTTGACTAGGGAATTTGTTCTTCTGATCCGAGATACATATAACAAAATAAAATGATGTCTTAATTTTTCACGCCGCCAGTCACTCGGCGTTCCATACGCAGTTGCACCCTCCCCCATTCACACACTTTGTTTCAACCCTGACGCAGATTCAACCTGTAGACACCAGTGCTGAGGGGAAAAGAAGCATTCACTTGGATCACATACTCAACAGACACAGAACATAAGAAGCAGATGCCAGTCACGTGACACGATGCCAAGACATTATATTATGAGCTGGGGATCCGTCGCCATATCGTTTAGGCTGCGCACAGAAGTCTATTGCACAATGCATTTTTTTTTTTCTGAAAAAAGTTTTCTGAACCTGAATCCGAATCATCAGGACTACTGGGCCAAGGGAAGTAATTTGTTTTTCCCGAATACAAGCTTATTTACTACTGTAAGTTTGTTTTTCGTTGCGGCCGCCACATAAAGTCAAGTAAAATATACAGATTGTGAGAATGTCGACTGTTTTTGTTTGTGAATTTTGTTCATTTTAACGCTGTCGCGTTTTTGACTGACAACCAATTCAATTTAGATCTAAGGCTTTATTGCAGCCACTCTAAAAATAATACGCCTAGCCGTTCAGTACCTTGTAAATTTATATAACTCATGTAAAACATACAGGCATCCGGCTTATCCGCGTATTGATTAATAATCATTTTAACACCTTGCTTGTCGGTGAAAGTCGATCGATATCCATCTGCAAGAGACATAAACCCTCATGAGCCCCCGCATTCGCGGGGGCTCATGAGGATTTATGTCTCTTGTTAGCCCTGTGTTCCTTTATGCCTAATTCTGATCCCCGTTACATTGCATTCTTCCCTGACGCGTATGTCGGTCTGTGTGCAGTGATTGTAGTCGCGCATTTCGCGTCCGCTGGCAGCGAAGGGGTTAGACAAGCCTCTAGGCATGATTATTTTAGTGTGGTTTCTCTTCCCTACCGTTTCTTTCTTCTTGTCCTTTTTTGGCCATGATTTTCGAACACCAAATGTAAATGGGTCACTCTCTAAAGCTGTTTTACCAAAAGTGTGATATTGACCACAAAAAAATCAGATATCTCTATGTGTTATTTTTTTCTATGTTTTCAATGATTTAAATCATCATTGTATGTAAGAAGAGCATGAATATTTGCATTCACGGATGCGAAAGTGTTACGATTGTGGTTGTGTTGTCCTGTGAGAGCATGCATGTGTTAATCGTAGGAAACGATCCGATATTTATTTGAGCTATCATGGTTACGTACCTTTTCAGTAAGATTTTCTTTTGTTTACGCGTAGAGCGGAATTCGTTTTCTTATGATACGTTAAGTTTAGTCCAGAACGTTCTAGAAAGGTCGCACTGTCTAGTGACCTCGTATGTGTGACGTCGGTGTATAAGCGACATTTTGCTACAAGTTGTTTACTGTGCGCGTGAAGTTACCAGCCGTTTTTTTAGTTTTTTTTTTTAAAGATCGTGAAGCTTCCAGAGGGTATAGGCAAGGTCGTAAACGGTCAGCCATACTATTGTGTGATGTCATTATATTATAAGATTTGGGGCTGAAATGAGCAGCCGAATTTTTGTGGCCTATTGTATTTATTCCAGAAAACTCTTTCTTTATTAATATTTATGAGTTTCAGTTGTGTGTTTCGTTCTGATTGGTTGCGTTGTATGATGTTCCTGGATTATTCTAGAAATTGGTGCACTATAAAAGATTGGTTTGGGAAGCACATTCGTACATTGTCTTGCATTGTCAGTTGTAGAGACACGCAGTTTATCGTAGGTACGTGGCCCGTATAGGGTGTACATTGTGTGAGACGCTGCGTATGAGAAACTTTGTGTTGCCAGTGTGGACATTGCAGAAGAGACTTTGTATCAGTGTTGGTGCATTTGTAAATGCATTGTGTGGAGATCGCATCGCTGAATTAAAATATTGTTGGAACTGTTACTCCAGTATTGTCTACATCCTTAAGCCACGTGTGACGCCGGGGTTGCAGCTGAATGAAGTGTATTTAAAAGAACCTTACATGCGTGCGTCTGGTGTGTTTATCATACTACGACTACGATTCAACCACGTAACAAAGTGTAAGTTCGTCCAACGTAACATTTGGGAGTATGAAGGAAACCAAATTCATTCGAGCTTCGCGCTCTCTCTCTCCGAACCTCTTTCAAACTGACAGTGCACTACTAGCCTTCCGCTGACAACCGGAAGCTATTCATATGCAACAGAGTTCGTGGGCTGTAGGTTTTTTATCGTAAAATGCGAAAATGATGTCTAACGAACATAGAAAACAGGAAGCGATCGTCGATTACCATTTTAAAAGCTCCAAAAAAAAGTGTGTATTTGTTTCATTCACAATGTAATCACGACCTACACGTTTTTAACACATCTCCCAGGTCTCAGGATAAATAGTTCTATTTTCATACGTGTAGTGAAAAGAAGCGGTGCCTGTTGGTTGACATATGTAGTGGGAACACTCGTTAGGTTGGACGGCTATTTTTCTCACTGGCCAAACTAAACGCAAGGTATTGGATTTGTGGAGAAAATAAACCACACACTCACTTCATTTCACAAACAGTAGAAAACAGCGGGTTTAGACTGTATTTTGAAACTCACTCAGATTTGGTACATGAAAAGAGAAAGGGTCACATTTCCATCCGCCATTTTGGGCGACTGAGACATTTCAGGCGTAAGAACACAGACAAAGACGTCGTATTTTGAAGTGCATTTTATTTTAATTCATCGTCTTTTCAATTCCCTACACTGCCGATCGGTAGAAAAGGTTTACAAAAACACTCATCTAAGAGTATGACCCTCTGTGGTACACAGCTTTGGAGAGTGACCCATATACGTATCGCAGAATACTTGCCCTTAGACTGATCGCTTTTGGCTCGGCGAGTCCGAGCCAGACCTCAACTGATGAATCAACAAATCAATGAAACTTTTTTTTCGACGGTAAAGGTATTAACATAGTCAAAGACAAGCCATTTTTTGAAGAAAAAAAAAAGGGGGGGGGGGGAAAGAGGAGGGGGGGGGGGAGGAAGCAGGGGTACATAGATGACGGGGGGAAAAAATCTCGTGAATCGTGAATCTAAGCACTTTTGTCGTATAGGCCCCGCCTTTCGCCGATAGATGGGCAACATTCTAGGAAGGAGCGTTCCCAGCGCGCAAAGGTCATAGGGCTGACATTGGCCAGCGCCGCACGGGCGCGCGGGCATGACCTTTTCCGCATTGGGTTCCTGGAGCATTTTGCGCGGAAATAGAGCGGGTGACGAGAGACTGTTCATGCACAGTTTTCACAGCATTTCTCGCCTGCATAGAAAATCAAACAGCAGGAAAAGGGGGGGGGGGGCAGGGGGGGGGGGGGGGCAAAAGGGGAGGGTGGACCTTTGATTGCATTTCTGATATAATGTACCGTCTGGCAACAGACTTTTGCGTTTCACGAACTAATCAGGACGTTTTTACGGATCTGAAAAAAGATCTTAGTCTGTGCTTTCATACAAGTAGACACTTTTTTTACAAGTAGACACTTTTTTTACAAGTAGACACTTTTTTTTACAACTAGACACTTTTTTTTACAAGTAGACACTTTTTTTCCCCCCACAGATCACGAGGATGAAAAATTGCAATCACAAATAACGATAAGCGATAAAAAATATTTTAAAAAAATAAACGCCGGTCACGAATCACGATTTTATTTGCTTAACCCTCCACCCCCCACCCCCACCACACACACACCCCCCTCCCACCCACCCCCAACCCCACCCCATCACCCCTTAAACCCCCCTACCCACCCGTATAATTATGTGCCACTTTTATTGTTAACTCATTCGAGACGTGCCGCCTCCGGATACGCGGCTTATGCCGCGTATCCGGAGGCGGCACGTCTCGAATGAGTTAACTCTTCTGGCTGTATGTGGCGTGAGTAAAAACCGCTACCGACAGCCAAAGGGTTACTGACAGGTTTAACCACTTCAGTACCCGTGGACGCAAAGTTACGTCTTTCATCTGGATCGAGGCTAACTAAACAGGAACACAGGCATGAATAGGTGTCAGCAAGAGGCAAAGAACATCATGAGCCCCCGCATCTGCGGGGGCTCAATATGTTCTTTGTCTCTTGCAGCTGGGTGGTGTTCGCATTTTGCAGCAGTGAAGGGGTTTAGAAGCCCAGCGAGGTACTTGTTCCTGACGTACCGGTATTGTCAAGACACGTGATTATTATTATTATTATTATTATTATTATTATTATTTTGGTGGTAGTTTCTTTGTTGAGCAGCTACGCCGGCAAGTGCAAGTGAATCGCTAGGCTTTAAAAGCCTAATGATATCCGTAGATTCTCCTTTATTCATTAGCTCACTATTGTGTTTTTCCTGATATCTGCTATCATGTAATGAATAAAATTACAAGATGTCTGGTAGTTGTTTGTTTGTTTGTTTGATTGATTCATTGACTGATTCTGTGTTTGTTTGTTTGTTTGTTTGTTTGTTTGTTTGTTTGTTTGATTGATTGATTGATTGATTGATTGATTGATTGATTGATTGATTGATTGATTGAGCAGGTGTGGATGGGCCTCGCCGTAGCTATGTTTGTAAGTTGGTGCTCGCAAATACCAGTTAAATGGAAATGCATGGGAGGGAAATTGAGAGTATATTCAGGTTCGCGCGCGCGCGCGCGTGTGTGTGTGTGTGTGTGTATGTGTGTGTGTGTGTGTGTGCGTTGTATAAAAGGTAAGTCCTCAAGACACTTTACACCAATATTTACATAGCTTTCACATTGCTTTGCATAGTCAGACCGCATAACCTTTCTCTCAGTTGAGGACAGCTTTACTTCTAGCGCAGGGTCAGTCCGCTTCGTTTGCTCGAACTTTAGAAAGAGCACATACTCATATCTTCTCTGAGTTTGTTGTAACAAAGGGGTTTTCTCCCTTCGCCTTGCATGTCCAGTTTTCTCAGGAAAGTAAAAATGTAGTTGCTTGACTAAGCAACCAATAAAATGAATCAGCAGGTCTATATAAAGCACTGGGAATTCTTGCGTTGAGTAATAAGCACCGGTTGGATTCCTCCAACTTCACATGGGATGTATATTGCAAAAGGAATAAACTGTCAGGATCCCCATCATCCTGCAGAGGTTGATGAGAATCTATGCAGATGTCATAGGATGTCTCACATGAGCGACTGGCCTATGACTGGTAACGTTTATCCGCCATTGTAAAGGGCTGCAGGGCAGTTATCTCACACTCAAGGTGCGGTAAGACAGCTTGACTTTTCTATCTTGTAAATTTATTATTTCTGTGACAAGTAGTACTAATACTAAACAGATACCTAGATAATTATCAGACAAGAAACATAAGCTTTACGTTTTCAAAGCTATTATGGTCTGTGCCGATTTCAACTCCGAAACTGGTTAGATGTACCCGGCCTCGACATTACATACCACGTAGTCGAATTGCACAACGCCTGGCTGGCCTTGACAGTTAATGGACCAAAACGTTCATGTAGTATTTCAAAATAATTGTATCGTCGTCCTGTACGTTGATTGATTGATTGATTGATTGGCCCGTGTGTGTGTGTGTGTGTGTGTGTGTGTGTGTGAGTGTGAGCGGTGTTTGTGAGTGTGTGTGTGTGTTTGCGCGCGCGCGCGCGCACGTGAGTAGCTTTACTTATATTTTGATGTGTTTGATGTTATTCAGTTTTATCAGTTGCGCAGCACCGCAACGATTTCCTAATGTATTATTACATATGGCAATAAAGTTCTATCATTTCCCTTGAGGCGCTTAGTCACCCGTATCCTCACTTTTGTATTGTTTTGTAAAAAAGTGTATCACATCGCACACTATCCGATGAAATGGCCTGTTTTTTATCGGCCGGCCGTACACACTCGAGCGACACAAGTCAGTCTGAATTTTTATGTCTAGTTCATGTGTGTTTCGAGGAAGTTTTGCTTTAAATTGCCGGTACTCCTCATCGTCAGCGGACCAAACCGTGGAGATTAAAATTTAGTGTAGCGTTCTGCTGCACGTATTTCGATTTAAACCTATCCCCCGTATTGGCTGGGGATTAGGATCGATAGCTCTAGGGCTTTCCTACTGACTTGAGTTAGTAGGTCGTTGGCTCACTTTCGAAAGGATGCTCGCATAGAGTGGTATCCTAGTGTTTGTGAGGTTCAACTTTCGTTTTTACAAATTCTTTCAACTGCGTTATAGCACTCTTGCGATGCGGAGTGTTCCCTTTTAGTTGGTCCTTTGAGGACTGCTGGTGGGTGGGCCGACAGGTCGTGTAGGTACTGATATGTTTCAGTTGTGCACTCTGGCACGTCGTAGCGGCAAAAGGACGCCTTGTCCGCAGGCCAGAGCCTATGGTGGTCTGAGGTCCGGCGTCAGGCTGTAACGAGGAGAGGCTGGCTGTGCAGTATGTGCAACAGGAGGCCTTGATCCTTTCGTCGTCTGAGGGAACAGACATAAATTCATCCGTTAGATGAAGTTTCCGCTGGGTTGTTTTATCTCTCGAGCTTTTGACTGCGATGGGTCAGTTATTGAGTCGACACTGTTTTGTTTAAGTGTTCGGGATGTAGGGCTATATCTTGATTGTTTGGTCTTCTGTTCACAGGGCTTTCCATACATTTATGCATGTGCCAACTCCAGAATGCCACATGTCTCGCAGGTGGCCGTGGGGTATTAGTCCAGTCACCGCCAGAACCGGCGGTTACGTAATCAAGGACCATTCCCAACACCCTTTTACTACTTTTGAAAGTAGCAGCGCGATGCATGGATAGTGGCATAGAGGTACCCTGCCTGTTAGTAAGATAGCTCACCCCGTCGCCGTGTAGTTTTCAGTGTTTTTTCACGTAAACTTTAGCTCTCTGTTTCTATAAGTTGTGTCATTTAGATTTTTCTTATTCAGTGCTGAGTGTTCTTTTTATTGCAAGTCGGGCTCTCGGTTTTGATAACCATTTCTTGCTGGTTTGTCGTTTCTTCTTTTTTTTTAGGTTTTCTGTGGATTTGTTGAATTTAATCGGTGTGCGTGTTTTTAAGGGTGAACTCATAGGTTCATTGCGTTTGCAGTCCCTGGTTTTGGGTGCCAACAGAGTCAACCGGGTAAGGGGGTAGGTTAACTTGTGTTGTGTATTCCCCGTTTTCACTCCTCGGAATTCTTTATAAGTTCGTTGGTTCTGAGGTGAACTCGTATGGTTCATTGGTTTTGCTTTAAATTGCCGGTACTCCTCATCGTCAGCGGACCAAACCGTGGAGATAGTTATATTGCGCAGCGTTTTATTGCACGTATCTTGATCTCCGTTTAATCCTATCCCCCGTATTGGTTGGGGATTAGGATTGATAGCTCTAGGGCTTTCCTACTGACTTGAGTTAGTAGGTCGTTGGCTCACTTTCGGAAGGATTCTCGCATCGAGTTGTATCCTAATGTTTGTGAGGTTCAACTTTCGTTTTTACAAATTCTTTCAACTGCGTTATAGCAGTCTCTTGCGAGTGTTTCCCCTTTTAATTGTCATTTGAAGATTGCTGGTGGGTGGGCCGACAGGTGGTCTAGGTACTGATATGTTTCAGTTGTGCGCTCTGGCACGTCGTGGCGGCCCGTGGCGGCGAAAGCTCGCCTTGTCCGCAGGCCAGAGCCTATGGTGGTCTTGAGGTCCGGCGTCAGGCTGCAACGAGGAGAGGCAGGAGAGGCTGGCTGTGCAGTATATGCAACGGGAGGCCTTGATCCTTTCGTCGTCTGAGGGAACAGACATAAATTCATCCGTGAGCCGAGGTTCCCGCTGGGTTGTTTTATCTCTCTTTTGACCGCGATGGGTCAGTTTTGAGTCGACACTGTTTTGTTTAGTGTTCAGGATATAGGGCTATATCTTGATTGTTTGGTCTTCTGTTCGCAAGGCTTTCTATACATTTATGCATGTGCCAGCTCCAGAAGGCGACATGTCTCGCAGGTGGCCATGGGATATTAGTCCAGTCAGCGCCAGGCCCGGCAGTTACGTAATCAAGGACCATTCCCAACACCCTTCAACTACTTTTGAGAGTAGTAGCGCGATGCATGAATAGCGGCATAGAGGTAGCTGTGCCACCTGCCTGTTAGTAAAATAGCGCATCCCTTCGCTGTGTAGTTTTCAATGTTTTTCCACGTGACATTTAGCTCTCTGTTTCAGAAAGTTGTGTCATTTAGATTCTTCTTCTTCAGTGCCGATTGTTCTCTTTATTGCAAGTCTGTCGGTTTTGATACCCGTTTCTTGCTGGTTTGTTGTTTCTTTTTTTTTTCTTTTTTTTTTTCCTCTTTTCCCCAAAATTTAAGGTTCATTCCGTATCAGCTGCTGGCTGTGATACAATGTAATGGATTTTTTTTTTTTATTTTTTTTTATTTTATAGAAACGTTATTTCGAGAAACGTTTGTAAAAAAGTGTATCACATCGCACACTATCCGATGAAATGGCCTGTTTTTTATCGGCCGGCCGTACACACTCGAGCGACACAAGTCAGTCTGAATTTTTATGTCTAGTTCATGTGTGTTTCGAGGAAGTTTTGCTTTAAATTGCCGGTACTCCTCATCGTCAGCGGACCAAACCGTGGAGATTAAAATTTAGTGTAGCGTTCTGCTGCACGTATTTCGATCTCCGTTTAAACCTATCCCCCCGTATTGGCTGGGGATTAGGATTGATAGCTCTAGGGCTTTCCTACTGACTTGATTTAGTAGGTCGTTGGCTCTCTTTCGAAAGGATGCTGGCATAGTGGTATCCTGGTGTTTGTGAGGTTCAACTTTCGTTTTTACATATTCTTTCAACTGCGTTATAGCAGACTCTTGCGATGCGGAGTGTTCCCTTTTTGTTAGTCCTTTGAGGTGGGTGGGCCGACAGGTCGTGTAGGTACTGATATGTTTCAGTTGTGCACTCTGGCACGTCGTGGCGGCAAAAGGACGCCTTGTCCGCAGGCCAGAGCCTATGGTGGTCTGAGGTCCGGCGTCAGGCTGTAACGAGGATAGGCTGGCTGTGCAGTATGTGCAACAGGAGGCCTTGATCCTTTCGTCGTCTGAGGGAACAGACATAAATTCATCCGTTAGATGAAGTTTCCGCTGGGTTGTTTTATCTCTCGGGCTTTTGACTGCGATGGGTCAGTTATTGAGTCGACACTGTTTTGTTTAAGTGTTCGGGATGTAGGGCTATATCTTGATTGTTTGGTCTTCTGTTCACAGGGCTTTCCATACATTTATGCATGTGCCAACTCCAGAATGCCACATGTCTCGCAGGTGGCCGTGGGGTATTAGTCCAGTCACCGCCAGAACCGGCGGTTACGTAATCAAGGACCATTCCCAACACCCTTTTACTACTTTTGAAAGTAGCAGCGCGATGCATGGATAGTGGCATAGAGGTACCCTGCCTGTTAGTAATATAGCGCATCCCGTCGCCGTGTAGTTTTCAGTGTTTTTTCACGTAAAATTTAGCTCTCTGTTTCTATAAGTTGTGTCATTTAGATTTTTCGTATTCAGTGCTGAGTGTTCTCTTTATTGCAAGTCGGGCTCTCGGTTTACGAGTTTAAATTATCTCGTGCCCTTTTTGATCCGAAGTGATCCTTCTTCGAACATTGTTTTGTTTTTACGTGTTTGGGATATGGGCGCTCTGTCATTTATTCATTTGTCTATTGTTAGTGTGGCTCTTCATACATTCACGTGTATGTGTGCGCCCACCAAAGACAATGTGTACCTCGCAAAGTGATTGTACGTTCAAGCCGGTTCAGGCGGCCGACTTCCGTAGCTACGTACTGTTACAACCACCTTTCTACCACTCTGAGAGTCGTAGTGCGATGCACGATGGGTAGCTTTGCCCGTGGCCTAAGTAATAACGCGCATATATATCCTCTGTACAGTAATGTGTTCAGCGGCGTTTTCAACAAATCTGATTTCGCTCCCACGATTTTGTTTGTTCTTTAGATTCTTTGCTTTTTCAGTCTCGGACTGTGTTTCTTTTTCACATGTGTCGGCACGCTTTTGTTTGTGTCACCGCTGTTTTTCTGTTTTGTTGTTTGCCGTGTTGTTGGCTTTTCATTCTTTTCCGTTTGTAAAAAGGTGTATCACATCGCACACCGTTATCCGATGAAATGGCCTGTTTTTTTTTAATGGCCGGCCGTACATCCTTGAGCGACGCAAGTCAGACTGAATTTTTTTGTCTATTTCATGTGTGTTTCGAGGAAGTTTTGCTTTGAATTGCCGGTACTCCTTGTCGTCAGCGGACCAAACCGTGGATATGAAAATTTAGCGTAGCGTTCTGCTGCACGTCATCTCCATTTCCGTTAGATCCTATCCCCCGTATTGGCTGGGAATTAGGATTGATAGCTCTAGGCCTTTCCTACTGACTTGTGTTAGTAGGTCGTCGGCTCACTTTCGGAAGGATGCTCGCATAGAGTTTTATCCCAGTCTTTGTGAGGTTCAACTTTTGTTTCGGACACTTTTCCATTATTGCGCAATTTTTTTTTTTTTTTAATTTTTTTTTTTTCCTTTTTCCCCTTTTATTTTCTCCACTCTTCTCCTCCTGTTTTCGGGGTGTCGTTTAGATACTCTTTTGAGCACTTCAAAGTGGGTGGCAATTTGATGTGTGTCCTTTTTGACCCTATGAGTAGGTGTCACAGGTTTTCTGTGGATTTGTTGAATTTAATCCGTGTGCGTGTTTTTAAGGGTGAACTCGTAGGTTCATTGCGTTTGCAGTCCCCGGTTTTGGGTGCCCATAAAGTCAACCGGGTAAGGGGGTAGGTTGTGTATGCCCCGTTTTCACTCCTCGGAATTCTGTAGATTATGGAACTTTATAAGTTCGTTGGTTCTGAGATGAACTCGTAAGGTTCATTGCGTTTTTTAGTTGTGGTAGTTTTTGCTCTAGCCACGCAAAGCTGGTCAGTGCCAGTGCTGTGACGAGGAAGGTCGTGTGTGCACTCTTGCACGTCGTGGTACCGAAATGAAGAGACGATCTTGGCCGCTCTGCACGCGAGAGCCCGGGTCACGTGGTCTGTAGTCCAGAGGCTGGCTGTGTGTAGTTGTGGCTTTACGTTGAATGCCAGTCCTATCTCTTCCGTCGTCTGAGCAGAGATAGTTCAAGTATACATTTGGAGTCGCGATGGGTATTTTAAACGGCTTACTAGTACAACTAAATCAACTTTAATGTAAACCAAACTTCTAACACATGATTATTTTGTGTTTAGGTACGCAATAATAGTATGGATATGTTGGTTTTTTTTTTAGCTTAGGACAGGTTATTCCGGGTTTTAGCAGTACCCCGCGGAATGTGCTTGATGAGGGTGTAACCCCTGCGGTTATCTGTAAGCGCTTATCTGATTGGCTGTTCATAATAGAACATGTAAAAAGTGACTTATTACACGTTCTGATACTACGCGGTTTGGATTGGCTGGTACATTGACTTATTACATGTACTATGTCGGTCACGGGGCCGATTTGTGAACTCTGATTGGTTGGGATAATACATGTATTAAGTAGTTACTACATGTACTAATGACTTAGTTATTGTTGCTTTGGCCGTCCGTATTGGGATAAGTTGTACAGGCGCGTTGTACACTCCAGATGCCGGGCTTAACTTGTTTATTTCTCAGCCAAAGCTAGCGTCCCTTACGGTTTAGGCAGGAAAAGAAGAAAACGTCATTTTCATGGTGCACAAACTCGTTTCACTCAAAGATAAGGAAGTCTTTCTTGTCACTCCAGTCTAACATTACTACAGAACACACTCGCACTGGAAAGGAACAGATGGAGTAGATTTTGTTTGGCGGAAAGCCGCAAAGTTCTCACAGCCCCTGTGTCTGCAGGAGCAAATGTGAATCTATGTCTTTGAGGCATAGTGGTGCAGATTGATAAACATGACAAATCCCGCTTTAAATAGTATTAAAAAATTACAGCAATGGGATCGATTATTTTAATTTATTTTACCTAATATTTACTTTCACACACACAAAAATAATTTGATGATTTTTATAATACAATTGAACGTTAATTTTTATCATTGGTTCCTTTTATTTTATTTATTTATTCACACTAGTTGCATGTCTCTCCGAAATCAGATTTTTATTATCAGACTTATGTGAAAAATTGAAACTGACCTGTGTAAATAAATAGATAAATACATTTATTCATTCATTCATACACACTAATCTTTCCACGTAATGCTAAGAATAGCACTGTATAACTCCCGCACTCGGTTTGCGTGTACACTAGGTCAGCAGAGCCGAGGCGGCATCTCAAGTGCGATCCATAGGTATAGATTATCACGAGGCCCAGTCAGTGTAGGTAGGCAGTAGAAGAAATCTCTCCCACTTTAGTACTCCTGAACAGTAAGAATCGACGATTTATTTGTTTATTTATTATTTACATCTTAAATTACTACATTTTTTTTTTTACTTTGGTTTGTTTGTTGGGTGTGTGTGTGGGGGGGGGGGGAGGGTTAGAAGGCCGAGGGGGGGGGGAGGTTAGAGGTGGGAGGGGAGGGGAAGGGGGGGGCAGGGTTAGGAGGAGGGGGGGGGTAGAGGTGGGAGGGGAGGGGAGGGGGGAGGAGGAGGGGTCCACACCGACCTGGAAGAAATCAGGCTCATTTTAGCAGCCATATCGACGATTTATTTATATATTTATTTATTTGTTTTATATTTATTTTATACTGTATTTTATTTATTTATTATTTATTTTTATTTATTTCTATTTTATTTATTATTTTATTTATTTATTTAAATTATTTATTTATTTATTTGAAAATGGACTGCCAGTGCTATAGAAAATGTCTGAAGGCATCTGATACATTATTTTTGTCTTTTTCTTTTTTTCGATTTCGCAGAAATGGCCGTTTCCTGGATGCACAGATACCTTCACTGTGAACGAGAGATTCAATATTTGTTCATTCTGTTTTTTTTTTGCAGAGGATGCAGAATGTGTGCCTTAACATAATATTGCCTGATTTGGGCTTCGGGAAGCCGCTTAGTTATTTACTGATTCAATCACCACCCTCACGTCACCTGCTAGTCTCATTGTTATTATTATTATTGTAGTCAACTTCGCTTATAACAAGGTCGGATATAACAAAAGACGGATATAAGAACGCTTATCTGGAGTCCAAATTTTAAAGCTGCTTATAACAAGGCTGGATATAACAAAACTTCGGTTATAACACATCGTTTCTGTAGTCCCTGCGGCAGTGTCGACTTCGTTAATACTGAACAAGCTATTACCTGATATACCGCAAAGTAAACGGGAAAACGATCAAGATTGCACACAATTTGTTTGTGCTGATAGCTGATCAGGTAGTTAGAATAGAGGCCTAGCGCTGTAACCGTAACTTCTGTTCATTTTCAATTGTAGAATCAGTAACAACCTCTGTGGCCTGGTATAGCATGACCCTACCAAACAGACAAAGTGACTGGTTGAAACTGAATTAAAGATGTTTTCCTCTGACTTATCTGAGGTACGTTTGAAACGAACGAATACCAACAACGAACGATAGCGAAGTCACCTGTGTCTACCAGAAACATAAACATTCCGAACAATTTCAAGAGGCGCAGATTCTCATAAGCCCTCGGGGTTCATGAGGATCTATGCCTCTTGGAGATGTTTGGGGTGTTGTCTATACTTATGGTAGAAGCTCGTTATCCGCCCTGCGGATTGCAATCTCGTTCGTTGTTGAAAGGCGTTCGTCGAAAACGAAACCTCAGTGATGTTCTCTATCGAACCGTGGGTGACCTACCCAATGCGCAAAGGCCATCGGGCCGACGTCGGCCGACATCGGCCCGATGGCCTTTGCATATTGAGTATTCACTGATTTAGGAAGATTTTCAAGGACGTGTAGCAGAACCCTTTCAAATCCAAATGGAGATGGTGGATGAAATTTATAGCAATTTAGGACCAGTACATCAAGAGCAATCTGAAGCATCATAATCCATATTAGGTTAGATGCAAAGATTAAAATTGTGTATGATTAGTATACTGTTTTTCGCAAATATATATTGTAGGTGCGTCTTGTAGGTAGCATTATGGTCAAGATATACGCTAGTCATACAAAGTTCAGAGGAGGCACCTTATCCCATTCAATGCGCCACGCATCAATAGCTGCGAGAAAGTGTCGTATGCCGTTGCCGGCGGCAACGCCATACGACGCTTCCGCAGCTATTGATGCGGCGCTCCATGAATGAGTTAACCCTCAATTTGAGCAACACTTGCCCCGATTTTGGCCGGCAAGAGGCAAGAGGCTTCTCTCTAATCGGTCCAGCTACTCACAAAAGACAGATTCTCACGAGCCCCTGCCAGGGGCTCCTGAGAATGTTATGCCTCTTGTGAGTAGCTGGGCTCATGAGAGTGAATCTAAGCCTCTTGTGAACCAAGACCGGCTTCAGATATTGCTCAGAGTGTGTTGGACGGCAGATGAGGTTCATGAGACTATGCTTATTAATGATTTTGTCTGTTCACACCGGACAGCAACTGGTTCGTGTGACTGTATGCCTCTTGCAAATTTAAGTTGGACTGCGTGAGCTCCTGATCGCATTAACTCATTCAGCCCGACGCACGTATTTCCCAAATTTCGGAGGCGTCATCTAATGACTATGCACCAGTTGCAGGAGATGGACCGACCATGATAATTCATGGGCAGTGCCAGATTAGCTTGGTGCCGACAGTCCGCCAAGCTAATCTGGCACTACCCTTGAATTATCATGGTCTACCCAACTCCTCGTGCTGTAGTGCGTCAGGGCGGAACTGGGTTAATTTGCATCCACTCTTATCCGTTTGCTTTGCAGGGTCATTCCGGAAACACAGAACATATTTATATTGATTACATTCATGGCGGCTTAAGATCAGAGGAGCATCGAGGAGTGAATCCCCCATCTTTGTGGGGGTGCTGGGGTGTTACGTGGAGCACTGCTGCCTGCAAGCCCCGCTGTCCGCGCTACTGGTGGCGGGGAGGTGCCAGGCGGCAACCGCTGTCACAGATTCACGTGGACGATGTTAAAAAGAAACAAAAACTACACATTAAGAACCGAAACTAACACAATTACGAAACCAGTCATCAGATTTGAGTCAAAGCCATTTAACTCAAGCTCACCATCTCAGTCATCTCGAAGTTGTCTTTATATCGTTCACCCGATAACGTGTGGTCAGAAGAAGAAAATACAGGATATGTCCAACCCGCCTGTGCCTCGTATCCTGAAACATTACAAACCCAAACAGGAACTGAGATCATTAACTTTGTCCTTTGTTTCCGTGTACGCCTGTGTCCGAAAACGGAAATGTGGAAATCATTGATTTAGGGTATCTACATCTGTCGCGGCTGGTAACGCTAAGTCACATTTGTCTTCGGCACTTCAGAAACAGTAAAGATAAACTTACATTTTGGTTGGAGGCGTGTTGGGGAGTGCAGCATATGGAGTGTGCATGATAGTGTTTGACAGGAGGGACAAAGGTAGCAGAAGAGCTATAGAACGTTGTTAAAACACAGTACAAGATCTGGACATTCACAGGTCATGCCGTTGGAGTCAAATTTTACTGCCTTTCATGGACTGGACGATGTTAATGCCAAGAACTGCCAGGCCAACAGGGTGGCTTCGTTCTCAGAAAGTTTTCGTCATTTTAATGTATCGGTCCTAAAGCTAGCAGAAGCTGGTTTCTACTCGACGCGTGTTGAAGACGAAGTTCAGTGCTTCGCTTGTGGGACCAAACGCCGCGGTTGGGCAGATGGCGAGAAGCCATTGGATGTACACAAAGCAACGAATCCACGTTGTCCACTGTTTGCGCCAGACAATGATGATTCCCCAGTGAATGTACCCAGCAACGTCCCTATACCCGTCACGGGAGGGAAGGGCTGCAGCTGGACGCGATATATGCGCGACGTCCTCCAACAGGTGTGTAATTCATGTGTGGTCCCGTGTGTGTGTGTGTGTCAGTGCGGGAGTAAGGAGGAGGGGGGAGGGAGTCATGCAGCTCCTCGGGCCCTCGACGGCCGCACTGGGCCCGCGCACAGCCGCTGTGCGCAGGCACACTGCGGCCGTCGTGGCCCCGAAGACGTTTAGCTACTGGGGTCTTTGGGGATGGTAGTGTGTGTGTTTGTGGGGAGGGGAGGGGGGACGAGGGGGGGGGGGAGGGTCATGTGCATGAAAATGGGCGGTTTATACAGTAAAGTCCGGATATAACAAATTCGCAGGGGACCGAGATGTTTAGGTTGTTATAAGCGGAATTTGTTATAAGCGAAACGTCAGACTGCCCAATGTAGTAATCCCAACATCAGTATCGACAAAGGCTTGTTTTCAGCTTTAGTTCATTCATTTACATGGGCATTTTAATGTAAAATCTCTTAATTAGAGTAGTTTGCAATTACCATTGGTGAACGAGAGTTTATTTTTACTATTTTTTTTCTTTTTAAGTTTAAATCATTGGAAGGAGGGGGGGGGGGGGGGGGGGCTTTAGTCAAATCAGCTACTCTCCAAATTGTTGTCCATCCTGAGCCTAACTTACGTCCCTTCTTTGCGGTGTGGGTGCGATTCGTCTTAGCTTCGATAATGATATGATTTTGTTTCTCCTTTTCACTGGCTAGTATAATTTTTGTTGTTGTTGTTGTTTTCATAATTACCGAAAACACCGGCTATAACAATTTGCCAGCGGACCCAGCTTTTTATGTTATGAACAAAGTTTCATATTCAAATTCTACAAATGTCTTACAGATACATCGTTAATGTAGATACAGTTGATTAACACGTTTCCACTTTATTTTAAAACAGAAAATAATACCGTGTTGTTTTAGGGTGGATCATTAAGCGTTTACTCCCGAACCAATCCGAGACTCTTTTTGGGCGATGTGGATGCGACGCACCTTTGGTTTTAGCTTGAATATTAACTTTACTTTTGTTTCACAACTATTCTCGTTATTGATCGCTCCAGTAAATAAAGCCAGATGCTCTAAGGACGGCCTTTGGCGATATAACGGACAGGGTTCTCAGTGTTGTCTTGTTTAAACTAAGACTTTTCTACCCTTCTTTTCACAATCCATCTAAGTTGGCACATGTAACGGTGGCTTTCTACTGCTTCTGGTAGGGAGGAGGGGGGGGGGGGGGACTCATAGGGTGGGGGCGGGAGGACTCTCGTGCGTAGCAAAGTAAAAAATAGCAGACATGTCTTCATTGTACCACATTTGTTAGAATAGTCCTTCTGCGCAACATTATTTCAATACCTATTAAGAATATTTATAAGGAAATTATTCTAAACTAAGTGTTATTGCCTGGAGCAGGTTACTTTAATACAACAGCCTAGTTATCATTGATACATCATACTGATTTTGGGAGGTACTGTTGTCTGACCCACAACATTGAAATTGTCTGGCTTCTGTACAATCCTTTCGTGCCTTCCATACAGTACAGACGTCAGATAAAACTCATGATATAAACTCTGCTTCAAATTAGTCACTGTAGTGGGGCAGATCTGGGAGGGGGGAGGGGGGTCCCGGATTTCTGAACACCCCGCTCCCATTTCACACACACACACACACACACACACACACACACACACACACACACACACACACACACACACACACACACACACACACACACACACACACGCACACACACACACACCAATAATTCATTAAAATGCAATAATCTTTATGGAGTATTTGGACCCCCGCCCCAGTTGTTTGATATTTCATTGAGTGGTGAGGGTCCTCTTCAAGTCCGGGGGTTTCGGACCAAAACTTCTTTAAAATGCTATAACAAAGTCCCTTTTTGGGGTGCTTGGAACCTCTCTCTCCCCCCCCCCTTTCCCCGTTTGATATTTTTGCGAGTTTTCACACACACACGCTCTCACCCCACTCCCCACCCCCCCCCCCCCCCCCCCCCCCCCCCCACCCCCACCCCCCACCCCCCGGAAGCGGCAAGGTCTAGCGTCGGGGAGGTCTTTTGTGTCTTGTTCAAGGTCCCAAAGAAAACGTTGGAACCCCCCCCCCCCCCCCAACCTTCGAGGTAACTTATCCGCCCCTGAACGTTGTATTGTGTAGTGCGACATGTAAAAAAAAAACAACAACAACAACAACAAAAACAAAAAAAAAACACGCTAACCAAACAAATAGACGTACACGCTGATGATCATGTCTTTTGCAGACTGGGCATTACAGTTTAAACGGCACAGAAGAAACAGACCTGACAGACTACAGTGATGTGCAAATCCACACTTTAAACTTCCCTGGTGTCAATGTCCGCCCAACACGCCGCCCCCGGCCTGCCAACAACAATAACAACCTGCGACTTACTGGGATCCTCAAGGGTGCAGATGGTATCACCGTACCTTTCACGGCACAAGTAGCCACAGGAGAGAGGCCGCTTTACCCTGTCTACAGAAATGAGTCCAAACGACTCCAATCTTTCTACTCTTTCCCACTGGACAAAGTAGTCCTCGTTATGCACATGTGCCGGTGTGGGTTCTTCTACACAGGTAAGATTAATACTGTCTTAACTCATTCGAGACGTGCCACCTACGGATACGCGGCGGTTCGCCGCGTATCCGTAGGCGGCACGTCTCGAATGAGTTAACCCTTTGGCTGTCGGTAGAGGTTTTGTCCCGATGCTTTCTACAGTTTTGTCTCGATGCTTCCGATAGGAATCAGCCTTGGCGACAAAAACCGCTCCTGACAGCCAAAGGGTTAAGACTTGTGAATGAGATTTAGGCATGAGAGATTTCGCCTTTTGATCGTGCCGTCTATTAGCAAATGTTTTCTGTGGTTTGGCAGATGATCTGCTTGCGAAGCAGTGTTCTGTTTAATTTAGGCACTGAAACCGCAACGAATCTTATAGTTTCACTAATTTGTTTCTACGCAGGTTTTCATTTGTGTATATGTTATTCTTCTACTTATACTGGCTTATCTGGGTTTTGTTTATTATTTAGTTATCTAAGTATCTAACTATGTATTTAGTATTCATTAGTTATTCAGTTTATTTGTTTACTGTGTTCCTTTAACCAATCAATCAATCAATCAATCAATCAATCAGTCAATCAATCAGTCAATCAATCAATCAATCAATCAATCAATCAATCAATCAATCAATCAATCAATCAATCAATCAATCAATCAATCAATCATTCATTCAATCAATCAATCTATCAATCTGTTACGATTGTGGTTGTGTTGCCTGTGAGAGCATGCATGTGTTAATCGTAGGAAACGATCCGATATTTATTTGAGCTATCTTGGTTACGTATCACGTACCTTTTCAGTAAGATTCTTTATCGTTCGCGCAGATAGCGGAATTGGCTGTGTTATGATACGCTAAGTTTAGTCCGGAAGCTTCTAGCAAAGTCGCACTGAGAAGAGCGGTCGATTTTTGTTATGCGTAGATTCGTTGAGAATAGATCGTGAACGGTCTGCCATACACTTGTGTGACGTCATTACACACTGGGATTTGGGGCTGAAATGAGCAGTCCAATTTTTGTAGACTATTATAGTTTATTCTAGAAAGTTCTTTTTTTAAAATTAATATTTATGAGTTTCAGTTACGTGTTCCGTTCTCAGTGATTGGTTGCGTTGTGTGATTTCGTTAGATTATTCTGGAAAGTTGTTCGACTATAAAAGATGCTGCTAGGAAGCACGTGTGTACATTGTCGTACATTGTCATGCATTGTCAGTTGTAGGGACACACAGTTTAGTCGTAGGTACGTGGCCCGTATAGGGTGTACATTGTGAGAGACGCAGCGTAACGGTGGTGTACGTTGTATCAGAAACATTGTGTCGCCGGTGTTGACATTTGTAGGAGAGACATTGTGTCAGTGTTGATGCATTTGGGAATGCATTGTGTGGAGATCGCATCGCTGAACTAAAGTATTGTTGGAACTGTTTACTCCAGTATTGTCTACAACCTTAAGCCACGTGTGACGGGTTGCAGCTGAATGAAGTTTATTTAAAAAGAACCTTACGTGCGTGCGTCTGGTGTGATATCATACTACGACTACGACTCAACACGTAACACAATCAATCAATCAATCAATCAATCAATCAGTCAGTCAGACAGTCAGTCAGTCAGCCAATCAATCAATCATTCATTCATTCATTCATTCATTCATGCACTCATCATTTGTTCATTCATTTGGTTTTTGCAGGGTATTCGGACATTGTAGTGTGTCACCATTGCGGACTGAGCCTGCGGGAGTGGCGAGTGGAAGAGGATGATCTCCGGCTGGTACACGCCCGCTGGAGACCCGCTTGCCCTCTGGCCAACGTCAACGGTCCCGTCTTTGTTCAGCTGGCCCAACGCGAAATGCAAGTCGTGGGGCAGTAGGTGGCCTGCCCGCCGATCTTGAGCTACCATGGTCGATCTGTCTTCCATAGGCGTTTCGAAGTTGTACAAAAGCGCCTGCGTCCGGACAGACCAGATGCAAGTCAGAGACTGATCGACAATGATAGTTGATACTTAAACGAACACCAGAGTAGGAGAAAGTTCACTTTGATAGTTTAAGGGTAGTGCCAGATTAGCTTGGCACGTGAACAGGCGCCAAGCCAATCTGGCACTACTCTTGGGTTATGACCGATACATAGTCTTTATGAACGCCTTCCAGAGGTGGGAAATTCATTGTTAGGTTTGATTGAGATGGTAACATTAATTATAATGAGGCAATGTCCCTCATGTATCTGAGTTTGCTGGTTTGAGGACGGCTCCAGTCTCTGTCAATACCAGACCTAGGACGATGATGTGCCATAAGAAAGGGGTCAGGGGATCTAACTAGTATTTTTTGGCCCAGTTTTGAGGAATAGTAATTTCCCTTGGCATGCCGGACCGAAATTGCCTTTAGTTTGGCTTTGCTCACTACACTCAAGGTATTGGATTTTTTTGGTGCTGTGAAAGCCTGAAAGAAAACAAGAACAAGAAAAGAGACAACGATGTACCCGCCTTTTCAGTTACTGGCGCAAAACCGGACCTTTTACTCACACATTGGTACAGGTGTAACCGATCGTGGTTAGGCACTGAGGCTCCTTCAAGGACTCACGACTGAGAAACTATGCCTGATTGCATCTCAGTAGTTGGACCTACTTGCTCAGGAACTGTTTGCAGGCCTTGGGCAGAGAGAATCACCCCTGTTCGCAAAACTGACAACCCAATGCGCAAAAGGCCATAGGGCCGACGTCGGCCCGATGGCCATTGCGCACTGGGAATAGTACTTCTGGTTCCGACTTTGACCGGAACAGTGACTAAATACGAATACTTACAAGACCCATACCACTACAACGCCAAGTTGGTGCATGAGGAATAAATTGAGCTTCGCTTTGAACAACTGATATAAAAACGGGTCTGCATGTGGATCAGGCTCGGACATTGTTCTGTGCACCTGAATAAATCAAAAACCTCAGTTGTCCTTGTGTGACGGTGGGCTTCCGAGACGCCTAGCTCCTGTTAGGTCGCGAACTGTTCAAGTAATTCCCTTGATTGCCGGACCCCAGCGACCCCCACCCAAGGGGCATATGCAGGGGCTCATGAGAATCTATGGCTCTTGCTGGTTCCATGAATAGCCACGTGCCTCAGGGAGTGGATGTGTCATACTGGTTTAGGGAACATCATTTTTAGCTGCTAGCAGTGCCGGATCGGGGTAAATGTGACCACTGCCAAATAAGTGTAACGACCTTTGTGACAATGTAACAATTATCGTAAAATTCGTAGGGACTCCCAACAAATAATGTGTTACAGCTTTGTGAAGACAATATCAGCAACAAATTGTCATTTGTCACAAAGCACGTCTGATCGACTCCAGTGAGTATATCCACGAGCTTCGTGACAATTGCCACATTGTTACAATGCTCGTTACCACAGCCAGACACCATTGTGACTGGTCACAAGTGTTCCTCCTCTGACGATGAATTCCCTAGCATTTTTGCAACTTTGTCAACACTGCCCACTAAACACTGCCTTACTAGGCAAAATATTGAAAAGTGATCCAGATATGATGTTTCAAATATGGTGCTCAATTAGCTTGACAACTAGAGAGACTTAGAACAATTGACTATAATGAGCTATCACGGCCGATCTATCTCCCGCAGTTGGCGCTGGAAGCGAAAGATCTGATTTTCAGTGCATGAAGGCGGGAACTATTGACAATAATGAGCTGTCACGGTCGATCCATCTCCGCAGTTGGCGCTGGAAGCGAAAGGTCTGATTTTCAGTGCATGAAGGCGGACTAGGAATGTAGGCCTGGTCTAAATAGGAGGTTCTAGCCAACTGCAGTTATTCTGATGTAGGCCTACCTATGATTAGTAAGGTTAGAAATGCACCTTTTTTTGTGTTTACGTCTATATCCTCTCTCCTTCCTAAAGCCTTGACTGTCGGCAACGCTTTTTTTGCGATGATTCCGGCAGGAATCATCGCGACAAAAACCGCTGCCGACTGCCAAAGGGTTAATTATATAGGTTTTGGAAACATACATGGATTAAATACATGAGCTGATGCACCTAGGGCCTTTCTGGGATGACCCTCTTGCACTTTTTCTATATATATTTCCGTGGACTGGCGATTTGGTGTCAGATAACTGTGTGTGTGTGTGTGTGTGTGTGTGTGTGTGTGTGTGTGTGTGTGTGTGTGTGTGCGTGCGCGCGCGCGCGTGTGTGTGACTGTAGAATGTTAAGCAAGTCACCTTAACAAATTCAGCCCGGTGCACGTATTTCCCAAATTTTGGAGGCGTCATCTAACGACTATGTACGTGTTGCAGGAGATGGATCGACCATGATAATTCAAGGGTAGTGCCAGATTAGCTAATCTGGCAATACCCTTGAATTATCATGGTCGAACCATCTCCTGCTGTAGTGCGTCAGGGCTGGGTGGGTTAAATACTTGTACTGTACCCTTTTTAGACCAGGTAGTCGTTGGGCTTTTCGCCCGCCTTCGTGTTGCGTTAGAAATCTATAGACCCGTCTGTGTATACTTGCCAACGTTGCTGGAGACGAGTTCGATGTGTGTCATTCTTCATTTGGAAAAAAAAAAACGGTCCCATGAGATTAGTTACATTCCATTTAAAGCGTGAAAGGCAGCCAAATATTGATATTCCATATTGCGCCGTTGGTGCACTCACACAATGAAGGTCAACACGTAGAGACTGCCTGAGGAGCGTTTCACTCATTCGAAACGTGCCGCGTCTGGATACGCGCCTTCGCCATGCATCTGAAAGCAGCACGTCTCGAATGCGTTAACTGGATGATAATCTCATCCACTCTTCAGCAGCCTTTACTGGCCCCGTTTAGTGTTTAGGCGTTTGTCTGAACTGCCGTCATGAAATATGACGATTTTTATAACCTCTGACATGTGTTGATGTCATATTGCGATTTTCCCATCTGAACCCTCGCACGCGCCACTGCGTGGCGCGTGCGAGGGTTCACTTGGGAAAATCGTAAAATGACGCCAACGCGATTCGACTAACGCAGTTGTCTGGTGCTGAATGGGAATAATATATATAATTATTCGTCAACATTCCTTTCCGCATCCTTTATGATTAATATATTGATTAGTCATAGTATGCAAATGTATTAAATTAATGAAATATATGCAAACTCAGATCAATACACAGGCGCTCTTCGGTGAGTTGGTTTCCAAAAAACATATCTCAGACCCTGAAACGCTCTATCATTACCACTATTATTGGAGAGAATGATGACAGAAGGAGTGTCATGGGGCTAAGTAGAACTGATCACAGATTCTAAACCGAGTTACCGCCAAGTGCCTGTATTCTTCTGCAAGTTTGATCAACAACGGTTGCAAGTATTGTGATGCATGTGTTGATAAAAGAAATCTTTTTTTTTTTTTTTTTATAGAACTGTTGAGTGTTGGAAGCAGTGTACTGTGCGGGCATTTTTGTGTTCATGATTACATTATTAATGTTATGTATATGGTCAGATATGTGTTTGCAAATAGCTGAACCAAAAACAACAATTGTTTCTATTTTACAGATCTGTGTAAGTGTATGATGGCTTACGGATGTTGCTGCTATAAAAAGTGAGGGTTATTGGTACCTTGATATGTTAGCAGCAGCAGTACTCTGTCTTAGGTCTGTGTCATTAACCCTTTGGCTGTCGGTAGTGGTTAGTGTCGAGGTGATTTTTGCAGGAATCATTGCGACTGAAACCGCTACCCACATTCGAAGGGTTAACTCATTTACGGCCAGCGGCATCCGGATGCCGCTGGCCGCCCGCAAATGAGTTAGTGAACACACACAGAGCAGATAATTATGCTTTCCAGCCTTGGCCTTTGAGCTTGTCGATTGACAGCATATTTTATTTCTGGATCTTCGACTGACTAAAGTTAACCCTTTGCGTGTCGGTAGTGGTTACAGTCGCGATGATTCCTACAGGAATCATCGCGAAAAAAAACAGCTCCCGACACGCTCAGAGTTAAAACATATTCCCAGGACTTACTGTTGATATCATAGTGAGCCAGAATACATGTTTGCTCGACAATCTACTGACTGAACTAGACACAAGTTAGAACTTTTGACAGCAAGAGGCATAGACCCTCATAAGCACACGCAACTGCGTGTGCTTATGAGGATCTATGTCTCTTGCTGTGAGAAAAGATGGCGCTTTTGCTCACTTGTTTTGGTAGGCAAACACTGCTTGAGTTACCGCGTTTTTGTTGTTTGTTTGTTTCTTATAAGTCCGATTAAGCCCTTTTGACTCGTGGAAAGGAGTCGTGTGCACTACAGATAGCGATGTCTTGATTATCGTGTATGTGTCCGCTTGTCTGGTCTTGTTTACTTGATTTAGAGTCAGGTGTTCAAATATAGTGTAAGAGATGACGCGTTTTCTTTTTGATGATCTTTCTTATTGTACATACATGTCTGTCATATTCGCTGTATGTGCTCTTGTCATTTTATCCTACGTTAATATTTTTAATGCTGTTTCTGATTCAAGATTTCTAGATTAATTGTTTGATGTCATTGTTGTTATGTTCGAGCTGTTCTCTCATGTAAATATGTACTGCACATGTTTGGGGTGTTCTCTCTCTCTCTCTCTCTCTCTCTCTCTCTCTCTCTCTCTCTCTCTCTCTCTCTCTCTCTCTCTCTCTCTCTCTCTCTCTCTCTCTCTCTCTCTCTCCCCCTCCCACCCTCCCTCGCTCCCTCCCTCTCTTATCACGCCACATATCGACTATGCTTCTACAATGTGTGATGGAGCAAGCGAGGCCGTCCAGTTAAAGAGACTGAACTCTCTTCATCGTAGAGCCGCAAATCGGCAACTACCGATAATAAATTGAAAACCTTGGAGATTCTCCCCCTAAAAAATCATTTAATGTACAATTAGGGAATAATTCTGTTCAAAACATTAAATAGCAAAAGGCCTGATTATATTAAGAAACTATTTTCCTTTCCATCACCAACGTACTCAAAATCAAGGCAATTCATTATTGTACCACGACCTAAAATCGATCTCTACAAGACAAGTTTAGCGTTCTCAGGCCATAGCGTGTGGAACACTTTGCCCAGGAAAGTTACAACATCAGCATTTCGTATTTTAGAGCAAGTATTTTCAATTGCCTCACGTCATTATCTTTATACTTTCACTGCGACCCTACATTATTCAGTGTGTGTGTTCACGCGCGTGTTTGTGTGTGTGCGTGTGTGTGCACGTTTTTTGTTGTTGTTTGTTTTGTTTTGTTTTTATATTCTTCTTCTTTTTTTTCAATATAATAATTTCACAATTTATGCATTATTTGTGGATTAGATTAGCAACGGCAAGTTCGAAAAATGGTTGTGCCAGCCAAAACTTTCACCGTTGTAAAATACTAAAGAGCCATTGTCATTCTCTCTCTCTCTCTCTCTCTCTCTCTCTCTCTCTCTCTCTCTCTCTCTCTCTCTCTCTCTCTCTCTCTCTCTCTCTCTCTCTCTCTCTCTCTCTCTCTCTCTCACACACACACACACACACACACACACACACACACACACACACACTCTCTCTCCGGCTCTCTAAAAGTCTCTATCTCACTCTCTCTCTCTCTCTCTCTCTCTCTCTCTCTCTCTCTCTCTCTCTCTCTCTCTCTCTCTCTCTCTCTCTCTCTCTCTCTCTTCCCCACACATACTCTCTCTCTCTCTCTCTCTCTCTCTCTCTCTCTCTCTCTCTCTCTCTCTCTCTCTCTCTCTCTCTCTCTCTCTCTCTCTCTCTCTCACACACACACACACACACACACACACACACACACACACACACACACACACACGCACACACTCTCTCTCTTTCTCTCACTCAAATAATCAGTATCAAAATAAAAGCTCTATAAAAAAAAAAGTGTTCAGACATGTGTTTTGGAGGCGCCATGTAATGACTATGCACCAGTTGCAGGAGATGGAGATTCAAGGGCAGTGCCAGATTAGCTTGGCGCCTGTCGGCGCCAAGCTAATCTGGCACTGCCCTTGAATTATTATGGTCGACCCATCTCCTGCTGTAGTGCGTCAGGGCTGAATGGGTTAAACCCACCCACTTTCCTCCCTCAAGAGAAATAGAGCCTCATGAGTCCCTCTTGCTAAATATCGAGAATCTGATTTTCATAGTAAATGTCCGTGGTTTTCGCAATGGAAGTTTGGAGCAGTCTCAGGACAGGTAATTGTATGTGTCTTCCTCGGGTGGGGAAGGTTACGGGGGTTCAGTGTAGTCCACAGTAACAACAGCTATTATAATGAATTCCCAACCCTCCGTTTAGTCGCCAAGCGTGTTATCATTATAGACAACAGTCTTCGCTTAGTAGACATCTGAACACGATCGTGATGAAAAACAGATAGATATTTTCATGAGCCCCTGTAGACTGCAGAATGATGTCCATGAGAATTTATGCCTATTGCAGATGTGAAAGAGTTGACATGTTTCCTGCTAACCACCTTCCTCCGTCTCCAACCCACACTACTATCGTCAGCACACCCCCCCCCCTTTCCTCCCTACACACACACACACACACACACACACACACACACACACACACACACACACACACATACGCACGCGCGCACACACACACACACACTGAAACGCCACCGTCACCACTGACCCCTACCACTCGGGTCGTATCCAATTCATAACTTTAGTCAATAGCTGTCTGAGCGTCCGGTAATCCTAAACGTTGTAGGAACCTTAGCAGTTAATCCGTTCACCTGTGACTCACAACAACAAGATGCAGCCGACTGAACGAGGCACCGAGCTGTTTTGGCACCACCCCAGACCTATCATGATCGACTGTGTGAGCTGTCCTTTGAATTGTCCTGTAGCCTTCCGCAAGACAGCGTCCGAATTGAACATTTTCTGCCTTCTAGCTTAACCCCTTGGCTGCTATTGACGATACTGCTCGGCAGAAAAGGCGCTTAACTACGCGTCTTTTCCGCCCAGCGGTGTCGTCAGTAAGCAGTCAAGGGGTGGATGGCGAAGTCAGGGTGTTGTCTACACCTGCGCGAAAAACCTATATGTAACTTGTCAGGGTGCTGACCTATGGTCAGATGAGTGACTACTGAGCCTAGTCCTGCACAAGCCACTAAGCAAGGTGCTCCGCTTCACCAAAATAACCACATAAACACATTCTGTTAAGTACTTAAAGTCGAAATATTCTTATATTTGAGGTTGTAGGTGCCGTAAAAGTTGTTTATTTAGCATTAGAAAGCTTCGAAGGGATCGTTTTTTGAGCCTCTTGATCTATGCCTGTCTTCACCCTACGCGCATTCGCCCAGACCGTTCGGCCCAAACACATTTCGTCCAATGACGTTTCATCCCCGATGCTATTTAATGAAACACATTACGCTATGAACGGTCCAAGGTAATCAGTTGACATTCAAAGAGAACATAACAGGACCGTTTCTGATCTCAAATATAAACGTTTCCGAGACTCTTTTTTTTTTTTCTATTAAAAAAAAAGAGGAATCCTAATTTCATGTTAATACATAAAGACAGTCTTATTGCATTGCAGCGTCCTAAAGTCACAATGAATTTAATTAATATTGATAGTATGGCCTCTAAACATGATATATGATTGGTTTAGCGGAGAATCAAACATTGATTCTTGAATTTGGAACTTGAACTAGTGCCAGCGAAAAGTCGTCAAAGGTAAAATACTCTCAACGATCTGCCAATTTTCACTCAATTGGTAATGTGGCTTTGAAATGCAGCATGCAAAAAGTAAGCTCCGAGAAAGTATTGGCTCTGGTGACATCTTTCACAGTGAAGACAAAGACCAGGCAAAGGGCAGTTGCATGAGTGAGCTTAGTCCTGCACCTTTAGCATGCTTTTTGAGAATTATTAATAATTTAATTTAGTTTCAGGCTAGCAGACTGAGCTGACCAATTGTTTAGAGTATATATTCACTGGTTGTATTAAATTCCCATACCGGTGCTGTTTTCATCTCTTTGATTTTGTTTTGTTATGTGTCTATTACTAGTATTAGTTAGGCTTGGTCAGCATTCTAATAAGAGTATTGAGTAATTTGGCATTTGTTGATTGGGATGCTGAGGAATTTAGATAATATACATGCAGAGATGTCTTTCTGTAATTGCAGCCTGGAATCACTAGAGTGGAGCATTGCGCAAGTGTCTGGCCGTACTCTTCCAGTGGAAACGGCAGCGTCACTGAAAGATCAGGTGACGCAGATATTGGAGGAGTCCCGAAAATGCCAGAATCCCATGCGCCAAGTAAGTTGTATTTTATTGACATAGTGACATGGTTTGCCCCATTGTACCTCTATTTGATTTTTAATCCTGCAAAAAGTGAGAACACATAGTCAGACTGGAGCCCATGTCTTGTACAAGACTGAGAAAAAATATAACGCAGCTCTTAGTCTTACACGGGTTGTTTCTCTTTCACTAGTGAAACTTTCAGTACACTTTGCAAATAATTTTCTTAGAAAAAAGTACACCTTCCTTAACTGTGAAAAGTGTAGAGGACAGGTGGGAACATTTTCTTTGTACATTTACACATGTAGTAACAATACACTACATACATCATTGTACACAACATATGTGACCCTCTCTCACGAAACCAGTCTTAACTCGCAGGGAGCCGATCAGCACTACACGCAATAATATGTGGTGGGGGTCAATCTGGGTCATTTTCACTTTTTTGCAGAATTGTATTCTACATACTACAAAGTATCGTATGGTTAAAATCTTTATCATGAAAAATGCCATTAAATAGGTTTAAAATGATTTTAAAAGTCTGCCCTTGGCCCCAATTATGCTGCACACAGAAACTTCCCAGGCTGTTTTCTCAAAATGGCCGCCAGAGGCTTTAACAACTTTTAAAACACTAACAACTTCTACAATTTTTGCACTACAGCATACAGTCATTTTATCACAGTAATCAGCAAACATTGTAGTTTTCATAAATGTATACATGTCAAAACATCCAAAATGCGAGTTAAGACTGATTTTGTGAGAGAGGGTCACATGTGATAGGCAGTGCCTCAGAGAATGTGCTGTCTTCACTGTAGTCATTGCTGGGCCACTTTGTAGCATCGCCATGGATTAATAATTCTTTTTTTGTTGGCAGCCCACAGTACTTACAGAGTTTGGTGTGTTTCCAGGGGTGAGGCCCACGCTCCTCGATACCACATACCTGAGGAACAGCTGCAGTTGCTGCAGGATGTGCATTTCAGGACAACAGAAATGGCTAAAATACTTGAAGTTTCAGTCGCAACTGTGAATTCAAGGCTAAGGTATGTTGCAAAATGAGTAGCTGATATGACTTTAAGAATGGCATTATTGACTCAGGCAGCATTAGATATATATAATGACGTACTCTGCCATTAAGTAATTTTGTTAAGAGTTTGTTTCTGGGTCCTGTGTGCATTCCAAGTAATGGCTTGTAATGACACATTCACAGCTAAAAATAGCTAAGAACACTCCTGCAAACAAACCTTGGCTTGGCAGATGTTGCCACTGATAGTGTTCTGTGGGAAGTAATTGCGAAGCTGTTGAAGTTAGATCCATAGGCAAAGAGTTAAGACATCCACATGCATTTGTGGTTGATGTATGATACTGGTAAAAAATGTACATAAACTAGATGTGTTTCAATTATTGGCTTTTGCTTGTTGGCAGAGAAAACGATATCCTTCAGAGGAGCAGATTCTCACAAATTGCAGACGCTGAATTAGATTAGCTGGTTTGCCCAACAAGGTGAGCAACTGGAAACAAAAAGATCGGGTCAAATTCAGTTGCTGCAAGGTTAAAGGGCAAAGGAACGGTTGTCCAGGTACACACTTTTAACATTTTTTAAAATTTTACTGGAGCCTTTTAAAGAATAGGTCAGCAAATAATCAGAAATGCCTGTTTCGTGGTACCTATTCAATTTTTAACAGCGATTTTAAAAAACTTTTAAGGGCCAAAAGGTAGCTGAGTTCTTATACATACTAAATTTATTTGACCCCTCGCAAAGGGTTCAAAGAAGGTTGGTACATTTCCAGAAAACATTTTCACTGACACAAAGCCATCCCTTTACTTAACCCATTTAGCCCTGATGCACTAGCGTTTGACAATGACAATTCAGGGGTAGTGCCAAATTAGCTTGGTGTCGGATATCATGGTCGATTCAGCTCCTGCAACTGGTACATAGTCCATTTGACACATTCAAAATGTGGAAATGCAGCCATGCGGTAAAATGACTTAAGGCACTTAAACTGTGGCTCATTTCAGTGGCCAAAAGGTCACAAAATATTGTTGTTGGGGCTTCTGTTTTTACAACTGCTTCAAGGGTCTGTAGGCCCCCAGGTGTGCACACAGACCCCCATCTGAGTATAATAACGGGTCAGAAAATTTATTTAAGAAAAATTTCATCATTTCCATGTTCTTTAGTTTAAAATTAAATAACTGGTGAATTAAACATTCAAAGCCTAACTCCCTCTCCCTGAGTGATTGGTAATCTCTTTTACACACAACAGTGAGCACATGCGTGCGCGCAGGACACACACATGCATGCATGTCGACCACGTGTCTTCTTCGTGCTGAAGTTATTAGAACACGCAACCAAAACCTCTGAAAGGGTCGCAGTGCTGCACACAGCACAGTATCTTCTTGGGCACTATTCGGCGGTGTAAAACAGTCAGAGGGTGATAGTATATATGACAGCGTCTTGTCGAAACCATAGCATTTGAGCTTTTTTTTTCTTTTTTTTTCATCATTTCGTCATTGAAAATCGCGTATGATTCGTGATTCGAAAGTGATAAGTGATTCGACAACGCCAGCAGTTTATGCAGTTTAGTCATACATGTGAACTGTGCAAGTTGTTAATTTCTCCTCCTTTTTTATTTTTTATTTTTGTGTCCTTTTACAAAATCTGTTGTTTCTTTCTTAATGAAGCTGTGAGAGACATATTTGAAGGACATCAGCTTGAGGCTACCATTGCTGCAGATGATGAAAGGCAGCTGCCAGCACCCACAGGTCAGGCAAGAGAAGTTGAACGAATCTCGTGCCCTTTGATGAATGACAGACTTCAGCTTCTCAAGGCTACTGTCGACCCGTTGTCCTCCAGAACTACGGCTGGACAGCATGAGGAAGTTAGGAGTGCGGCTTTACGAGGATGTCCTGAGATTCATTGCCGACAGTGAAATATCTGCATTGGTAATAATGTGTTTGGGCACACTTTGTTTCCAGTTACACAATGCTTTCATTGGCATTTACATTACAATGATTACATGCCCATGGGCCTGTCACATCTCCACTTGTTAAAATTAATCATGTATGCCTGCTAGTGCTACTAAAGTGTTAGTAAGGACTTCATAAATACACAGTAAAGAATTCTTGACAACCGGGTATGTACTTCCCAATGCAAGGCATCATTCAGTGTAACTGTAAGCTACTTTGTGGGTTAAATACAAACTTTTCAAAGATGTGGACCATGTATTTTATCTATGCTCTGACTTGAAACACAGATTTTCCCACGCAAACTGTCTGTTCAGGGGTGAACAAAGGTCTGAATTGTTCCGCCGTTTGGAGGATTTCCTCGGTAATCTCGCTGATTTTCCGCTCCTCAAACTACTATTTACTATACTACTACTACTGTTTCCGTGTATAATTTCTTTCGCCTTTTTAATTTCCGCTTTTTTTTTTCAAAGTCAATTCAGACCTTTGGTGATGCTTACCGATGTGTGCATGCAGTTTAAAGTAGTCTCTATGAAGAGCTAATCAGCATCTGTACATGGTTAGTGCTAGTAAGTTACTATCAGTATGATAGTGCTCCTATGGCATGTAATTGATGTAGCAAGAGTACGCAGTGGCTGAAAACATGATACATGAGGAAAACGGTGAAAACATTTGGGTTTTTGTTACATTGCTTAACTTCCAAACAACACCAAGATTTTCTCAGGATGTGAAAAAGGAAACAGCATGTCAGTAAAAGAAAAGTAGACAGCTAGTACCCAGACAGACTATACCTGTGCACCATAGTCATACTAGTGCAAGATGAAAAATATTTACTTTCCTATTTCTCATGCTTATTTGGGTTCAATTGAGTGTTTTCCGATACTGTGCCCCAGACCTGATTTCATACTGGTACCGTAGAAGACTTCGGGATGAAATCATCCTAGTGTTTGACTTCAGGTTATTCATTGCAGTAGATTGTGTATTTTGTTGTTTTATTTTTAAGCTCACCTGTTACCTTTAGTAACAGCAATAGGAAATATAACTTTGAGACATTAACTGTGTATTTTTTGTGAAATAAACATGTACTTTCTTTACAGTTTTCTGGATTTTGTGTAATTTTATAAGGTTACAGATTTTGTTTGGACATGGTGAATGGAACACACAAATACAAGGTTTAGTCTGTGAACCGTTTTGAATCGACCAATCAACCATTCCCAGTTGCAAATGCAAATATTAGTGATTGATAATATGGTTTGCAACACTTCCCCTTGCATGTCAGAAGGAGATAAAATGAACAAGAACTCCAATCCTGTGACACTATTGTGACACAATTAGCGATGATAGTGTTGCATGCGATATGTTCGCTGATGATGCTGCTTACATATTATTGTTTATTTTTACTAGTATAGTCTGCCTGAGCAATTAAGCTTGCCTCATGGGTTTTTTGTTGATGCAGATAACATTTTAATAAGTCATGCACATGTTTTGTAACCATCTGTTGCACAAGTGTTTATGTTTGAAAAGTGATGGCAGGTAGTTTGGGGTTTTCAAGCACTGTAGAGCAAACCTGTTTTTAGTTGCAAGTTATACAAATGCTAATTGGCTGCATGCATGATTATAAAGATAATTCTCTTTGTTTGCTTAACGACTACCTTCCCCCCCCCCCCTCTCCACCCATCCATTGGGGGCGGTCCGTGGCACAGTGGTTAAGGCGCCTGCCACCAGTGCTAAAGGTGCGAGATTCGATTATGGGTTTTCGGCGTTGGACTTTTCTCCTGTAGTAAGTGTCACCGTTAATTCAGGCGGATTGTCGGGGGTTTTTTCTCCGGGTACTCCGGCTCTTCCTCCCCCTCCCCTATGGTACCGGTTTCAGGTCACTTTATAAAATTTCAAATACAAGCGATCAAAATTTCCAAAACCTCAGTAGTTGAGCTGACCCCTTACACCACGTGAATATCCTGTGCTTGTCTTGTACTGTGTTTGTCTTTAGTGTGTGTCACGTGAGCGTGCATGTTGGGTTCAGTTCGTGGCTCTTTGAGCCGATTCCCAGAATAGGGAAAAGCGCCTATATAATAACCGGTATTATTGGCATTTCTATTTTGTTTTAACTATTGTGCCAATTTCTGTTTGTTTTTTGGGTGTTTTTTTTTTTTTTTTGTTGGTTATTTTTTTGTAAGCGCCCTTCCAACACTCTAGTCAGTATTATATGTCACTGGAGGCAATTTTTAAATACTTTTTTTAAAATTCTGTGTTGCTAGAATCAATATGACAGGTCATGGTTGCCTGCATATTTACATTTATTATTAATATTATGGTTTCATGGTTACATTTTTAAAATTGTACCGATGCCAGTTGATCAGTATTATGTACATAAATTTGACTCTCTTTTTAACCCATTACATCCTGATGCTGATTTTGTCAGATTTGCTTATTGTCCTATGAAGGCTACATTAATATTACGCGACAGATCAACCATTTTAGTTCATGGGTAGTGCCAGAATAGCTTGGTGCCTCAGGTGCCAAGCTATTCTGGCACCACCCTTGAACTATCATAGTCAATTAATTTCAAGCAGGAGTGTATCAGGATGAAAAGGGTTAATAAGGACATGTCATATGAAATTCTTTTCTTTTCATAACCAATGTTGTTTGTGCCAAATCCTGTATGTTTAGGAGGAAATTTTGTCTCCAATCGAATTGTCAGTATATTCTATTAATCTGTAAGAAAGTTAGTCATGGGCGCAGTTTAAGAATGCGCTGTATACAAAATCTGTTATGTGTACAGATCCCATTGGCAGTACCTCAACATCTGTGTGTATATTCAGAGATGGTTTTTGTATGTCATGCATCAGAACAATTGTTTTTGCTAATTGTGGGCATGTTTTTTTTGTACATTTTGTGTATTGTTACAGACAGGTAAGTGGGGGGTTAATTAATCAGTTGAATCCTGCCTGAGGATTGCCCTGTGAAAGCTATGTTGTGGGTAAGGAGATATACATCAACCATTTTAGTTCAAGGGTGGTGCCAGAACTGTGCACAAAGCTGTTCTGGCACTTATCTTGAGCTATCATAGTCAAATTATTTCAGGCAGAAATTATCAGATGAAAATGGTTAGCTGAGATAATCATTGTCCTTAATTATTCATATTGCATGCTTATAATTACTATCGGTATAGTTAGAGTGTTTTCTATTTTTAAAACTGAGAATCAGATTAAACTTGTGCATCACTGTGAATCTATGAGTTCAGGTCTTTCTTTTTAAGTTGTGTTTTGAGGTAGGTGTTACATATTTTGATGAACGTTTGATTTGATCTTGCCATGCAAAGAGAAAATGGCAATTGTCCAGGCCTAGTGTTGGCTCATAATGAAGCTAACTATCAGATTTATATATGTTTGGATGATGGTCTTTTTCCTCAGATGACTGAAAGCTGGATTAAATTACCAATATCCAAATCTGGGACAATACTATACAGTTTGGAAAAAGGTTGGCAGAATATTTGCTACATGTTGGCACCAGAATGGATTAAGCTTGGCACTATATTGGCAGCCAATATTCACCATACTGGTCCTAGGATGGATCCAGCTTGGCACTATATTGGCAGCCAATATTCACCATACTGGTCCTAGGATGGATCCAGCTTGGCACCATACTGGTTCTAGGATGGTTCCAGCTTGGCACTATATTGGCAGCCAACATTCACTATATTGGCCCTAGGATGGATCCAGCTTGGCAGCCAACATTTACCCGATATTGGGCCAACATCGGGCAAATTTGCACTTCCAATATTGGACCAATATCGACACCCATATATCGGCCCAATATCTAAGCCAATATTGGACCTATATTGGTGTGCTGGCTGGGGCGATACACACTCCCGATAAGGATTTGTAAGTAATTGACACACGCCTACAAAACACACTACAGGACATTAACAGCTGGTGCAGTAACAATTCCATGATCTTAAACCTTGCAAAGACTAAATGTATGGTTGTAAGTACCCGCTAAAAGCACCAGCTCGGCTCTCTCTCACTCAGCTTGTTCCTTCAAGGCAAATCTATCAGCCAGGTAACGAAACATAGTCTTCTCGGTGTTACTGTAGATAACCAGTTTCAATGGCAATGCCATCTTAGTAATATTATTATGTAAGACAATATCAAAGAAACTGTTTATTTTATCCAAGTTAAAACATATAGCTAATGCAGAAAACACGAAAACTGTTCTTCAATGCCCACATCAGGTCACATATAGATTATGCTTCTACAATGTGGGATGGCCCAAGCGAGGTCCAGTTAATGAGGCTGAACTCTCTTCATCGTAGAGCTGCAAAGATTATCCTTTCAGACCCTAACTCAACAACAGATAATAAACTGAAAACCTTAGAAATTCTCCCCTTGAAAAACCATAGGATATACAATAAGGGAATAACAATGTTCAAAGTATTGAATAACAGACTCCCCGAGTATATTAAAAAAAAAGTTTTCCCTCTCGGTATCAACATACTCCAGATAAAGGCAGTCCATTACTGTGCCACGACCTAGTATCGATCTCTATAAGAAAAGTTTAGCATTCTCGGGTGCTAGCATGTGGAACACATTGCCCAAAAATGTTTACAACATCAACAACAATCGTCTTTTAAAACCGTTCTCTTTAACTACCTCACCTCATCATCGTAAGATTTTCACAGCAGCCTGCACTTGCAGTGTACGATTTTCCCCTTTCAAACTGTTCAATTCAGTTATATCTTCAGTTAATACAAGATGATAATACTGTACGTATTGAGTGTATGTGTGTGCGCACGTGTGTGTTTGTGCTTGTGTCTATGAATGTATGTATGGATATGTACACCTTCACAAGTGTGTGTATGTGTGAGATTTTCTATGTTTATTTCCACTTCTTCAATGATTTATTTTTTAAAAGTTTATATTTCAATTTTTGGTTCTTTTTT